>CM038147.1:437466378-438008541 GCA_021437245.1 Aegilops speltoides | reverse complement strand
CCTCGAGGGTGGTTCCTCTTACGTTCACCTTGATGATTACATCGAGTGGAATCCATCGGGGGTGATTCCTCAGGTTTTCCACTTGATGTTTGGACACACGGTTACCTTGACTTTACTTGAAACCATTGATGAAGTCAGGTCGGCCCATAGGGGTACCCGCGAGTTGATGTGAAAGTCGGGCGGGCCCGTAGAGCACCCGTGAGTTTTCCACGTGGCACAGCTGGGCAGTCTGGGCCCTTGCCTTAAGTCCACGAGATGGGGCGACGGGGTCACATTATCGTGAGTCTCTGCTCGTCTCCGCGAGCCCCCAATGCACTAATGGTTTGGGTATTTGTTCTGAGTTGGCCTCTGGCCTTTACGCACTAACCACCACGCGAGAATATTATGGGCCTCGACGTCGTAGTATCAGCCGAAGCTTTGTCAGACGTCCAGTTCAGCATAATGGGCTTGTCGGCCAGTGCCATCAAGTATGAGGTGGTGCTCATCCCGGCTCGTCGCACAACGACCCGGAGTGCTGCGGGCGATGGGCCCAAGACCCCGGAGTGCTTCGGATGTAGACCCGCGGGGACCTCTCTGCTGAGCCTAGGTAGGGCTGCGACATGTTGATCTTCCGAGGCCGGGCATTGACCCTAGAAAGGTGTGTCCGGCCAGAGTGATCGAGCATGTTGGGTAACATGGTGCACCCCTGCAGGGAAGATCTATATTCGAATATCGTGTCCGCGCTAATGGATGTTCAGACTTATATCCTGATCTTATGTAACTAGAAATGGATACTTGAGATATGTGATGGATATGTGGCTCCGAGATTGCTTTCCCGCAGGGAGTCGGGGAAGGATATCTGGGCATTGTTGTTACAACATGCTTGTTAAATATTAAACTGCTATTCTTAACTCTTCTACATGCTGCAAGATGCTCAGAGCTCCTTGAAGTTGCTAGTCTTTGTTAGGCTAGGCCTTCCACTCTATTCTAGCATTCTGCAGTTCAGTCCACAGATACAAACCTTCCATTTGATACCAATGCATACTTACTATAGATCTGATGCTTGCGAGTACTTTGGATGAGTACTCACGGTTGCTTTGCTACCCCTTTTCCCCCTTCTTTCTTCTTTCCGGTTGATGCAACCAGATGGTGGATCCTTGGATCCAGATGCCACTGCCGACGGATACTACTATGTGGAGACCGCCGACGACCAGGAGTAGTTTAGGAGGTCCCAGGCAGGAGGCCTTGCCTCTTCAATCATGTTGCTTTTGTGCTACCTTCTTAAGGCATCCTTCTTAACTTATGTCTGTACTCAGATATTGCTGCTTCCGCTAACTCTTGTGTATCGAGCTATGTATTTGAGCCCTCGAGGCCCCTGGCTTGTAATATACATCTTGTATTCTTTTATTTGTGTTTAGAGTTGTGTTGTGATATCTTCCCGTGAGTCCCTGATCTTGATCGTACACATTTGCGTGTATGATTAGTGTATGATTGAATCAGGGGCGTCATAAGTTGGTATCAGAGCTGACTGCCTGTAGGATCCCCCTTTCCAACTCCTTGGCCGAAGTTGAGTCTAGTCTTTGAAAAACTGTTTTACTAACATGGTTGTGTGGCTTACGGGCCCACATCGCCAATTGGGTGGTATTAGGATCTTTTACTCCTCGTCTATACTCTGGGACTCTGATCTCTCTTCTATTCGGGTTAAATGATTTTGTTAACTCTAACTCTAGGTTCTCGTAAATACTTTCTCCCGGAGAGCCCCTCACTCCAGATGATTGCTTGGTGCATCAAAAGATTCTGAAGATACTCTCTAATGTTTTACCAAGCCCCTTGTACCCTTCGCCGCTGTGATCCCTACCACCGATAAATCCTTATGGGTAACTACCTACATTGTCGTTCATACCTTCATCCCTAGTTGCTCTTCTTATTACAAGATGTCCTGAAATACCCTCTGATGTTCCAAGAATCCTTTATGCATACTGCCCTGCAGATCCTTGTTGCATGAATAACCCTATGAATAAATTCCTCACACTTTCTGAGGATTTGTTCATTCCTAGTTGACCAAGTGATTCACAAGATACTTTGGAATACTATCCTATCTTTCGATAATCCTCTCCAACTATTGCTCTGCAAATACTTGTCTGCTTGCATTATGGATACTTTCCATATGTCTGGCAATATTCAGTAGTATCCTTTGTCATCTTTATTTTGAACATTTGATTCATTATACTTGTGAATGCTTGCAATCATCAATCACAGTTAGGATTCTTCCCCTCGGCTCAGACGTCACCCCGAACATGAGCTGGTGTTTGACAGATCAAACCTTGATTGATTGTCAATCTATGACCTTTCAACTTACTTGTCTTTGATCAAAGCCTCTGCTTCTGATCCCCCGATTTGGAAGCTTTGAATTAGTTTAGTTGTTTCTACAACCTAATCTCCTTGCATCCTTTCTTCTTTTGGTTGCGTACTGTTGCTCACGTCAGATCCCTCATGGACCACCAGATCCTTTGTTGGGTTCTATCCGACAACGTCCTCCATTTTCAGTAACCTTGTGAGCTTTTCGTCGGATACATAATGCCTTTGGTAAATTGTATCCCCTGCTCTCGTCAACCATACTCCGCTTCCGGGCTTGAGTTTTTACTCGTGAAGTTTGTGGTATATGTTCATAATATGTCCCTATGGGTTCAATTGTTAGACACTCGAGAACACCGATGAGTCTACATTTTCCTTTCCATTATTTGTTTAACCTTTCTTGTAACCTAACATATCTGAGCAGTGATAATTCCCTGCTTATGTAAACACCTCGGTGTACAAACTCTATTAGTAAGACCTTGTTACTATTGTTGATGACATTCCGGTAGCCACCGATGGACGAGAACTTTGCCTATTGGTCCACCTCGTCTTAACGAGCAGGAAAATGGTTCTCTTTGACCCTCGCCCTTGGTATCAACGTTGTTTCCAACATAACTGACAGGCTATCCTCTGACCTGCCTTGCTATCATGACCATGCAAATGTTAGCACCCTTCCTGCTTTTAACCCACATGGTGGGCCCATGACCCACAGTTCCATAGGATTGGAACCTGACTCTTCTATGCATCCCATTTTTCTAAGTTATTCCTTGCACTTGGCTTCGTATGTAAATCACGAGCCATCTTCCTAGTGATCTATTCTGGCGTCAGACGCAATACTTATTCCCATTGCTCCCAACCCCTTTCACCCTCTGTTTTAGGCAACGAACGATTGCCTACCCGCTTGAAACTTCTTATGGTACCTTCTTGCTCTTGATGACTTTCTTGAATTTCAACTCAAGAGATGCCTCTATGCCACGTTCACTCAGATAGCCTCTAGGTACCTATCTTGTGTTGAGCTCCGTCCTTCCCGATTCCTTCCCCCTTACTCTACCTCCTAAATCTCAGGACGAGATTTCTTATAGTGGAGGAGAATTGTGACGCCCGGATAATTAAGCTACAGTAATTCCTTGCTAATGATGCCATGTCATCATGACTACTGTTGTTAAACTCGCATTGGTTCAAAATTGGTTCAAATTTGAAATTCAAATCAAAGTCCAAAATTCAAAATTCTCAAACGTGAAATCTAAAATGTTGATCATGTGAGAAATATTCACTTCTTATTATTGGTGGTGATCCAACATTTTTGCAAAGTGGTGTAATGCCCTAATTTTTGTAAAAATAGATATTTTAAAAAATTAATTTATATAAAAAGGGGGAAAAGGCCCCCCATGGGCCGACTGGCCCAGCTGGCCACCGCGCCCCCTGGGCCTCGGCCCACCCGACCAGGCCCAACCCACCTTCCTCCCCAGTCGTCTTCTCTGTTCACCCGACCCCATGCGTGCCCGAGTCGCGTCCCCGCCGAACCCACCTCGCCGTCGGTGCCTCGGTGGATAAGGACTCCACCCCCCTAGCACCTCAGGCCCCCTCTCCACTCGCCCACTTGCACCCTCTCGCTCGCCTCCGCGCCTCCCCTCCCCCAGATCCACCTCTCCCCTCTCCTCTCGCTCGATCTCGAGCGTGCCTGTCGCCATGGCCCCGTCCTAGCCGCAACCACTATTGCCACCTCGCCTCGTCCCCATGACAGCTCGGTTCTCTGGCCCTCGCTACGTCCTCCCCGACCACCTGCTCGAGCCAGGACCCCCTGCATCACCCTCCCCCAACGCCGTCGCCTTCTTGCTCGGGTCGCCGCCATCTTCCTCGACTTCGGTGACTGCTGATGCTACTAAGCCTCTCACGGGCCTTTCTTGGCCGCACGGTGAGCTCCTCCCTTCCTCCCTTCCTCTCCTCCCGCCATGCTTTTCGCAGTAGCTAGCTCGCCCGCAAGCCGAGCTCCGCTGTCCGCCATTGCTACCGTAGGGCTCGCCTCTGCGCTCCTCCGCTCGAGCCAGTAGCTCCGATGAGCTCCTGGAGCGCCATAGACCTCGCCTAGCCCTTTACTTCGCTCGCACGTGCTCTATAGTGTCGATCCCGAACTCCGGCCGAACGCGCCGCCTGCCGCCATCGATGTAGCTCTCCATTTCGGTCGAGTTAGCCCATGGGACCGCTGTAGATCGATGCGGCGTCGGACGCCCGATCGAACGCGCCTAGCCGCACCTCTCCTCGTGCCCCTAGCATTTTTCCGGCGAAGTCCGGCGATGCTCCGCCGCGGAAATGGTCGCCGGTGCGTCTCCGGCGCTGCCCACCGACGTGGCCCTTCAGGCCCCACCTCACAGCCACCGACCGCGGGCCCCACGGCCCCCAGATGACTGGGTTGACCCAGTCCACTGCTGACTGGGCACCCGTGGGCCACTGACGTGTGGGTCCCACACGTAATTAGTCTAATTTGAAGATAAAGTTTAATTAGTAAATAGATTAGTCTAATGTCTCACTCACATATTGGGCCCACACCCCTAATTAGTTTAGTTAGATTAGTTAATTCACTGTTATAGCCACTCTCACTGACCCACTGGTCAGGTTTGCCTTGGTCAGCCGACCAGCTGGCTGCTGACATCATCCTCTAGTCATGCTGATGTCATAATTCCATTTCTGTTAATTTAGATAATTCCAAAAAATGTTTTAATCTTTGAAAATGAATAGAAAATAAACCATAGCTCAGATGAAAGTTTTATACATGAAAGTTGCTCAGAACAACGAGATAGATCCGAATACGCGGTCCGTTTACCTGTCACATGCCTCTAACTATCTGGACATGGTGTTGAGGAACGTAGTAATTTCAAAAAAATTCCTACGCACACGCAAGATCATGGTGATGGCATAGCAACGAGAGGGGAGAGTGTTTGTCCACGTACCCTCGTAGACCATAAGCGAAAGCGTTAGCACAACGCGGTTGATGTAGTCGTACGTCTTCATGATCCGACCGATCCAAGCACCAAACGTACGGAGCCTCCGAGTTCAGCACACATTCAGCTCGATGACGATCTTCGGCCTCCGATCCCGCCGAGCTCCGGAGATGAGTTCCGTCAGCACGACGGTGTGGTGACGATGATGATGTTCTACCAGCGCAGGGCTTCGCCTAAACTCCGCGACGATATGACCGAGGTGGAATATGGTGGAAGGGGGCACCGCACACGGCTAAGGAACGATCCATAGATCAACTTGTGTGTCATGGGGTGCCCCCTGCCCCCGTATATAAAGGAGCAAGGGGAGGAGGCGGCCGGCCAAGGAGGCGCGCCAGGAGGAGTCCTACTCCCACCGGAGTAGGATTCCCTCCTTTCCTAGTTCAACTAGGAGACCTTCCATGTAGTAGGAGTAGGAGAGAAGGAAAGGGAAGAGAGAAGGAAGGAAGGAGGGGTGCGGCCCTCCCTAGTCAATTCGGACTAGGCCTTGAAGCGCGCGCCTGCCCTAGGCAGCCCTCTCTCTTTCCCATATGGCCCAGTAAGGCCCAATACTTCTCCCCGGCGAATTCCCGTAACTCTCCGGTACTCCGATAAATACGCGAATCACTCGGAACCTTTCCGAAGTCCGAATATAGTCGTCCAATATATCGATCTTTACGTCTCGACCATTTCGAGACTCCTCGTTATGTCCCCGATCTCATCCGAGACTCCGAACTCCTTCGGTACATCAAAACTCATAAACTCATAATAAAACTATCATCGAAACCTTAAGTGTGCGGACCCTACGGGTTCGAGAACTATGTAGACATGACCGAAACACGTTTCCGGTCAATAACCAATAGAGGGACCTGGATGCCCATATTGGCTCCCACATATTCTATGAAGATCTTTATCGGTCAAACCGCATAACAACAAACGTTGTTCCCTTTGTCATCGGTATGTTACTTGCCCGAGATTCGATCGTCGGTATCCAATACCTAGTTCAATCTCGTTACCGGCAAGTCTCTTTACTCGTTACGTAATGCATCATTCTTTAACTAACTCATTAGCTACATTGCTTGCAAGGCTTATAGTGATGTGCATTACCGAGAGGGCCCAGAGATACCTCTCCGACAATCGGAGTGACAAAACCTAATCTCGAAATACGCCAACTCAACATGTACCTTTGGAGACACCTGTAGTACTCCTTTATAACCACCCGATTCGTTGTGACGTTTGATAGCACCAAAGTGTTCCTCCGTAAACGGAGTTGCATAATCTCATAGTTACAGGAACATGTATAAGTCCTAAAGAAAGCAATAGCAACATACTAAACGATCAAGTGCTAGGCTAACGGAATGGGTCATGTCAATCACGTCATTCTCCTAATGATATGATCCCGTTAATCAAATGACAACTCTTTTATCCATGGCTAGGAAACATAATCATCTTTGATAAACGAGCTAGTCAAGTAGAGGCATACTAGTGACACTATGTTTGTCTATGTATTCACACATGTATTATGTTTCCGGTTAATACAATTATAGCATGAATAATAAACATTTATCATGAAATAAGGAAATAAATAATAACTTTATTATTGCCTCTAGGGCATATTTCCTTCAGTCTCCCACTTGCACTAGAGTCAATAATCTAGTTCACATCGCCATGTGATTTAACACCAATAATCATAGCTGTATCTGATTAACACCCATAGTTCACATCGTCATGTGACCAACACCCAAAGGGTTTACTAGAGTCAATAATCTAGTTCACATCGCTATGTGATTAACACCCAAAGAGTACTAAGGTGTGATCATGTTTTGCTCGTGAGAGAAGCTTAGTCAATGGGTCTGTCACATTCAGAGCCGTATGTATTTTGCAAATATTCTATGTCCACAATGCTCTGCATGGAGCTACTCTAGCTAATTGCTCCCACTTTCAATATGTATCCAGATTGAGACTTAGAGTCATCTGGATCAGTGTAAAAGTTTGCACCGATGTAACTTTTACAACGAACTCATTTATCACCTCCATAATCGAGAAACATCTCCTTAGTCCTTACTAAGGATTTTCTTGACCGGTGTCCAGTGATCTACTATTAGATCAAAATTGTATTCCTTTGCCAAACTCAGAGCAAGGTATACAATATGTCTGGTTCACAGCATAGCATACTTTATAGAACCTATGACTGAGGCATAGGGAATGATTTTTCATTCTCTTTCTATTTTCTACCATGGTCGGATCTTGTGTCTTACTCAATTTCACACCTTGCAACACAGGCAAGAACTCCTTCTTTGATTGTTCCATTTTGAACTATTTCAAAAATTTATCAAGGTATGTATTCATTGAAAAAATCTTACCAAGCGTCTTGATCTATCTATATAGATCTTGATGCTCAATGTGTAAGTAGCTTTTACTGAGGTCTTTCTTTTAAAGAACTCCTTTAAAACACTCCTTTATGCTTTGCAGAATAATTCTACATTATTTTCGATCAACAATATGTCATTCACATATACTTATCAGAAATGCTGTAGTGCTCCCACTCACTTTCTTGTAAATCTGAGGCCTTTCCAAAAGTCTCAGATTAAACCATATCTTTGATCCACTCATCCAAGCATATATTCCAACTCCGAGATGCTTGCACCAGTCCATTGATGGATTGCTGGAGCTTGCACACTTTGATAGCATCTTTAGGATTGACAAAACCTTCTGATTGCATCATATACAACTCTTCTTTAAAAAATCCATGAAGGAATGCAGTTTTGACATCCATTTGCCAGATTTCATAAAATGTGGCAATTGCTAACATGATTCGGACAGACTTAAGCATCGATACGAGTGAGAAAGTCTCATCATAGTCAACCCCTTGAACTTGTGGAAAACCTTTCGCAACAAGTCGAGCTTTATAGACAGTTACATTACCATCAGCGTCAGTCTTCTTCTTAAAGATCCATTTATTCTCAATGGCTTGTCGATCATCGGGCAAGTCAACCAAAGTCCATACTTTGTTTTCATAAATGGATCCCATCTCAGATTTCATGGCCTCTAGCCATTTTGCGGAATCTGGGCTCATCATTGCTTCCTCATAGTTCGTAGGTTCATCATGGTCAAGTCACATGACTTCCAGAATAGGATTACCGTACCACTCTGGGGCGGATCTTACTCTGGTAGACCTACGAGGTTCAGCAGAAACTTGATCTGAAGTTTCATGATCAATATCATTAGCTTCCTCACTAATTGGTGTAGTCGTCACAGGAACCGGTTCTCGTGATGAACTACTTTCCAATAAGGGAGTAGATACAGTTATCTCATCAAGTTCTACTTTCCTCCCACTCACTTCTTTCGAGAGAAACTTCTTCTCTAGAAAGGATCCATCTTAGCAACGAATAACTTGCCTTCGGATCTGTGATAGAAGGTGTACCCAATAGTTTCCTTTGGGTATTCTATGAAGACGCATTTCTCCGATTGGGTTTGAGCTTATCAGGATGAAACTTTTTCACATAAGCATCGCAACCCCAAACTTTAAGAAACGACAACTTGGGTTTCTTGCTAAACCACAGTTCATATGGTGTCGTCTCAACGGATTTAGATGGTGCCCTATTAAACGTGAATGCAGCTGTCTCTAATGCATAAACCCAAAACAATAATGGTAAATCAATAAGAGACATCATAGATCGCACCATATCCAATAAAGTGCGGTTACGACGTTTGGACACACCATAACGTTGTGGTGTTCCAGGTGGCGTGAGCTGTGAAACTATTTCACATTGTTTTAATTGAAGACCAAACTCATAAATCAAATATTCGTCTTCGTGATCGGATCGCAGAAACTTTATTTCCTTGTTACGATGATTTTTCCACTTCACTCTGAAATTCTTTGAACCTTCAACTATTTCAGACTTATGTTTCATCAAGTAGATATACCCATATCTGCTCAAATCATCTTGTGAAGGTCAGAAAATAATGATACTTGCCACGAGCATCAATACTCATTGGTCTGCATACATCAGTATGTATTATTTCCAACAAGTTTTGTTGCTCGTTCCATTGTTCCGAAGAACGGAGTTTTTAGTCATCTTGCCCAAAAGGCACGGTTCGCAAGCATCAAATGATTCATAACCAAGTGATTCCGAAAATCCATCTTTATGGAGTTTCTTCATGCGCTTTTACACCGATATGACCCAAACGGCAGTGCCACAAATAAGTTGCACTATCATTATTAACTTTGCATCTTTTGGCATCAATATTATGAATATGTGTATCACTACGATCGAGATCCAACAAACTATGTTCATTGGGTGTATGACCATCGAAGGTCTTATTCATGTAAACAGAATAACAATTTATTCTCTAACTTTAAATGAATAACCGTATCGCAATAAACATGATCAAATCATATTCATGCTTAACGCAAACGCCAAATAACATTTATTTAGGTTTAACACTAATCCCGAAAGTATAGGGAGTGTGCGATGATGATCATATCAATCTTGGAACTACTTCCAACACTCATCGTCACTTCATCCTCAACTAGTCTCTGTTTATTCTGTAACTCCTGTTTCGAGTTACTAATAATAGCAACCAAACAAGTATCAAATACTCAGGGGCTACTATAAACACTAGGAAGGCACACATCAAACACCTGTATATCAAATATACCCTTGTTCACTTTGCCATCCTTCTTATCCACCAAATATTTAGGGCATTTCCGCTTCCAGTGACCATTTCCTTTGCAGTGTAAGCACTCAGTTTCAGGCTTTGGTCTTCTTCACGGGAGTGACAACTTGTTTTCCATTCTACTTGAAGTTTCCCTTTCTTTCCCTTTGCCCTTTTCTTGAAACTAGTGGTCTTGTCAATCATCAACACTTGATGCTCTTTCTTGATTTCTACCTTCGTCGATTTCAACATCACGAAGAGCTTGGGAATCGTTTTCGTCATCCCTTGCATTATAGTTCATCTCAGAGTTCTAGTAACTTAGTGATGGTGACTAGAGAATTCTGTCAATCACTATCTTATCTGGAAGATTAACTCCCACTTGATTCAAGCGATTGAAGTACCCAGACAATCTGAGCATATGCTCACTAGTTGAGCGATTCTCCTCCATCTTTTAGCTATAGAACTTGTTGGAGACTTCGTATCTCTCAACTCGGGTATTTGCTTGAAATATTAACTTCAATTCCTGGAACATCTCATATGGTCCATGATGTTCAAAACATCTTTGAAGTCCCGATTCTAAGCCATAAAGCATGGTGCACAAAACTATCAAGTAGTCATCATATTGAGCTAGCCAAACGTTCATAACATCTGCATCTGCTCCTGCAATAGGTCTGTCACCTAGCGGTGCATTAAGGACATAATTCTTCTGTGCAGCAATGAGGATAAAACCTCAGATCACGGATCCAATCCGCATCATTGCTACTAACATCTTTCAACATAATTTTCTCTAGGAACATATTAAAATAAACATATGAAAGCAACAACGCGAGCTATTGATCTACAACATAATTTGCAAAATACTGCCAGGACTAAGTTCATGATAAATTTAAGTTCAATTAATCATATTACTTAAGAACTCCCACTTAGACAGACATCTCTCTAGTCATCTAAGTGATCACGTGATCCAAATCAACTAAACCATAACCGATCATCACATGAGATGGAGTAGTTTTCAATGGTGAACATCACTATGTTGATCATATCTACTATATGATTCACGCTCGACCTTTCGGTCTCCGTGTTCCAAGGCCATATCTGCATATGCTAGGCTCGTCACGTTTAACCTGAGTATTCTGCGTGTGCAAAACTGGCTTGCACCCGTTGTAGATGGACGTAGAGCTTATCACACCCGATCATCACGTGGTGTCTGGGCACGACGAACTTTGGCAACGGTGCATACTCAGGGAGAACACTTCTTGATAATTTTAGTGAGAGATCATCTTAAAATGCTACCGTCAATCAAAGCAAGATAAGATGAATAAAGGATAAACATCACATGCAATCAATATAAGTGATATGATATGGCCATCATCTTCTTGTGCTTGTGATCTCCATCTCCGAAGCACCATCGTGATCACCATCGTCACCGGCGCGACACCTTGATCTCCATCGTAGCATCATTGTCATTTACGCCATCTATTGCTTCTACGACTATCGCTACCGCTTAGTGATAAAGTAAAGCAATTACGTATGTTGCATTTCATACAATAAGCGACAACCATATGGCTCCTGCCAGTTGCCGATAACTTCGGTTACAAAACATGATCATCTCATACAATAAAATATAGCATCACGTCTTGGCCATATCACATCACAACATGCCCTGCAAAGCCAAGTTAGACGTCCTCTACTTTTGTTGTTGCAAGTTTTACGTGGCTGCTACGGGCTGAGCAAGAACCGTTCTTGCCTACGCATCAAAACCACAATGATAGTTTGTCAAGTTGGTGCTGTTTTAACCTTCGCAAGGACCAGGCGTAGCCACACTCGGTTCAACTAAAGTTGGAGAAACTGACACCCGCCAGCCACCTGTGTGCAAAGCACGTCGGTAGAACCAGTCTCGCGTAAGCGTACGCGTAATGTCGGTCCGGGCCGCTTCATCCAACAATACCGCCAACCAAAGTATGACATCTTTGTAAGCGGTATGACTTATATTGCCCACAACTCACTTGTGTTCTACTCGTGCATATAACATCAACGCATAAAACCTAGGCTCGATACCATTTGTTGAGGAACGTAGTAATTTCAAAAATTTCCTACGCACACGCAAGATCATGGTGATGGCATAGCAACGAGAGGAGAGTGTTCGTCCACGCACCCTCGTGAGACCGTAAGCGAAGCGTTAACTGCGCGGTTGATGTAGTCGTCGTCTTCACGGTCCGACCGATCCAAGCACCGAACGTCGGAGCCTCCGAGTTCAGCACACGTTCATCTCGATGGCGATCTCCGCCTCCGATCCAGCCGAGCTCCGAGATGAGTTCCGTCGAGACGACGGCGTGGTGGCGATGATGATGTTCTACGGCGCGAGGCTTCGCCTAAACTCCACGACGATATGACCGAGGTGGAATATGGTGGAAGGGGGCACCGCACACGGCTAAGGAATGATCCGTAGATCAACTTGTGTGTCATGGGGTGCCCCCCTGCCCCCGTATATAAAGGATCAAGGGGGAGGAGGCGGCCGGCCAAGGGAGGGCGCGCTAGGGAAGAGTCCTACTCCCACCGGGAGTAGGATTCCCTCCTTTCCTAGTCCAACTAGGAGACCTTCCATGTAGTAGGAGTAGGAGAGAAGGAAAGGGAAGAGAGAAGGGAAGGAAGGAGGGGCGGCCTCCCCTAGTCAATTCGGACTAGGCCTTGGGGCGCGCCTGCCCTAGGCAGCCCCTCTCTCTTTCCCGTATGGCCCAATAAGGCCCAATACTTCTCCCCGGCGAATTCCCGTAACTCTCTGGTACTCCGATAAATACCCGAATCACTCGGAACCTTTCCAAGTCGAATATAGTCGTCCAATATATCAATCTTTACGTCTCGACCATTTCGAGACTCCTCGTCATGTCCCCGATCTCATCCGGGACTCCGAACTCCTTCGGTACATCAAAACTCATAAACTCATAATAAAACTGTCATCGAAACCTTAAGCGTGCGGACCCTACGGGTTCGAGAACTATGTAGACATGACCGAAACACGTTTCCGGTCAATAACCAATAGCGGGACCTGGATGCCCATATTGGCTCCCACATATTCTACGAAGATCTTTATCGGTCAAACCGCATAACAACATACGTTGTTCCCTTTGTCATCGGTATGTTACTTGCCCGAGATTCGATCGTCGGTATCCAATACCTAGTTCAATCTCGTTACCGGCAAGTCTCTTTACTCGTTACGTAATGCATCATTCTGTAACTAACTCATTAGCTACATTGCTTGCAAGGCTTATAGTGATGTGCATTACTAAGAGGGCCCAGAGATACCTCTCCGACAATCGGAGTGACAAAACCTAATCTCGAAATACGCCAACTCAACATGTACCTTTGGAGACACCTGTAGTATTCCTTTATAATCACCCAGTTACGTTGTGACGTTTGGTACCACCCGAAGTGTTTCTCCGGTAAACGGGAGTTGCATAATCTCATAGTTACAGGAACATGTATAAGTCATGAAGAAAGCAATAGCAACATACTAAACGATCAAGTGCTAGGCTAACGGAATTGGTCATGTCAATCACATCATTCTCCTAATGATGTGATCCCGTTAATCAAATGACAACTCTTTTGTCCATGGCTAGGAAACGTAATCATCTTTGATAAACGAGGTAGTCAAGTAGAGGCATACTAGTGACACTATGTTTGTCTATGTATTCACACATGTATTATGTTTCCGGTTAATACAATTATAGCATGAATAATAAACATTTATCATGAAATAAGGAAATAAATAATAACTTTATTATTGCCTCTAGGGCATATTTCCTTCACATGGAACATTCCCCTCCGGCCATCTGTCTGAAACAGGTTCGGAACCGAGAAAGCATTCCCGGTTGAATTCCCCCTTCACCTATATGGTGTAACCCTGCGTTAGAACACCTCTAGCATCGCTTATTGTCATGTTATGCATATGTTTGCATGTATTTACTGTTTCTTCCCCCTCTTCTCTCCGGTAGACCCTGAGGCCGCTGCTGATGACACTGTGATCGACTACGTCACCGACGACCCTCCTTCTTGTCTGAGCAACCAGGCAAGCCCCCCCCCCCTTTGATCATCGCGACATCGCCCATTCCATTCTCTCATGCTTGCATTAGCTTTAGCTACTATTTTTTATTGCTCCTATTCATCTATTCTGATGCATAGCCTGCTTTTGTACCTGCTATTGTTACCTACCTGCTTATCCTAAACTTCTTAGTATAGGTGGCTAGCGATCCATCAGTGACCCCCACTTGTCCTTATTGCCCCTGCTTCATCATCGACGCCTCGATCGACGTGATCGACGACTAGAGCCCGACACCTCACATCACATCACGCCCCTTTTTGTTGCTCGACTCTTCAGAGTTACCATAGAGTGCCGAGGGTGGAACCTCATACATCACTCCTGGTGAGATCTTTGTAGTGTAGCTATTCGGGCGTGGTCATCGAGGGTGGTTCCTCCTTCACCATTCATGATACGGCTCTGTCATGCAACACCTCAAGTGTGAACCTCGAGGGTGGTTCCTCTTATGTTCACCTTGATGATTACATCAAGTGGTATCCACTAGGGGTGATTCCTCGGGTTTTCCCCTTGATGGTTGGACACACAGTTACCTTGACTTTACTTGAGACCATTGATGAAGTTGGGTCGGCCCTGAGGGGTACCCGCAAGTTGATGTGAAAGTCGGGCGTGCCCGTAGAGCACCCGCGAGTTTTCCACGTGGCACGGCCAGGCAGTCTAGGCCCTTGCCGTAAGTCCACGAGACGGGGCGACGGGGTCACATTATCGTGAGTCTCTGCTCGTCTCCGCGAGCCCCCAATGCACTAATGGTTTGGGTATTTGTTCTGAGTTGGCCTCTGCCTTTACGCACTAACCACCACGCGAGAATAGTTATGGGCCTCGACGTCGTAGTATCAGCTGAAGCTTTGTCAGACGTCCAGTTCAACATCATGGGCCTGTCAGGCCAGTGCCATCTAGTATGAGGTGGTGCTCGTCCCGGCTCGTCGCACAACGACCCGGAGTGCTGCGGGCGATGGGCCCAAGACCCCAAAGTGCTTAGGATGTAGACCGGCGGGGACCTCTCTGCTGAGCCTAGGTAGGGTTGCGACGTGTTGATCTTCCGAGGCTGGGCATTGACCCCAGAAAGGTGTGTCCGGCCAGAGTGATCGAGCGTGTTGGGTAACGTGGTGCACCCTTGCAGGGAAGATCTATATTCGAATACCGTGTCCGCTATTATGGATGTTCAGACTTATATCCTGATCTTATATAACTAGAAATGGATACTTGAGATATGTGATGGATATGTGGCTCCGAGATTGCTTTCCGGCAGGGAGTCGGGGAAGGATCTCTGGGTGTTGTTGTTACAACATGCTTGTTAAATATTAAACTGCTATTCTTTACTCTTCTACATGCTGCAAGATGCTCAGAGCTGCTTGAAGATGCTAGTCTTTGTTAGGCTAGGCCTTCCCCTCTATTCTGGCATTCTGCAGTTCAGTCCACAGATACAAACCTTCCATTTGATACCAATGCATAATTAGTATAGATCTGATGCTTGTGAGTACTTTGGATGAGTACTCACGGTTGCTTTGCTGCCCCTTCTTACCGGTTGATGCAACCAGATGGTGGATCCTTGGAGCTAGATGCCACCGCCGACGGATACTACTACGTGGAGACTGCCGACGACCAGGAGTAGTTTAGGAGGTCCCAGGTAGGAGGCCTTGCCTCTTCGATTGTGTTGCTTTTGTGCTAGCCTTCTTAAGGCATCCATCTTAACTTATGTCTGTACTCAGATATTGTTGCTTCCACTGACTCTTGTGTATCGAGCTATGTATTCGAGCCCTCGAGGCCCCTGGCTTGTAATATAAAGCTTGTATTCTTTTATTTGTTTTTAGAGTTGTGTTGTGATATCTTCTCGTGAGTCCCTGATCTTGATCGTACACATTTGCGTGTATGATTAGTGTACGATTGAATCGGGGGTGTCACATGTTAGAACCGTGGCCCTCTCCCTGGCCCGCCGGAGCTCGCTCGCACTCTCTCTTGGACGCACAACAAAGAAGAGAAGGAGGAAGGAGAGGGAGCTGGTGGACATGATGGATTTTTCTGGCACACATACGCCCTACCGCAACAACGGCGATCCTTTCTTTCCTCAAGCACGAACTCGACTCCACAGGCTAGATTACAAGGATCTGCTCGAGGCACTTTTATAGCTGGGCATACGCTCGGCACGACCCACGCGCTCCCTGCCCAGCCGACGCCCCGATCGGCCGCTCCTCTCGCGGCCACCATGCGCATGGCTCGCGGTGAGCCCGCAGCGATCACGCCCACCTCTCGATCCCACAACTACCTGAGCTAAACCTATGCATGCACCACCTTGCCATGGACCCGATGCAATCTGGTCTACGCCCGACGTGCCCGGCACGCACGCACACCCGCCGCGCTCGACCAGGACGTACACTGCCCATACAATGGTCGAACTATGCCCAGACCATGGCTAGGCCACACCCAGGTCGGATACTAGTCGGACTATGCCCATCGTGGCTTATTCCTAACATGGTGGTCCTCCTGATTGTGGTCTTTGCAATGTGGGGTGTGGTTGTTGGCGGCGGTGTCTCATGTTGTATATCCAGCGAATGGTGGGGTTTAGGCCTCTTCTCTGGTCGACGATGCGGGATGGAAGATCCTGGTGCAGCTCAATGCTCGGGAAGCTTGGAGTAGGGAGGATCTGGCCCGCCCTAGCGCAAACGGGAGTTTCCAAAACCGGTCGTGCAATCTATCATGCGGGGATTCACCTGCTGTGAAGTGTTGCTCGCTTGTCTTGTGGGCTGGCACGGAGCTGCCGTAGGTTGGCTTGGTTGCACGCCCAACTGGTTGGGGCCCGACATCCGACTTGGTTTAGTCTGGTGGTTATGTGAGGCTGCGAGTCAAAACTTAATGCCGGCTCCGGCTATGCTGGCATCGACGATGAATGAGGGTCTTGTTTCCCTTCATGGAGGAGTCATCATGGATCCTTCACACCTAGCCCACGCTATCGTGCTCCGAACAAAAACCTCAGGTCTTCGTGAGGGATCCTCTCTCCAGATTCGGTGGCTGCTGCTAGTGGCTCATACTAGCAATGTTATGGGATGCATACGTAAGGATCCTTTGTGGGTTTCGGTGGCTCTCACTCCGGCTAGCTTGCCTTCGATGATGAGATACAATCTATGGACGACGGCTTCATGCACATGTATGGTTGTATAGCAGCAACGGTGGGATTTCTAGCCGAACGTTTGATTGTATCGCATGTGGTGTCCAAGAACGTCCCAAGAGAAGAAAAATATCGCTGCCTCACAACTCCAAACCAGACACATAGATGCACCAAATAAAACCTGAATCAAATCCCCCACGTCGTTCCATGCTAGATCTGGGTATGAGGTCGAACACGATGTCGTTCAGAACCACGCTCTAAAACCCCTATTCTTCGGTGAACTAGGCAGGAAGGGTAGCCATCGAGGCTGCCATCACGCCGTATTTGGGGTCCTCTAGGCATCCTCGGCTTCACCAATGCCGTCGGCGAGCACCACCAGCTTCGATCACTTCTCTGACGTAGATGGCATAGTAGCCCACAAATCCCCACCACCCTATGCCACCCATGACCAGGACCTGTCCACCCCCAACGACGACATGCTTAGGTGGTAGCGCAAGGAGGATATAGGGCGGTATCTAGGATTTCAGATCGTCCACCTCTGACCTCTCCTCTCGAAGCATATTTCTATCCAAATACTTCTTGGTTAGATGAACCTCCTAATGACCATATTCCCTGCATGGTCAGTAATGTAGCCGCTATTACCATTCAATAAAGTGGAGTGTTGGTGTCAAAAAAATGATGATAATGCCTTACTAACTTACTTGCAAAATTTGAGGTCATGAAACTGAGCCCCGTGATGACCAAAATGCAAAAAATGGGGGCCATGTGCTCTTTATTGGGAGATAACACTGTTGGAGGGTGGCCTCTTTGAAAATTTACAACACACACTGTTCTTTCTTTTAAAGAAATGGTCTTGCTAACTCTAAATCACCAACGATTTTTTGAGGCTACATTATTCCATAAGGAAATGGAAGTGTCCTGGTGCTTTCTTAAAAATCAAGAAGGTTAAGAGCAACTCTAGCATCACCATATCAACGATCGCGGTCTATCTTATGAAGTATGTTTCATATGGGCATGCAAGTTGGGTAGGAGATGCGCAAACTCACAACCACCACTGTTTAAAATTCAAACACTTTGATTCCCTCTAGATTTGAATGTTTACCACATCAAGCAAACAAACACATAGTCTTTGATATGTTGCATGAACAAAACTATTTAACTAGTACAAATCACATTTTCCCGTCGTGTGCTCTGCCCCCTCCTTTGATTTTTTGAAACAAATGATCAAATCTCTCTTCTCTGCCCAAAAATCTCATTCCACTAGATCCATTTGGTTCGTATCCAACATGATGAATATTTCTACTCGGCTGTGCGTTCATCTCTTGCCTGATCCTTATTAATTTGGATCTTACATGCCTCCATCTCCTGGCGAATCCGGAGCCTATGCGCCTCCATCTCCTGCTGAATTTGAAGTATACACGCCTCCATCTCTTCCTGGTGTCATCTGGTCTCCAGCATTTCATCTCATCTTGCCATCTTCTCTTGGTTCTTCTTCTCCTCCATTTCTAGCTTTTATTGTTTCCTCTTATCGATGTACTCATTGCTTATCCTCGTCAATTCATCGAGATAGATGCCAGAGTGGTACTTCTAGGCAGCTTTGCCACTTCCTCTCCATTATCATCATCTTCGCTGCCATCCATCTCTAGAGCAGTATTGACACACTTCCTAGCTTTTTAATAGTCGTCATCATTTCTCATCTCCCACTTCTTGTGCTCTTCCAACAACACCCAACAATGTCGAAGGCCGTTCGGTTGGCCCGACATGTGCATTTGTTTATACCTCTCTTGGACCATCACATCCTAAAACAAACAAATTGATGAAAATGCTCAAAGTAATGCAAATGTGGCAATCCAATACCAACTCAAGGTAATGCTAGAAGGAGTGTGCTTCACTTGTGTGGCACGCCGGCTTAGAGCAACTGATTTACCTTGCATTGCCAGCCCAGAGATCATGTCTTTTGGCAATACACAACAACTTGGGACAAAAATACAACCGCTTTATTGATCTCTTGCGGAAACATAGGTTCGATGATACATAAGGAAGCGAGGCCAAGTGGCACACACGATGCCGTTGCACATATGTACATTATTTAGTAGACATGTCGGGGCCTCGATGATAAGGATACAACTACGTGGCAGCGGACGGCGGCGTAGAAGGACTCCATCTCACAGGGACACTGCTAGGACATGGCCTAGACTGCGATGAACGATGTAACTCTGACTCCAGGTATAGTTTCTCCTGAAACTGGCATGACACGCCAGGTGAGTACTTTGAATGTATTCGCAAGCTCACAACAAGCAAAGCACTAATGACAAACAATAACATAATATTTAAGCAGGTTAAATGCAAGATCATGACATGCTACCCATGAAGTGTATGTGACCAAATGACACGGTCCCTTGGACCAACTTACCATCTTGGTTACCTCGTAACCACATCCATCGGCTTACCACGGCGATCACCTCTAGATCACAAAGGATACACGCTCGATGATCCCGCAAGATCACCAACCATAGCATGTGCCATCAATATGTCATTAGTGTGCAGGCTAATTATTTATGTTGACCCATGATGTGACCTACTACGAACGGTGTCCATCACCAAGGACGCGGCTATCAATAGATTATACACTCTGTAGAGGTTAGTACACTATACCCACACCAAAGAACCCATGGCATCGTACTCCCGTTTGGATGGACCAACGGCGTTCCGACAAAACCAATCTATTGCATGACACTATCCCGGCCACTCCAACCAACTCCCCTTCGGGCTAAGTCATGGGTGGCCCCAGATGCCACTCCGGACATCAAATGGCCACCATCGTGGCAAAACAAAAACGGTCCCAAACAGGGACAATGGTATTATGGGTACACAAGGCTATGCCTGCCCACCGGTCTAGGGTAGCGCAAGCACATAACCTTCCCTCATTGGAGGCACCGGCGAGAGTCATGGCAATAGACCGAATTAGGGCATTCCCATAAAGACAAATGTGGTTGCACTGGGAAGCTCGATTCGGTGGCACCATGACTCGATCAACAACATGCTCAAGTTGTATTATCATCATGTTTAACTAGAAAGAAAAACCACTCGAGTCATAGTATGCCATGAAATGCACATGCAATGAACCTTACTATCGAAGTTCTTCACATAAGTATGAGCATAAGAAGTAAAGTCTAATCTTTGCTAGCAATATTCCAAGTATTATATCATGTCAACAGAGTATGGAAACAATACTAGCACAAGTTAAATTATTTTTATTAAATAAATGCAATATATGACTTTAAATTCAAGTAAAATCATAGTCATTGCAATGTCACCCTTGCAAATGTTTGTGGTGGCTTGCCTTAGTTCAGAGGAGGGTCACAAATCTCATGGTCCTCTTCAAGGAAAGATGATCCTTCTGAAAATAATTAAAAACCCAAAAGGAAAAATGTCATATAAAGCATTTTATTTCACCACAAAATAACCACAGCAGATAAAATTCTCAAATTTTGCTTGCTGAAAGAGGAGCTCATAACAAAACTGTTGCAAAAACAATCATCTCATTTGGACTTGTGATTTAAAAGATATTGGTGGTCAAAGTTAGGGTCAAATATTTGAACTAAAACAGAAAATGAAAAATACCAGAGAGCGCCACGTCGAAGGCGTATTTTGAGAATACGCCTCCATTCATACCGCTTTGGGAGCGAGAGAGAGAGGCTGACGGGTGGGGTCCCCGTGTTAGGCTTAGAAGAGAGAGGGAGGGAAAGAGGACGACGGTGCTGTCAACGGTGGTTCTTCGGCGAGGAGGCCACAACGATCGCCGGCGAGGAGGGGGATGGAAGTAGCGTATGGAGACGAGCACGTACGTACCCGAAGCATGGCCTGAGATGGACGGACATCGTGGGAACGGCCTTCTCCAGAAAGGGCGGGCAGCGGAGCTCGTCGGAGTTGGGGGTTTCCGGCGAGGTCTCGTTGGTCCAGTGGCACCGTCGTGCTCAGGAGAAGCTCACGAACACGCCTGGAGGGGTGGGAAAGGTCCGAGATCGCCGGAATGAGTGGACCGCTGTGGGGGATCCACGGCCAACTCCAGCGAGGAACAGTGGCTACAGCCCCAGCCGGCCTTGCCGTGGTGTGAATCTGGTCGATTTGAGGCCAGAGGAGGTGAGTGGGATTGTTTGAGATGCTCGGGGGGGGGGCTCTATTTATAGAGGGCGAGGGGACCGAGCTCGTAGCCACCGGAGATGGTTCTAGAGCAGCGAGAGGCGACGAGAGGGCTCGGGCTCGACGGGATAACTCGCTGAGGATCGTCCAAGCACAGTGGAAGGGAGGAGCCAAGCACAAGGGCTCGGAGAGGAACGGCTCAATCACGCGGGTGCATTGTGCTCTCTGCTCCGCCATGTCCGCGTCTGCGGTGCAGGCTGCCAGTGTTGAGAAGCGGTAGAAGATAGTTAGGAGGAAGAGGATGAGGTTGCAGGAGGGTTAGTTGATAACCCACAAGTATAGGGGATCGCAACAGTTTTTGAGGGTAGAGTATTCAACCCAAATTTATTGATTCGACACAAGGGGAGCCAAAGAATATTCTCAAGTATTAGCAGCTGAGTTGTCAATTCAATCACACCTGGAAACTTAGTATCTACAGCAAAGTGTTTAGTAGCAAAGTAATATGATAGTGGTGGTAATGGTAACAAAAGTAAAGACAGCAAAAGTAATGTTTCTGGTATTTTGTAGTGATTGTAACATAGAGCGGAAAAGTAAATAAGCGAGAACCAGTATATGGAAAAATCGTAGGCACCGGATTAGCGATGGATAATTATGCCGGATGTGGTTCATCATGTAGCAGTCATAACATAGGGTGACACAGAACTAGCTCCAGTTCATCAATGTAATGTAGGCATGTATTCCGTATATAGTCATACGTGCTTATGGAAAAGAACTTGCATGACATCTTTTGTCCTACCCTCCCGTGGCAGCGGGGTCCTATTGGAAACTAAGGGATATTAAGGCCTCCTTTTAATAGAGAACCGGAACAAAGCATTAGCACATAGTGAATACATGAACTCCTCAAACTATGGTCATCACCGGGAGTGGTCCCGATTATTGTCACTTCGGGGTTGCCGGATCATAACACATAGTAGGTGACTATAGACTTGCAAGATAGGATCTAGAACACACATATATTCATGAAAACATAATAGGTTCAGATCTGAAATCATGGCACTCGGGCCCTAGTGACAAGCATTAAGCATAGCAAAGTCATAGCAACATCAATCTCAGAACATAATAGATACTAGGGATCAAACCCTAACAATACTAACTCGACTACATGATAAATCTCATCCAACCCATCACCGTCTAGCAAGACTACGATGCAATTACTCATGCACGGAGGTGAGGATCATGAAATTGGTGATGGAGGATGGTTGATGATGACGACGACGATGAATCCCCCTCTCCGGAGCCCCGAACGGACTCCAGATCAGCCCTCCCGAGAGAGATCAGGGCTTGGCGGCAGCTCCGTATCGTAAAACGCGGTGATTTCTTCTCTCTGATTTTTTTCTCCCCGAAAGCCAATATATGGAGTTGGAGTTGGCGTCGGAGGGCCACTAGGGGGCCCACGAGGTAGGGGCGCGGGGGCGCCCCACCTCGTGATCGGGTGTGGGCCTGGTCTTCATCTTTTGCGAGGATTTTTCTTTATTTTTTCTAAGGTGTTCCGTGGAGTTTCAGGACATTCCGAGAATTTTTATTTTCTACACAAAAAACAACACCATGGCAGTTCTGCTGAAAACAACGTCAGTCTGAGTTAGTTCCATTCAAATCATACAAGTTAGAGTCCAAAACAAGGGCAAAAGTGTTTGGAAAATTAGATACGACGGAGACGTATCAACTTCCCCAAGCTTAAACCCTTGCTTGTCCTCAAGCAATTCAGTTGACAAACTGAAAGAGAAAAAGAAAAACTTTTACAAACTCTGTTTGCTCTTTTTGTTGTAAACATGAAAAGCCAACATTCAAGTCTCAGCAATTATTACGAACTAACCATACTCACAATGACACGTAGATCTCACAATTACTCATATCAATAGCATAATCAGCTAGCGAGCCATAATAATAAAACTCGGGTGACAACACTTTCTCAAAATAATCATAACATGCTATAACAAAATGGTATCTCGCTAGCCCTTTCTGAGACCGCAAAACATAAATGCAGAGCACCTTTAAAGATCAAGGACTGACTAAACATTGTAATTCATGGTAAAAGAGATCCACTCAAGTCATACCCAATATAAACCAATAATAATGAATGCAAACGACAGTGTGCTCTCCAGCGGGTGCTTTAATAAGAAGGGTGATGACTCAACATAAAAGTAAATGGATAGGCCCTTCGGAGAGGGAAGCAGGGATTTATAGAGGTGCCAGAGCTCGGTTTTGAAATAGAGATAAATTATATTTTGAGCGGTATACTTTCATTGTCAACATAACAACTAAATGACGGCGATATCTTTGATGCTAAACAGATTATAGGCGGTTCCCAAACAGAATGGTAAAGTTTATACTCCCCTTCGTCCACAAGCATCAATCTATGGCTTGCTCGAAACAACGAGTGCCTCCAACATTCAACGGTTCCCAAGGGGAGTTTTGTTTGCAGTTATTTTGATTTAGTTTGCACAAAGCATGGGACTGGGCATCCCGGATACCAGCCATTTTCTCGTGAATGAGGAGCGGAGTCCACTCCTCTTGAGAATAACCCGCCTAACACGGAAGATAAGGGCAGCTCTAGTTGACATATGAGCTATTCGAGTATGCAAAACAGAATGTTTATTTGAAGGTTTAGAGTTTGGCACATACAAATTACTTGGAACGGCAGGTAAATACCGCATATAGGTAGGTATAGTGGACTCATATGGAATAACTTTGGGGTTTAAGGAGTTTGGATGCACAAGCAGTATTCCCGCTTAGTACAAGTGAAGGCTAGCAAAAGGCCGGAAGCGACCAAGCGAGAGAGCGACAACGATCGTAAACATGCATTAAAATTAATTCACACCGAGTACATGCATGAGTAGGATATAATCCACCATGAACATAAATATCATGAAGGCTATGTTGATTGGATTCAACTACATGCGTGAACATGTGCCAAGTCGAGTCACTCAATGCATTTAAAGGAGGATACCACCCCATCATACCACATCATAATCATTCTAATAGCATGTTGGCACGCAAGGTAAACCATTATAACTCATAGCTAATCAAGCATGGAACAAGAAACTATAATCTCTAAATGTCATTGCAAATATGTTTACTTCATAATAGCTGAATCAGGAACGATGAATCACCATATTTACAAAAACAAGAGAGGTCGAGTTCATACCAGCTTTTCTCTTCCCAATAAGTCCATCATATATCATCATTATTGCCTTTCACTTGCACGACCGAACAGTGTGTATAATAATAAGAGTGCACGTGCATTGGACTAAGCTGGAATCTGCAAGCATTCAACTCAAGAGAGAAGACAAGTAATATGGGCTCTAAGTTAAATAAACAATCATGCATATAAGAGCCACTAAGCATTTTCAATATGGTCTTCTCGACCCCCCAAAGAAAGGAAAAGAAATAAAAACTATTTACACGGGAAAGCTCCCAACAAGTAAAAAGAAGAATGGGAAATATTTTTGGATTTTCTTTTTTAATTCTACTACAAGCATTAAAAGTAAACTAACTAATTTTTTTTTGGTTTTTCTTAAAGTTTATCAAACACACAAGAAGAAAGCAGAAAAAAAAGAAATTTAAACTAGCATGGATATTACAGTGAAATAGTATGAGCACCAACATCTAGCAATGAGTGTGTGTGTGTGTGAACATAAATGTAATGTCGGTGGGAAATACGTACTCCCACAAGCTTAGGCTTTTGGCCTAAGTTGGTCTATTGCCAGGGATGGCCTGGCGGGTACCCGTAAGTGAAACTGGGGTCGTAGTATGACGAAGAAGACTCTGACTGCCACTGGCTGGCAGCCTCCTCAGGATCCCAAGAATAAACAGATAGTCATGGAGGCTCATCTTGTGGCTCCGGCTCCGGGGCTGGTGCAGGGTTCCGATAGGCTTGAACAGCCGACCACGAAACGATGTGTGGTTCTGCAAATAAGTTAAACAAAGAAGGAGCAGGCAAGGTAATAGTCTCGGGGTGATGTTTATCAAAGTATAATTTGTATTTGAGCTCCCCATCGCGACTCTTAACAAGAAAATCATGCGCTATCATACTCTTTTAATATAAATAAGCACGGGGCAGCGCTATTTCTTCTTTCTCCGCATGCCTAATAGGTATTTCAAAATGTTCAGCTAGGCGCAAAGCATAAATGCCTCCAAAAATGGGGCCCTTAGTATGGTTCAGACTTAACTGTCTAGCAACAATTCCACCCATACTGACAGAGTTATCGCGGTATAGACCATGGAGCAAAATAATAATATCAGGAATACTAAGGTTCCCACAGTTCCCGCGTACAATCAAGCAACGACTAGCAAATATGGCAAAGTAGCGTAAAACAGGATAATGAATGCTAGTGATCCTCGCATCAGAAACCTTCCTGGTTTCTCCCACTGTGATAGTGTTAATAAAAGCTTCTACTTTGTTGCGGTGGGGTTCATCTAAGGTGCCCTCAAAGGGTATTCTGCAAACCTCGTAGTATTCAGCTAATGTCATCTCTTTAACAACGTCATATAAATGAAACTCTACTGTTGGAGGTGATTTCTTAGGGAAAAAGTAGAAGTTTTGCACAAAAGTATTTGTGAGTAAGAGATACTGATGACGTTGATCGTGGAGGAAGTTGGTGAGGCCGGCGTTCTCAATCAATAAAGAGAAATCATCATAAATCCTGGCTCTCCTCAAGAAGTCATCGGAGGGCCATTCACACGGCCAGACCTCCGCGGTGCGAGGCAAATTAAATTTGGGCTTCTCCTCTTCTTCCTTTTGTTTTTCCTTAGAGCTTCGCTCGAAGAGCCCCTCAAAAGTCTCTTCATTATTTCTGAAACAATCTGAAATTTTTAGTAACCTCAAATAAAAGTGAACCAACTTCAATAAGATTGATAGCAACAACTCCCACAAGTGCCTAGGGCCTATATAAAGCATTGGAACTACTTGGAACCATAAAAATCTGTCATGCAAGCTCAAGAACATGGTCACCTATGCAGCACAAATTTGCAAAGAATAAAGCACTAGAACAAAAACTAATTGGACCAATGGAGGAGTCACATACCAAGGAACAATCTCCCCAAGCAGTTCTGTAAGAGGTGCTTTAAGCAAGGAGATCGAAAATCACAGCAACGGGGGCTGGAACTCGTGCTTGAGTTATTTTTTCGTGTTTGTGTGAGACAGAGGAAGAAGATGGGTGCAGGAATAAGTGGAGGAGGGCCACCGTGGGCCCACGAGGCAGGGGGGCACGCCCAGGGGGTAGGGCGCGCCCTCCACCCTTGTGGCCAGGTGGCAGCTCCCCCCGTGGTAATTTTTGCACAGTAAATTCTTAAATATTCCCGAAAAAATTATATTAAATTGGCATGGCATTCTGAGGACTTTTATTTTCGGGATATTTTTTATTGCACGGATAAGTCAGGAGACAGACAGAAAAAATACTATTTTACTTTATTTCTACTAAATAACAGAAAATATAGAGGGTACAGAAAGTTGTGCTTCTAGTTTCATCCATCTCGTGATCATCAAAATGAACCCACTAACAAGGTTGATCAAGTCTTGTTAACAAACTCATTCCGTATAATCCAGAAACCGGAGAAATTTCGAATGACACTAAGTTACCTCAACGGGGATATGAAAATCCCCAACAATAAGAATATCATACTTTTTCTTGATAGTAGGGAGAGGAAATTCAAAACCTCCAAATATAATCGATGGAACTTTTCCAATAGAGTTGATACTATAAACTTGAGGTTGTTTCCTCGAAAAATGCACCATGTGCTCATTGCCATTAACATGAAATAACAGCCCCTGCAGTATTAAGGAAAGGTGTTCCAAGAATAATAGACATACTATCATCCTCGGGAATATCAAGAATAACAAAGTCCGTTAAAATAGTAACGTTTGCAACCACAACAGGCACATCCTCACAAATACCGACAGGTATAGCAGTTGATTTATCAGCCATTTGCAAAGATATTTCAGTAGGTGTCAACTTATTCAAGTCAAGTCGACGATATAAAGAGAGAGACATAACACTAACACCGGCTCCAAGATCACATAAAGCAGTTTTAACATAACTTATTTTAATGGAGCATGGTATAGTAGGCACTCCAGGATCTCCCGGTTTCTTTGGTATTCCACCTTTAAAAGTGTAATTAGCAAGCATGGTGGAAATTTCAGCTTCAGGTATCTTTCTTTTATTAGTAATAATATCCTTCGTATACTTAGTGTTGGAAATATGCCCTAGAGGCAATAATAAAAGGATTATTACTATATTTCCTTGTTCATGATAATTGTCTTTATTCATGCTATAATTGTATTATCCGGAAATCGTAATACACGTGTGAATACATAGACCATAATATGTCCCTAGTAAGCCTCTAGTTGACTAGTTCATTGATCAACAGATAGTCATGGTTTCCTGACTATGGACATTAGATGTCATTGATAATGGGATCACATCATTAGGAGAATGATGTGATGGACAAGACCCAATCCTAAGCATAGCACAAGATCGTGTAGTTCGTTTTGCTAGAGCTTTTCCAATGTCAAGTATCTTTTCCTTAGACCATGAGATCGTGTAACTCCCGGATACCGTAGGAGTGCTTTGGGTGTACCAAACATCACAACGAATCGGGTGACTATAAAGGTGCACTACGGTATCTCGAAAGTGTTTGTTGGGTTGACACGGATCGAGGCTGGATTTGTCACTCCGTATGATGGAGAGGTATCTCTGGGCCCACTCGGTAATGCATCATCATAATGAGCTCAAAGTGACCAAGTGTCTGGTCACGGGATCATGCATTACGATATGAGTAAAGTGACTTGCCGGTAACGAGACTGAACGAGGTATTGGGATACCAACGATCGAGTCTCGAGCAAGTAACGTATCGATTGACAAAGGGAATTGTATACGGGGTTGATTGAATCCTCGACATCGTGGTTCATCGAGGAGCATGTGGGAGCCAACATGGGTATCCAGATCCCGCTGTTGGTTATTGACCGGAGAGCCGTCTCGGTCATGTCTGCGTGTCTCCCGAACTCGTAGGGTCTACACACTTAACGCTCGGTGACGCTAGGGTTGTATGAATATGAGTATGCAGCAAACCGAAAGTTGGTCGGAGTCCCGGATGAGATCCCGGACATCACGAGGAGTTCCGGAATGGTCCGGAGGTAAAGAATAATATATAGGAAGTGCAGTTTCGGCCATCGGGAGAGTTTCGTGGGTCACCGGTATTGTACCGGGACCACCGGAAGGGTCCCGGGGGTCCACCGGGTGGGGCCACCTATCTCGGAGGGGCCCGTGGGCTTAAGTGGGGAGGGGACCAGCCCCTTGTGGGCTGGTGCGCCCCCCTGGGCCCCCCTCTGCGCCTAGGGTTGGGAACCCTAGGGGAGGGGGCGCCTCCACTTGCCTTGGGGGGCACTCCACCCCCCTTGGCCGCCGCCCCCTAGAGATCTCATCTCTAGGGCCGGCGCCCCCCCTAGGGGCCTATATAAAGGAGGGGAGGGAGGGCAGGCGCACCTTGAAGTCTTGGCGCCTCCCTCTCCCCTGCTACACCTCTCCCTCTCGCAGAAGCTCTGCCAGAACTCTGCTGCATCCACCACCACGCCGTCGTGCTGTTGGATCTTCATCAACCTCTCCTTCCCCCTTGCTGGATCAAGAAGGAGGAGACGTCATCTGCTCTGTACGTGTGTTGAACGCGGAGGTGTTGTCCGTTCGGCACATGGTCATCGGTGATTTGGATCACGGCGAGTACGACTCCTTCATCCCCGTTCTCTTGAACGCTTCCGCTCGTGATCTACAAGGGTATGTAGATATAGTCCTATCACTCGTTGCTAGATGAACTCATAGATGGATCTTGGTGAAATCGTAGGAATTTTTTTATTTTCTGCAACGTTCCCCAACAGTGGTATCAGAGCTAGGTCTATGCGTAGTTCTCTATTGCACGAGTAGAACACAAATTTGTTGTGGGCGTAGATGTTGTCAACTTTCTTGCCGCTACTAGTCTTATTTTGCTTCAGCGGTATTGTGGGATGAAGCGGCCCGGACCGACCTTACACGTACGCTTACGTGAGACAGGTTCCACCGACTAACATGCACTAGTTGCATAAGGTGGCTAGCGGGTGTCTGTCTCTCCCACTTTAGTTGGAGTGGATTCAATGAAAAGGGTCCTTATGAAGGGTAAATAGAAGTTGACAAATCACGTTGTGGCTTTTTTCGTAGGTAAGAAAACGTTCTTGCTAGAACCCTATTGCAGCCATGTAAAAGATGCAACAACAATTAGAGGACGTCTAACTTGTTTTTGCAGCAATTCCTTTGTGATGTGATATGGCCAAAAGTTGTGATGAATGATGAATGATATATTGTGATGTATGAGATCATGTTCTTGTAATAGGAATCACGACTTGCATGTCGATGACTATGACAACTGGCAGGAGCCATAGGAGTTGTCTTAATTATTGTATGACCTGCGTGTCAATGATTTAACGCCATGTAATTACTTTACTTCATTGCTAAACCGTTAGCCATAGTAGTAGAAGTAATAGTTGGCGAGCAACTTCATGGAGACACGATGATGGAGATCATGATGATGGAGATCATGGTGTCATGCCGGTGACGAAGATGATCATGGAGCCCCGAAGATGGAGATCAAAGGAGCTATATGATATTGGCCATATCATGTCACTACTATATAATTGCATGTGATGTTTATTATGTTTATGCATCTTGTTTACTTAGAACGACGGTAGTAAATAAGATGATCCCTTATAATAATTTCAAGAAAGTGTTCTCCCCTAACTGTGCGCCATTGCTAAAGTTCGTCGTTTCGAAGCACCACCTGATGATCGGGTGTGATAGATTCTTACGTTCACATACAACGGGTGTAAGACAGTTTTACACATGCAAAAACACTTAGGGTTAACTTGACGAGCCTAGCATGTACAGTCATGGCCTCGGAACACAGAGACTGAAAGGTCGAACATGAGTCGTATGGAAGATACGATCAACATGGAGATGTTCACCGATGATGACTAGTCCGTCTCACGTGATGATCGGACACGGCCTAGTCGACTTGGATCATGTACCACTTAGAGGACTAGAGGGATGTCTAATTTGAGTGGGAGTTCATTAAATAATTTGATTAGACGAACTTAATTATCATGAACTTAGTCTAAAATCTTTGCAAAAACTGTCTTGTAGATCAAATGGCCAACGCTCATGTCAACATGAACTTCAACGCATTCCTAGAGAAAACCAAGCTGAAAGATGATGGCAGCAACTATACGGACTGGGTCCGGAACCTGAGGATCATCCTCATAGCTGCCAAGAAAGCATATGTCCTAGAAGGACCGCTAGGTGAAGCACCCATCCCAAAGAACCAAGACGTTATGAATGCTTGGCAGTCACGTGCTGATGATTACTCCCTCGTTCAGTGCGGCATGCTTTACAGCCTAGAACCAGGGCTCCAAAAGCGTTTTGAGCAACACGGAGCATATGAGATGTTCGAGGAGCTGAAAATGGTTTTCCAAGCTCATGCCCGGGTTGAGAGATATGAAGTCTCCGACAAGTTCTATAGTTGTAAGATGGAGGAAAATAGTTCTGACAGTGAGCACATACTCAAAATGTCAGGTTGCACAACCGCTTTGTCCCACCGGACATTAACCTCCCGGACGAGGCGGTCATTGAGAATCCTTGATCTTTCCCACCGAGCTACAAGAGCTTTGTCATGAACTACAATATGCGGGGATGGTGAAAACTATTCTGAAGTATTGTCTATGCTGAAGTTGGCGGTAGAAATCAAGAAAGAACATCAAGTGTTGATGGTCAATAAAACCACCAAGTTCCGAAGGGCAAGGGTAAGAAGAACTTCAAGAAGGACGGCAAGGATGTTACCGCGCCCGGTAAGCCGATTCTTGGGAAGAAGTCAAATAATGGACCCAAGCACGAGACCGAGTGCTTTTATTGCAAAGGAAGGGTCCTTTGGAAGTGGAACTGCCCCAAATACTTAGCGAACAAGAAGGCCGCAACACTAAAGGTATATGTGATATACATGTAATTGATGTGTACCTTACCAGTACTCGTAGTAACTCATGGGTATTTGATACCGGTGCCGTTGCTCACATTTGTAACTCACAGCAGGAGCTGCGGAATAAGCGGAGACTGGCGAAGGACGAGGTGACGATGCGCGTCGGGAATGGTTCCAAGGTCGATGTGATCGCCGTCGGCACGCTACCTCTATAATTGTTATTTAGTGCCAAGTTTGAGCATGAACATTGTATCTGGATCTCGTTTGATACGAGATGGCTACTCATTTAAATCCGAGAATAATGGTTGTTCTATTTATATGAGAGATATGTTTTATTGTCATGCCCCAATGGTCAATGGTTTATTCTTAATGAATCTCGAGCGTAATATTACACATATTCATAGTGTGAATACCAAAAGATGTAAAGTTGATAACGATAGTCCCACATACTAGTGGCACTGCCGCCTTGGTCATATTGGTGTCAAGCGCATGAAGAAGCTCCATGCTGATGGACTTTTAGAGTCTCTAGATTATGAATCGTTTGACACATGCGAGCCATGCCTCATGGGCAAGATGACCAAGACTCCGTTCTCCGGAACAATGGAGCGAGCAACCAACTTGTTGGAAATCATACATACTGATGTGTGCGGTCCAATGAGCGTTGAGGCTCGCGGAGGATATCGTTATGTTCTCACTCTCACTGATGACTTGAGTAGATATGGGTATGTCTACTTAATGAAACACAAGTCCGAGACCTTTGAAAAGTTCAAGGAATTTCAGAATGAGGTAGAGAATCAACGTGACCGAAAGATAAAGTTCCTCTGATCGATCGATCGTGGAGAAGAATATTTAAGTCACGAATTTGGTACGCACTTAAGGAAATGTGGAATCGTTTCACAACTCATGCCGCTGGAACACCTCAACAGAACGGTGTGTCGAGCGTCGTGTCGCACTCTATTGGATATGGTGCGGTCTATGATGTCTCTTACCGATTTACCGCTATCATTTTGGGGATACGCTCTAGAGACAGCTACATTCACTTTAAATAGGGCTCCGTCTAAATCCGTTGAGACGACACCGTATGAATTATGGTTTGGGAAGAAACCTAAGCTGTCATTTCTAAAAGTTTGGGGATGCGATGCTTATGTCAAGAAACTTCAACCTGAAAAGCTCGAACCCAAGTCGGAAAAATGCATCTTCATAGGATACCCTAAGGAAACCATTGGGTATACCTTCTACTTAAGATCCGAGGTCAAGATCTTTGTTGCCAAGAACGGATCCTTTCTGGAAAAAGAGTTTCTCTCGAAAGAAGTAAGTGGGAGGAAAGTAGAACTCGATGAAGTACTACCTCTTGAACCGGAAAGTAGTGCTGCTCAGGAAAATGTTCCTGTGGTGCCTACACCAACTGGAGAGGAAATTAATGATGATGATCAAGGTACTTCGGATCAAGTTGCTACTGAACTTCGTAGGTCCATAAGGACACGTTCCGCACTAGAGTGGTACAGCAACCCTGTCTTGGAAATCATGTTGTTAGACAACGGTGAACCTTCGAACTATGAAGAAGCGATGGCGGGCCCAGATTCCAACAAATGGCTTGAAGCTATGCAATCCGAGATAGAATCCATGTATGAAAATAAAGTATGGACTTTGACAGACTTGCCCGATGATCGGTGAGCGATAGAAAACAAATGGATCTTTAAGAAGAAGACGGACGCGGATGGTAATGTTACCATCTATAAAGCTCGACTTGTCACTAAGGGTTATCGACAAGTTCAAGGGGTTGACTACGATGAGACATTCTCTCCCGTAGCAAAGCTGAAGTCTGTCTGAATCATGTTAGCAATTGCTGCATACTATGATTATGAGATATGGCAGATGGACGTCAAAACAGCATTCCTTAACGGACATCTTAAGGAAGAACTATATATGATGCAGCCGGAAGGTTTTGTCGATCCTAAGAATGCTAACAAAGTATGCAAGCTCCAGCGATCCATTTATGGGCTGGTGCAAGCATCTCGGAGTTGGAATATTCGCTTTGATGAGATGATCAAAGCGTTTGGGTTTATCTTGCACTTATGGAGAAGCTGCGTTTACAAGAAAGTGAGTGGGAGCTCAGTAGCATTTCTCATATTATATGTAGATGACATACTCTTGATGGGAAATGATATAGAACTTTTGGACAGCATTAAGGCCTGCTTGAATAAGTGTTTTTCAATGAACGACCTTGGAGAAGCTGCTTACATATTAGGCATCAAGATCTATAGGGATAGATCGAGACGCCTCATAGGTCTTTCACAAAGTACATACCTTGATATGATTTTGAAGAAGTTCAAAATGGATCAGTCCAAGAAAGGGTTCTTGCCTGTATTGCAAAGTGTGAGATTGAGCTCGGCTCAATGCCCGACCACGGCAAAAGATAAAGAAGAGATGAGTGTCATCCCCTATGCTTCAGCCATAGGATCTATTATGTATGCCATGCTGTGTACCAGACCTGATGTAAACCTTGCCGTAAGTTTGGTAGGAAGGTACCAAAGTAATCCCGGCAAGGAACACTGGACAGTGGTCAAGAATATCCTGAAGTACCTGAAAAGGACAAAGGACATGTTTCTCCTTTATGGAGGTGACGAAGAGCTCGTCGTAAAGGGTTACGTCGACGCTAGCTTCGACACAGATCTGGATGACTCTAAGTCACAAATCGGATACGTGTATATGTTGAATGATGGAGCAGTAAGCTGGTGCAGCTGCAAGCAGAGCGTCATGGCGGGATCTACATGTGAATCGGAGTACATGGCAGCCTCGGAGGCAGCGCATGAAGCAATTTGAGTGAAGGAGTTCATCACCGACCTAGGAGTCATACCCAATGCGTCGGGGCCGATCAAACTCTTCTGTGACAACACTGGAGCTATTGCCCTTGCCAAGGAGCCCAGGTTTCACAAGAAGACTAGGCACATCAAGCGTCGTTTCAACTCCATCCGTGAAAATGTTCAAGATGGAGACATAGATATTTGCAAAGTACATACAGATCTGAATGTCGCAGATCCGTTGACTAAACCTCTTTCGCGAGCAAAACATGATCAACACCAGAACTCTATTGGTGTTCGATTCATCACAATGTAACTAGATTATTGACTCTAGTGCAAGTGGGAGACTGTTGGAAATATGCCCTAGAGGCAATAATAAAAGGATTATTATTATATTTCCTTGTTCATGATAATTGTCTTTATTCATGCTATAATTGTATTATCCGGAAATCGTAATACACGTGTGAATACATAGACCATAATATGTCCCTAGTAAGCCTCTAGTTGACTAGCTCGTTGATCAACAGATAGTCATGGTTTCCTGACTATGGACATTAGATGTCATTGATAACGGGATCACATCATTAGGAGAATGATGTGATGGACAAGACCCAATCCTAAGCATAGCACAAGATCGTGTAGTTCGTTTTGCTAGTGCTTTTCCAATGTCAAGTATCTTTTCCTTAGACCATGAGATCGTGTAACTCCCGGATACCGTAGGAGTGCTTTGGGTGTATCAAACGTCACAACGTAACTGGGTGACTATAAAGGTGCACTAGAGGTATCTCCGAAAGTGTTTGTTGGGTTGACAGGGATCGAGACTGGGATTTGTCACTCCGTGTGATGGAGAGGTATCTCTAGGCCCACTCGGTAATGCATCATCATAATGAGCTCAAAGTGACCAAGTGTCTGGTCATGGGATCATGCATTACGGTACGAGTAAAGTGACTTGCCGGTAACGAGACTGAACGAGGTATTGGGATACCGACAATCGAGTCTCGGGCAAGTAACGTACCGATTGACAAAGGGAATTGTATACGGGGTTGATTGAATCCTCGACATCATGGTTCATCCGATGAGATCATCGAGGAGCATGTGGGAGCCAACATGGGTATCCAGATCCCGCTGTTGGTTATTGACCGGAGAGCCGTCTCGGTCATGTCTGCGTGTCTCCCGAACTCGTAGGGTCTACACACTTAAGGTTCGGTGACGCTAGGGTTGTATGAATATGAGTATGCAGCAAACCAAAAGTTGTTCGGAGTCCCAGATGAGATCCCGGACGTCACGAGGAGTTCCGGAATGGTCCGGAGGTAAAGAATAATATATAGGAAGTGCAGTTTCGGCCATCGGGAGAGTTGGGGGGGTCACCGGTATTGTACCGGGACCACCGGAAGGGTCCCGGGGGTCCACCGGGTGGGGTCACCTATCCCGTAGGGCCCCGTGTGCTGAAGTGGGGAGGGGACCAGCCCCTGATGGGCTGGTGCGCCCCCCCTGGCCCCCCCTCTGCGCCTAGGGTTGGGAACCCTAGGGGAGGGGGCGCCTCCACTTGCCTTGGGGGGCACTCCACCCCCCTTGGCCGCCGCCCCCTAGAGATCTCATCTCTAGGGCCGGCGCCCCCCCCCTAGGGGCTTATATAAAGGAGGGGGGAGGGAGGGCAGCCGCACCCTAAAGTCTTGGCGCCTCCCTCTCCCCTGCTACACCTCTCCCTCTCGCAGAAGCTCGGTGAAGCTCTGCCGGAACTCTGCTGCATCCACCACCACGCCGTTGTGCTGCTGGATCTTCATCAACCTCTCCTTCCCCCTTGCTGGATCAAGAAGGAGGAGACGTCATCCGCTCCGTACGTGTGTTGAACGCGGAGGTGCTGTCTGTTCGACACTTGGTCATCGGTGATTTGGATCACGGCGAGTACGACTCCTTCATCCCCGTTCTATTGAACGCTTCCGCTCGTGATCTACAAGGGTATGTAGATGCAGTCCAATCACTCGTTGCTAGATGAACTCATAGATGGATCTTGGTGAAATCGTAGGAAATTTTTTTATTTCCTGCAACGTTCCCCAACAGTGGTATCAGAGCTAGTTCTATGTGTAGTTCTCTATTGCACGAGCAGAACACAAATTTGTTGTGGGCGTAGATGTTGTCAACTTTCTTGCCGCTACTAGTATTATTTTGCTTCAGCAGTATTGTGGGATGAAGCGGCCCGGACCGACCTTACACGTACGCTTACGTGAGACAGGTTCCACCGACTGACATGCACTAGTTACATAAGGTGGCTAGCGGGTGTCTGTCTCTCCCACTTTAGTTGGAGCGGATTCGATGAAAAGGGTCCTTATGAAGGGTAAATAGAAGTTGACAAATCACGTTGTGGCTTTTTTCGTAGGTAAGAAAACGTTCTTGCTAGAACCCTATTGCAGCCACGTAAAAGATGCAACAACAATTAGAGGACGTCTAACTTGTTGTTGCAGCAATTCCTTTGTGATGTGATATGGACAAAAGTTGTGATGAATGATGAATGATATATTGTGATGTATGAGATCATGTTCTTGTAATAGGAATCACAACTTGCATGTCGATGAGTATGACAATTGGCAGGAGCCATAGGAGTTGTCTTAATTATTGTATGACCTGCGTGTCAATGATTTAACGCCATGTAATTACTTTACTTCATTGCTAAACCGTTAGCCGTAGTAGTAGAAGTAATATTTGGCGAGCAACTTCATGGAGACACGATGATGGAGATCATGATGATGGAGATCATGGTGTCATGCCGGTGACAAAGATGATCATGGAGCCCCGAAGATGGAGATCAAAGGAGCTATATGATATTGGCCATATCATGTCACTACTATATAATTGCATGTGATGTTTATTATGTTTATGCATCTTGTTTACTTAGAATGACGGTAGTAAATAAGATGATCCCTTATAATAATTTCAAGAAAGTGTTCTCCCGTAACTGTGCACCGTTGCTAACGTTCGTCATTTCGAAGCACCACATGATGATCGGGTGTGATACATTCTTACGTTCACATACAACGGGTGTAAGACAGTTTTACACATGCAAAAACACTTAGGGTTAACTTGACGAGCCTAGCATGTACAGACATGGCCTCGGAACACAGAGACCAAAAGGTCGAACATGAGTTGTATGGAAGATACGATCAACATGGAGATGTTCACCGATGATGACTAGTCCGTCTCACGTGATGATCGGACACGGCCTAGTCGACTCGGATCGTGTAACACTTAGAGGACTAGAGGATGTCTAACTTTGAGTGGGAGTTCATTAAATAATTTGATTAGATGAACTTAATTATCATGAACTTAGTCTAAAATCTTTGCAAAATATGTCTTGTAGATCAAATGGCCAACGCTCATGTCAACATGAACTTCAACGCTTCCTAGAAAACCAAGCTGAAAGATGATGGCAGCAACTATACGGATTGGGTCCTAACACGAGGATCATCCTCATAGCTGCCAAGAAAGCATATGTCCTAGAAGGACCGCTAGGTGAAGCACCCATCCCAAAGAACCAAGGCGCTATGAGCGCTTGGCGATCACGTCTTGATGATTACTCCCTCGTTCGGTGCGGCATGCTTTACAGCCAGAACCGGGGCTCCAAAAGCGTTTTGAGCAACATGGAGCATATGAGATGTTCGAGGAGCTGAAAATGGTTTTCCAAGCTCATGCCCGGGTCGAGAGATATGAAGTCTCCGACAAGTTCTATAGTTGTAAGATGGAGGAAAATAGTTCTGACAGTGAGCACATACTCAAAATGTCTGGGTTGCACAACCGCCTGTCCCAGCTGGACATTAACCTCCCGGACGAGGCGGTCATTGACAGAATCCTTCAGTCGCTCCCACCGAGCTACAAGAGCTTTGTCATGAACTACAATATGCAGGGGATGGTGAAAACTATTCCTAAAGTATTGTCTATGCTGAAGTTGGCAGAGGTAGAAATCAAGAAAGAACATCAAGTGTTGATGGTCAATAAAACCACCAAGTTCAAGAAGGGCAAGGGTAAGAAGAACTTCAAGAAGGACGGCAAGGATGTTGCCGCGCCCGGTAAGCCAGTTGCCGGGAAGAAGTCAAATAATGGACCCAAGCCTGAGACTGAGTGCTTTTATTGCAAAGGGAAGGGTCACTGGAAGCGGAACTGCCCCAAATACTTAGCAGACAAGAAGGCCGGCAACACTAAAGGTATATGTGATATACATGTAATTGATGTGTACCTTACCAGTACTTGTAGTAACTCATGGGTATTTGATACCGGTGCCGTCGCTCACATTTGTAACTCACAGCAGGAGCTGGGGAATAAGCGGAGACTGGCGAAGGACGAGGTGACGATGCACGTCGGGAATGGTTCCAAGGTCGATGTGATCGCCGTCGGCATGCTACCTCTACATTTACCTACGGGATTAGTTTTAAACCTCAATAATTGTTATTTAGTGCCAAGTTTGAGCATGAACATTGTATCTGGATCTCGTTTGATACGAGATGGCTACTCATTTAAATCCGAGAATAATGGTTGTTCTATTTATATGAGAGATATGTTTTATGGTCATGCCACGATGGTCAATGGTTTATTCTTAATGAATCTCGAGCGTAATGTTACACATATTCATAGTGTGAATACCAAAAGATGTAAAGTTGATAACGATAGTCCCACATACTTGTGGCACTGCCGCCTTGGTCATATTGGTGTCAAGCGCATGAAGAAGCTCCATGCTGATGGACTTTTAGAGTCTCGAGATTATGAATCGTTTGACACATGCGAGCCATGCCTCATGGGCAAGATGACCAAGACTCCGTTCTCCGGAACAATGGATCGAGCAACCAACTTGTTGGAAATCATACATACTGATGTGTGCGGTCCAATGAGCATTGAGGCTCGCGGAGGATATCGTTATGTTCTCACTCTCCGATGACTTGAGTAGATATGGGTATGTCTACTTAATGAAACACAAGTCTGAGACCTTTGAAAAGTTCAAGGAATTTCAGAATCAGGTAGAGAATCAACGTGACCGAAAGATAAAGTTCCTACGATCAGATCGTGGAGGAGAATATTTAAGTCACAAATTTGTATGCACTTAAGGAAATGTGGAATCGTTTCACAACTCACGCCGCTTGGAACAGCTCAGCGTAATGGTGTGTCCGAACGTCGTAATCGCACTCTATTGGATATGGTGTGGTCTATGATGTCTCTTACCGATTTACCGCTATCATTTTGGGGATACGCTCTAGAGACAGCTACATTCACTTTAAATAGGGCTCCGTCTAAATCCGTTGAGATGACACCGTATGAATTATGGTTTGGGAAGAAACCTAAGCTGTCATTTCTAAAAGTTTGGGGATGCGATGCTTATGTCAAGAAACTTCAACCTGAAAAGCTCGAACCCAAGTCGGAAAAATGCGTCTTCATAGGATACCCTAAGGAAACCATTGGGTATACCTTCTACTTAAGATCTGAGGGCAAGATCTTTGTTGCCAAGAACGGATCCTTTCTGGAAAAAGAGTTTCTCTCAAAAGAAGTAAGTGGGAGGAAAGTAGAACTCAATGAAGTACTACCTCTTGAACCGGAAAGTAGTGCTTCTCAGGAAAATGTTCCTGTGGTGCCTACACCAACTGGAGAGGAAATTAATGATGATGATCAAGGTACTTCGGATCAAGTTGCTACTGAACTTCGTAGGTCCACAAGGACACGTTCCGCACCAGAGTGGTACGGCAACCCTGTCTTGGAAATCATGTTGTTAGACAACGGTGAACTTTCGAACTATGAAGAAGCGATGGTGGGCCCAGATTCCAACAAATGGCTTGAAGCCATGCAATCCGAGATGGAATCCATGTATGAAAACAAAGTATGGACTTTGACAGACTTGCCCGATGATCGGCGAGCGATAGAAAACAAATGGATCTTTAAGAAGAAGACGGACGCGGATGGTAATGTTACCATCTATAAAGCTCAACTTCTCGCTAAGGGTTATCGACAAGTTCAAGGGGTTGACTACGATGAGACATTCTCTCCATAGCAAAGCTGAAGTCCGTCCGAATCATGTTAGAAATTGCCGCATACTATGATTATGAGATATGGCAAATGGACGTATATGATTGAATCCTCGACATCGTGGTTCATCCGATGAGAACATCGAGGAGCATGTGGGAGCCAACATGGGTATCCAGATCCCGCTGTTGGTTATTGACCGGAGAGCCATCTCGGTCATGTCTGCGTGTCTCCCGAACTCGTATGGTCTACACACTTAAGGTTCGGTGACGCTAGGGTTGTATGAATATGAGTATGCAGCAAACCGAAAGTTGTTCGGAGTCCTGGATGAGATCCCGGACGTCACGAGGAGTTCCGGAATGGTCGGAGGTAAAGAATAATATATAGGAAGTGCAGTTTCGGCCATCGGGAGAATTTCGGGGGTCACCGGTATTGTACCGAGACCACCGGAAGGGTCCCAGGGGTCCACCGGGTGGGGCCACCTACCCCGGAGGGCCCCGTGGGCTGAAGTGGGGAGGGGACCAGCCCCTGGTGGGCTGGTGCCCCCCCCCCTGGGCCCCCCTCTGCGCTTAGGGTTGGGAACCCTAGGGAGGCGCCTCACTGCCTTGGGGGCACTCCACCCCCTTGGCACTGCCCCCCTAGAGATATCATCTCTAGGGCGGCGCCCTAGGGTCCTATATAAAGGAGGGGGAGGAGGAAGCCGCCCCTTAAGTCTTGGCGCCTCCTCTCCCTCGCTACACCTCTCCTCTCGCAAGCTCGTGGCTCTGGGAACTCTGCTGCATCCACCACCACGCCGTCGTGCTACGGATCTTCATCAACCTCTCCTTCCCCTTGCTGGATCAAGAAGGAGGAGACGTCATCCGCTCCGTCACGTGTGTTGAATCTTGAAGGTCTTGTCCGTTTGGCACTTGGTCATCGGTGATTTGGATCACGGCGAGTACGACTCCTTCATCCCCGTTCTCTTGAACGCTTCCGCTCGCGATCTACAAGGGTATGTAGATGCACTCCTATCACTCGTTGCTAGATGAACTCATAGATGGATCTTGGTGAAACCGTAGGAATTTTTTTATTTTCGGCAACGTTCCCAACACTTAGCATAAGGATTTGTTTTGAGCACATCAATTAATCGCATACGCAAAAAGATGGGTCTAATCATTTCAGCAAAGCGCTCAAAATCCTCATCATCCTTTTTCTTGGATGGTTTTGGAGGAAAAGGCATGGGTTTCTAAACCCATGGTTACCTTTCTTTACCATGTTTCCTAGCAACAAAATCTCTTTTATCATAACGTTGATTCTTTGATTGTGGGTTATCAAGATCAACAGCAGGTTCAACTTCTACATCATTATTATTACTAGGTTGAGCATCAACATGAACATTATCATTAACATTATCACTAGGTTCATGTTCATCACCTGATTGTGTTTCAGCATCAGAAACGGAGATATCATTTGGATTCTCAGGTGGTTCAGCGATAGGTTCACTAGAAGTTTGCAAAGTCCTATCATTTTTCTTTCTCTTCCTCTTAGAAGAACTAGGTACATCAATATTGTTTCTCTGAGAATCTTGCTCGATTCTCTTAGGGTTGCCTTCAGGATACAAAGGTTCCTGAGTCATTCTACCAGTTCTAGTAGCCACTCTAACAGCATAATCATTTTTCTTACTATTCATTTCATCAAGCACTTCTTTCTGAGCTTTAAGTACTTGTTCTACTTGAGTGGTAACCATAGAAGCATGCTTGCTAACAAGTTTAAGTTCACATCTAATATCAGCCATATAATCACCCAAGCGTTTAATCATAAAGGTATTCTGTTTTACTTGTCTACCAAAATAAGCATTAAAATCATCTTGCTTAAACATAAAGTCATCAAACTCATCCAAGCACTGACTGGCAATTTTAGTAGGAGGGACTTCAGCTTTATCATATCTATAGAGAGAATTTACCTTTACTACCTGTGTCGGGATATCGGGAGGTTCTTCATTAAATAAGAAATTGAGATCATATACTTCTTCAACAGGCGGTAAATTAAGACCATGTATTTCTTCAATAGGAGGTAAATTTTTAACATCTTTAGCTTTAATACCTTTTTCTTTCATAGATTTCTTTGCCTCTTGCATATCTTCAGGACTGAGAAATAGAACACCTCTCTTCTTCGGAGTTGGTTTAGGAATAGGCTCAGTAATTGGTTTAGGAACTGGCTTAGGAGGTAGCTCGGGAGGTGCCCAATTATTTTCATTAGCCAACATATTATTCAATCGAAGTTCAGCGTCATCCGGTGTTCTTTCCCTGAAAAGAGAACCAGCACAACTATCCAGGTAATCTCTGGAAGCATTAGTTAGTCCATTATAAAAGATATCAAATATTTCAGGTTTCTTAAGAGGATGATCAGGCAAAGCACTAAGTAACTTGAGAAGCCTCCCCCAAGCTTGTGGGAGACTCTCTTCTTCAGTTTGCATAAAATTGTATATTTCCCTCAAAGCAGCTTGTTTCTTATGAGCAGGGAAATATTTAGCAGAGAAGTAATAAATCATATCCTGTGGACTTTGCACACAACCAGGATCAAGAGAATTATACCACATCTTAGCATCACCCTTTAATGAGAATGGAAAGATCTTAAGTAAATAAAGGTAGCGCGATCTCTCATTATTTGTAAACAGGGCAGCTATATCATTTAACTTAGTAAGATGTGCCACAACAGTTTCAGATTCATAGCCATAAAAAGTATCAGATTCAACCAAAGTAATTATATCTGGATCGACAGAAAAATCATAATAATCCTGATCAAGAACACAGATAGGTGAAGTAGCAAAAGCAGGGTCGGGTCTCATTCTACCTCTAAAAGATTCTTTACTCCATTTAACTAGCAACCTCTTGCGTTCACGTTCATCCTGGCAAGCAAGAATAGCTTCAGAAGATTCAGCATCAAAAAGATAACCCACGGGAATAGCAGGCATGGGTTCATCATCACTAACATCATCGTGTTCAGGTTCAATAATTTCTCTTTCTCTAGACCTAGCAATTTGCTCATCAAGAAATTCACCAAGTGGCACAGTAGTATCAAGCATAGAAGTAGTTTCATCATAAGTATCATGCATAGCGATGGCATCATCAATAACATGCAACATATCGTAATCAATAGCGATAGTAGGTTTAGGTGTTGCAAATTTACTCATAATGAAGGAGAATCTAGTGCAAGGCTATATGGCAGTCCCTTACCTCCCCTCGTAGTTGAGGGCAAAATAGTAGTTCGATCATCTTTCAAGTTCTTCATAGTGTCCAGCAGATATAAGTCCCAAGTGACTCAAAGAATAGAGCTATGCTCCCCGGCAACGGCGCCAGAAAATAGTCTTGATAACCCACAAGTATAGGGGATCGTAACAGTTTTTGAGGGTAGAGTATTCAACCCAAATTTATTGATTCGACACAAGGGGAGCCAAAGAATATTCTCAAGTATTAGCAGCTGAGTTGTCAATTCAACACACCTGGAAACTTAGTATCTACAACAAAGTGTTTAGTAGCAAAGTAATATGATAGTGGTGGTAATGGTAACAAAAGTAAAGACAGCAAAAGTAATGTTTTTGGTATTTTGTAGTGATTATAACAATAGTAACGGAAAAGTAAATAAGCGAGAACCAAGATATGGAAAACTTCGTAGGCACCGGATTAGCGATGGATAATTATGCGGATGTGGTTCATCATGTAGCGATCATAACATAGGGTGACATGAAACTAGCTCCAGTTCATCAATGTAATGTAGGCATGTATTCGTATATAGTCATACGTGCTTATGGAAAAGAACTTGCATGACATATTTTGTCCTACCCTCCTATGGCAGCGGGTCCTATTGGAAACTAAGGGATATTAAGGCCTCCTTTTAATAGAGAACCGAACAAAGCATTAGCACATAGTGAATACATGAACTCCTCAAACTATGGTCATCACCGGAGTGGTCCCGATTATTGTCACTTGGGTTGCGGATCATAACACATAGTAGGTGACTATAGACTTGCAAGATAGGATCTAGAACACACATATATTCATGAAAACATAATAGGTTCAGATCTGAAATCATGGCACTTTCGGGCCCTAGTGACAAGCATTAAGCATAGCAAAGTCATAGCAACATCAATCTCGTAACATAATGGATACTAGGATCAAACCCTAACAAAACTAACTCGATTATATGATAAATCTCATCCAAACCATCACCGTCCGGCAAGCCTACGATGCAATTACTCACGCATGGGCGGTGAGCATCATGAAATTGGTGATGGAGGATGGTTGATGATGACGACGGCGACGAATCCCCTCTCCGGGCCCCGAGCGGACTCGAGATCAGCCCTCCCGAGAGATTAGGGCTTGGCGGTGGCTCCGTGTCGTAAAACGCGATGATTTCTTCTCTCGATTGTTTTCTCCCGAAAGCCAATATATGGAGTTGGAGTTGGCGTCGGAGGGCCACCAGGGGCCCACGAGGTAGGCGCGCCAGCCAGCGCCCCACCTCGTGAGCAGGTGTGGGCCCCTGGTCTTCATCTTTTGCGAGGATTTTTCTTTATTTTTCTAAGGTGTTCCTTGGAGTTTGAGGACATTACGAGAATTTTATTTTCTACACAAAAAACAACACCATGGCAGTTCTGCTGAAAACAGCGTCAGTCCGGGTTAGTTCCATTCAAATCATACAAGTTAGAGTCCAAAACAAGGGCAAAAGTGTTTGGAAAAGTAGATACGACGGAGACGTATCATTAGTACATGCGGGGGTGGCGCGGAGTGGGTGCACGGGCGACGTCAGAGGGGTTGCGACACGCAGAGCGTGCCGACGCCCTGTCAAACACCTTGTACCCACGCGGTCACTGCATGCACTGGTGCAACTTGGTGTGCCAGGGATACTAGACCGTGTCTAGGGCCTTGTCTTTTCATCGGGGATGCTCTTGGTTTGCTACCAAGTCGACCAAACAAGATTTGAGCACTGAGACAAGTTTCTGGACAGAAACTTTTGAAGAAGGTTGTGACAAATCTATAGGGAGATAAGGCCTGAGACTTGGTGGCTAAGCTATGGGTTGGAAGGTAGTCATGCCATAAAAATTTCAGCTCAAATGGACCAAGCAAAAATACACTTCCTTCACAAAGTGCCCTTGCTGTCCAGAAATGAAAATATTTTCTTGAGCCAAAATTCTTCACATGATCATAGGATATTTATGTATAGGAAGGTGAGGCATGACTCAAAGAATATTTGAGAATTTATTGGGAATTTTTCGAGTAATAAAAATGAGGGTTGCTTCACAACAGAAGGAGAAAATATTCATTTTTAGAGAGAAAATGAATATTATACCAATTCGAAAATAATTCCATGGCATGATCTTGAGATAGATGAGGTCTTGAGGTGTTTTGAGAGTGCTAGAATCCACTTGGGATAAAATCAAAATAATTCTCAAGTGGCAAGTCCAAAAGAGTTGATTGAAAATTCATATTCAAACCAAATATTCAACAATCCTTGGAAAAAGAAAAATGGCAAAATCTAGGGTGTCACAATTTGCTCTTTACAATTTGCACAATCGTTGCACATCTTTTGAATCGTACCCCATCAGCTTGTGAGAGATTTGAGGGTACAATTCATTTTGTGCCCAAGATGAAATTTGAAATGCTCCTTGACGTGTTTCCAATGCTTTGTTATCGTTTGATCTTTCCCGAGGATCGCAGAGAGAGAGAGAGAGAGAGAGAGAGGGAGGGAGAGAGAGAGAGATTGCCATGCCAGGAAAAACACAACATCCTCAGCGGCCTTAAAGTTGCATCCCTGAATTGCCTTCTTCATTGGCAAGCTAGTGACCTCTAATTGATCAATTCTCGTATCTCGGTTAGACTGATGGTCAAAATACGACAACGATGCACCTTCAAGATTGACATCATTTGTCCTAGACCAGCCCATCATAACGTTTAGAAATGCTTCATCGTTGAAGGTTTGCCCCTCCAAACTAAGAAAATCGCTGCTACATCGCAAGCATTGGACATTTGCCACAAATTTCCATGGTCACCTCCCATTCAATCAAACTAAACCCAAATAAAAGGCAAAGGTTTTCTTTTTATACCTCATCGCCATATCTTGGTCGGTGTATGTCTCGGAAGGTGCCCTAGTTTCTCCTACCTTCGGGGGAAGTGGGGAGGGGGAGGGTGCGGGCACCTAGTTTTCCCCTCTTCTTCTTCGGTCACTTCGGGGGGAAGCCAAAACCTTCACGCGGCATGGTAGTTTTTGCCACTGATGTCTACTACACAACTTATTCTTGTAGACTCGTCTTGGGCCTCCAAGCACAGAGTTTTGTAGGACAGTAGCAATTTCCCCTCAAGTGGATGACCTAAGGTTTATCAATCCGTGGGAGGCGTAGGATAAAGATGGTCTCTCTCGAAAAACCCTGCAAGGCTACAACCAAATAACAAAGAGTCTCTTGTGTCCCCAACACACCCCATACAATGGCAAATTGTATAGGAGCACTAGTTCGACGAAGCGAGGTGATAGAAGTGTAGATGGTAGAGATATATTTTTATAATATAAATAAATAAAAACAACATGGTAACTAGTAACAAAAGTGAGCAAAAACGGTATTGCAATGCTTGAAAACAAGGCCTAGGGTTCATACTTTCACTAGTGCAAGATCTCTCAACAATGGTAACCTAATTGGATCATATAACAATCCCTCAACGTGCAACAAAGAATCACTCCAAAGTTCCTATCACAGAGAACATAAGATGAAATTGTTTGTAGGGTACGAAACCACCTCAAAGTTATTCTTTCTGATCAATCTTTTGAGCTATTCCTATAAGGTCACAAACAACCCTAGAGTTCGTACTAAAATAACACCATATGACATGCATCAATCAAACCTAATGTCACCTAGATACTCCAATGTCACCACAAGTATCCATGGGTTAATTATATGATGTGCATCACACAATTTTAGATTCATAATATTCAATCCAACACAAAGAACTTCAAAGAGTACCCCAAGATTTCTATCGGAGAAAGGAATATGAAACGTGTATCAACCCCTATGCATAGATTACCCCAATGTTACCATGGGAATCCGCAAGTTGATAACTGAAACATACATCAAGTGAATCAATAGAACATTTCATTGTCACCACGGATATCCCATCGCAAGACATACATCAAGTGCTCTCACATACAAAAGATTCAATCTGACATAACAAAACCTCAAAGGAAAAGATTCAATTCATCACAAGAAGGTATAGAGGGAAGAACACCATAAGATCCAAATATATTAACAAAGCTCGATGTACATTGATACGTCTCCAACGTATCTATAATTTATGAAGCATTCATGCTATTTTATTATCTGTTTTGAATGATTATGGGCTTTATTATACACTTTTATATTACTTATGGGACTAACCTATTAACCGGAGGCCCAACCCATATTGCTGTTTCATTGCATGTTTCAGTATTTCGAGGAAAAGGAATATCAAACGGAGTCCAAACAGAATGAAACCTTCGGCACCGTGATTTCTTGGAAGAATATGATTCGGGAGACTTGGGGTTCATGTTAGAAGATCCTCGAGGAGGCCACGAGATAGCAGCCCCCCCATACTGGGCGCGCCCCCTGTCTCGTGGGCCCCTTGAGCACCCCCCCCCCAATCGACTTCTTTCGCCTATGTAGTCCCACGTACCCTAAAAACATCCACGGAGAAGATAGATCGGGAGTTCAGCCGCCGCAAGCCTCTGTAGCCACCAAAAACCTCTCGGGAGTCTGTTCCGGCACCCTGCCGGAGGGGGAACCCATCACCGGTGGCCATCTTCATCATCCCGGCGCTCTCCATGACGAGGAGGGAGTAGTTCACCCTCGGGGCTGAGGGTATGTACCAGTAGCTATGTGTTTGATCTCTCTCTCGTGTTCTCTCTATGGCACGATCTTGATGTATCGCGAGCTTTGCTATTATAGTTGGATCTTATGATGTTTCTCCCCCTCTACTCTCTTGTGATGAATTGAGTTTTCCTCTTGAAGTTATCTTATCGGATTGAGTCTTTATTTGAGAACACTTGATGTATGTCTTGCCGTGTTTATCTGTGGTGACAATGGGATATCACGTGCCACTTGATGTATGTTTTCGTGACCAACTTGCGGGTTCCGCCCATGAACCTATGCATAGGGGTTGGCACACGTTTTCTTGACTCTCCGGTAGAAACTTTGGGGCACTCTTTGAAGTACTTTGTGTTGGTTGGATGAATCTGAGATTGTGTGATGCATATCGTATAATCATACCCACGGATACTTGAGGTGACAATGGAGTATCTAGGTGACATTAGGGTTTTGGTTGATTTGTGTCTTAAGGTGTTATTCTAGTACGAACTCTTGAATAGATTGATCCGAAAGAATAACTTTGAGGTGGTTTCGTACCCTACCATAATCTCTACGTTTGTTCTCCGCTATTAGTGGCTTTGGAGTGACTCTTTGTTGCATGTTGAGGGATTGTTATATGATATATCTATGTTATTATTGTTGAGAGAACTTGCACTAGTGAAAGTATGAACCCTAGGCATTGTTTCCTATCATTGCAATACCGTTTGTGCTCACTTTTATCATTGGTTACCTTGCTGTTTTTATTATTTCAGGTTACAAAAACCTATATCTACTATCCATATTGCACTTGTATCACCATCTCTTCGCCGAACTAGTGCACCTATACAATTTATCATTGTATTGGGTGTGTTGGGGACACAAGAGAGACTCTTTGTTATTTGGTTGCAGGGTTGTTTGAGAGAGACCATCTTCATCCTACGCCTCCCACGGATTGATAAACCTTAGGTCATCCACTTGAGGGAAATTTGCTACTGTCCTACAAACTTGTGCACTTGCAGGCCCAACAACGTCTACAAGAAGAAGGTTGTGTAGTAGACATTATACATCAAAGATCGTGCCAAATCAAGAACACAAGAGAAAAAGAGAGATCAAACACATAGCTACTGGTACATACCCTCAGCTCCGAGGGTGAACTACTCCCTCCTCATCACGGTGGCGCCGCGATGATGAAGATGGCCTCCGGTGATGATTTCCCCCTCCGGCAAGGTGCCGGAACGGGCTCCCGATTGATTTTTCGTGGCTACAGAGGCTTGCTGTGGCGGAACTTCTCATCTAGGGGTCTTTCTGGGGTTTTGGCTATATATAGGAATTTTTGGCGTCGGTCGCACGTCAAGAGGGTCCATGAGGCAGCGACAAGCTCGCTCCAAGCACCCTGGGGGTAGGGCGCGCCTAGCGAGCTTGTCGTGCCCTCGTGGGTCTTCTGGTCCTCCACGAAGCTTCGGGGGGTCTCTTTTGGTCCACAAAAGAGCACCATAAATTTTCAGCCCATTCCGAGGACTTTTATTTCTGCACAAAAAACGACACCACAGTAATTCTGCTGAAAACAGCGACAGTCCGGATTAGTTCTAATCAAATCATACAAAAACAATATAAAATTGTTGCAAACATGGCATGAATACTTCATAACTATAGATACATTGGAGAGGTATCAGCCACCACTGTGTCAAACTCTTCGTCGGTAAGGGGGCAAGTGTTGGACTAGACGACGGCCGGCCATTGGAGGCATGGGAGGTGCAAGAGTCGCCGAAGCCGCAGTAGGCACGAGATCCGACTCTCAAACGACGGAATCGAAGGCATGGGTTGAATCGTCGGCTATGTTGTTGGTGGTGTGGAGTGGGGAGTGAGAAGTGGTGAAAGGCGGCGTTACCGCGAGAGAGGGGAGGCAGCGACACGGGCATGAAGAGCAACGAAATGGGGAAATATCACTTGTGCCAAACCATTTTTGGGATGGAGTGCGCTCCAAATATCCCTCATAGCCTTCAAATATGGAGTCTCGCGGGCTTGTTTTGGAGCACCCTCAAAAATTATGACAGCAGAGGGCGCGATGGCAGCTCTAACAAAGTGTTCTTTTCGCTCAATGTCACTATAATGAAGGTTATTATGGTCATCGTGTCAAGACCCAAGCTGGCGTTGGGCTAGTACTTGGGCCGTTGGTGATGGGCCTGGCCCAACTCACAAGATGAAGGAAGCTAGCTCTACAAGTAGCAAGAGGGAAGGGGACACGACTGTTCTGATCCCGAGCTCACATGATCTCGGATGGACAAAAAAATCAAAAGAAAATGATTTTTTTCCAGAAAGTTTCAATTTTTTTGTGTTAAACATTGACAGAGGTTTTAATATCTTGCAAAATTTCAACACCAAGTGACGTTCCTGCTAAATCTGGCAAAAAAGAAATCGATGCTCGAAAATGTTATTTTCAAACACATTTTGGAGCATCATTTTTTTTGCTAGATTTTCCACGAATGCTATCTGGTGTTGAAATTTTGCACGCTATTAAAACTTTTGTTTCACACAAATTTTTATTGAGACTTTTTGAATTTTTGAAATTTTCTTTTAATTTAACTGTTCACCGAGCTCACATGAGTGAGCTCGGGATTAGAACAACACTTTGGGAGGAAAGGATCGTTCAGTCATCCGTTGGGATCACGGTATATGGCGGCGGCTTTCTCTCCCACCTCCGGCTCTCCTCTCTGATCTCTTTCTTGCTTGTTCGTGCATCCAGCTACCCCAGATTCTTGTTCGAGTAATTCCTATGCCCAACTCTCTGTAATCGTACTTTGGAGTGATTAATGTTGAGGAGTACTACTACTAGCGATCAGTTACTTGCCAGTCAATTCCGCCAGAGTCCGGGAAATGATTGAGAGCGTGCGTATATATCATGACACCACTGATCCGCGGAACTACACTACTAGGGAAAAGCCTATACACAGAATCTTATCTGCAGCGCGCTTCAAAATACCACGCTACTGCTACTTAGCAGCAGCGCGTGTCCGCCAAACGCGCTACTGACTTGGAAGTAGCAGTAGCGCGTTTCGGGCATACCGCGCTACTGCTATAGTTGCCATGACCTTGGCCCCCCGCTAGCTATAGCGATGGCGCGTTACATCAGAGCGCGCCATCGCTACTTGCGTTAGCTGTAGCGCTTTTGCCAAACGCGCTACAACTATCCCTACCTTATCCCCACGGAGACCGCCCTCACTCACACTCTCACTCTTGCCACTACAACATGCGTAAATGTCGTCGTCGCGCCGCCGCCGTTCGTCACGCCGCCGAGGTACTCCTCTCTTCCGTCCTCCTCCATCCTCCTCGCACATCCTCCCTCCGCTGCTGCCGCCCTCCCTCCTCCTCCGCCGCCCTCCTCCATCCGCTGCTGACCGCCTCCTCCTCCTCCTCCGACAGCCCGCCTCCCACCGCCCTCGACCTCGCCGCCCCTAGCTACCTCTCGTCCTTCCCCCCCTGCCACTAGTTAGTACTAGATTTAGTAGTAGATGTTAATTTAGGGTTAGCTAGTACTAGATGTTAATTTAGTAGTAGTAGTAGATGTTAATTTAGCTTAGTTAGTACTAGATTTTTAGTAGTAGTGGTGGTAGTTGAACTACTTTAGTTGTAGTTGAACTAGTTTAGTAAGTAAATTAATAAACTAGTTGAACTAGTTGAATTAACTGAACTAATCTATTTTTAGTAAGATAATTAATATAACTAGTTGAACTACTTTATGTTTAGAAAGAACTAGTTTTTCTTTCTATTTATAGTAAGTTTATATTTAGTAAGAACTAGTTGAATTAATAAAACTAGTTGAACATGTTTTGTTGCTAGTGATAACTTATATGGTTTCAGGTGACCTCCGTCGTCCCCGTCACCGACCCCCTCCGACAACCCCGCCGTCATCCCAGCCACCGACGTACCCCTCCGACATCGAGGTGAGACCAGCCAAATATCCTTGTATATTTTGTGTTGTTGCTCAAATAGGATATGTGGTTGCCCAAGTGGCCGTTCATGTTCAGTTTACATCTCCGAGTGGCCTATGTTTTGTCGGAGTGTTGATTAATTTCCGTTCCGCAAATTTCAGGCGCCGATATGTCCTTTTTTAGCAAAGGTCATGCGGATTTTGTCGTGAATTCGACATGACTTGTGCTAGAATATGTACAAGTTTAATCTTTGAATTATGATTGTAGGAAATGTCGTACTCGGACGACGACGGTCTCCGGGAGTGTACCGTGCCACGACGATCGAGGTATGTGCGACAGTTCGTTCGGTCGACGACGATCGCCGCTTCAGCATTAAGCTCGAGGAGACCTGCGATGTTCATACGGATGCATAGCATTTACAATAGTTTTTTCTCCATTAAACATGACTTCAACTATTTCAACGTCTAATTTTCATATTTTACAATTCGACTAGCTTATCCCATGCCATGCAAGACGCTATGTCTTGGAGAGGATGGGTTTTGAAGACCATGAAAATTTTGAAACAAAGAAAATACACCTAAGGACCCATCATGATATGGATTTTGAAGTAAATCTGTATAATGCTCAGAGCGTAACCCATTTTGGTTGCCAAAATTGGGAAGCACTTTGCAAAATGTATGGTTTTGATGAGGGTATGATTATCACCATGGATCTTGGTGATCCCGACAATGAGGAAGACAATATGGACATTTGGGTCCTTGTTGATACGCTGCCGATTGTACCGCTATGTGAGTTTATCAAACATAGTTATTAACTAATTTATATTCTTTATTTCAAAATAGTTGATAGCTTATTTCCATTGACAGCTTATTTTGATTCTTCAAAGACTGCGGAAGATGGTAGATAAAACCCACTACAATCAAGGCACCCAATTAACATATAAGGAGAAAAATCATCGATCGCATTTTGTACTCTTCTTGAGAATTACAATGCCTATTATCGAACTCCTCCAAATTATGGTGAATACGTGCCACTAGTGCATGTGTTGAACAACGATAACTTCTCTGGAGATACCTGGTAAGATTTTTTACTATTACGACATTCGTGCATTTTTCATACTTCTAAAACTAGTACATCATTGCTAACTACAAAGTTATTATTATGTTTTTCAACAGAAACTCCCGATGGATTGTGTGCCTCATCCGATGTGTCTGCATGGTCGCCTCTCGATTCTGAACATCTTGCCGAGTAAATCTAGGGAGCTCACTGTGCATATCGGATTTCTAAAACCGTGAACACATGATCATCGAGAATGGAAGAAATGTATGGACATTCGCAAGGAGGTTCTTGGAAGTAACATTCAGCGAAAGGCAAGAATGGGAGACAGGCTAATCTCCATTCTCCATAATGGAGAGTCGGGGCTATCTTGTTTTTGTTATTTTACCTTAGAAAATGTAGTAGGTCTTAATCGAATGTAATAGGTCCTATGAGGTACAATATGTTTATTATGTGGTAATGTGTTAGAGTTGATAATGATGATCTTGAGGAGGTGTTATGTGATGTCAATGATGAAAACGATGATATTGAGGAGGTGTTATATGACAATGATGTATTATGATGCTAAGTTGTTAATGATATGATGATGATGATGATATTATTATATCATTGGGTGAAAGAACCGCGGATTAGTTTCAAGTGGATGGACATCCACTTGAAACTTGTCCACGGTTCTTTCACCCCATGATGTAATAACTCATTATGATGTAAAAACAATCTCTAAATTCCTGTTGTAAGAAAACTTGTGTAAAGGTGTATGAATACAACATGGAATAGAAAAGAAATAAAATACTAAATAGTAGTAGTAGCGCTGGTTAGGAGAAGCGCTACTACTAAATAACAGTAGCGATGTTCTAAAGAACCGCTGCTAGTAAGTCAATTTAGCAGCAGCGTGCGTCAAGCCGCGCTATTGCTAAGCATTAGCTGTAGCGCCTTATCAGTAGCGCTTGTGCCCGCGCTACTGATAGGCCCAAAACCCGCGCTGCTGCTAGGCTTTTCCCTAGTAGTGCTAGGAGGACCAACTGATGGACCATCCATGCGCTACAGAACAGGCGGAGAGGATAAAGTTCCACATGCCCAAAATCCCGTGATTTGGGGTACCGGGATTCCACGCCGCAATTTTATCGTACACACACACCCTTAGAACTCCAGCATGAGCTCTTTGGTGATCAACCGCGCTGTAGTCGGGATTGCCACCGACGTCCGTTTTACCCAGTTGCCCGTGCACGGGCATGCACGCTGACGTCATGTACATAGGTGCTGGAATTTAGTCTATATTGGGCAGCCCAATAACTATTTCAGAAATTCCTAATAAATCCTAGAGGCCCACTTAGCCCATTTGTGCAAGGCAAGGGATACTACTAAAGTTTAGTCCCACATTGCTAGTCTAGTGGGAGTTGGACCTCCTTATAAGGGAGGTTCTTTCCCTACTTGTACGAGCATGAGAACAAGAGGGACATCCACGCGCGCTCCTCCGCCGCGCGCCTCGCCTCGCCTTGCCTCGGGTTGCGGGAATGAGCCGAGCCGATGTCTAGATTTGCGCCTATCTCTCTCAGAGAGAAGCGCTGCTGTTGTCTTCCTCACCGCGAGTCGGGACAGTAGGCCTCCGGAACCGCACCTTTTGAGGTTTTTGGGGAGCGCTCTGCGCGACTACTGGCTGCTTCATCACGGACGATCCGGTCGCCGACGACTTCTTCCCTGACGTCGACAACCTCCTCGACGACATGGCTGGCGAGGACACCGACCCCAAGTCCAGTGCTTCTGCTGCTGATGTCCCGTATGTCTTCTTCTTTCCGTCACATGTCCCGCCACGATTACCTCTACTAGTACTTGCCCTACATATGTTAGATTCTACTTCATATATGCAACTAGTTCTCTGCTCGCTATAGATATGTTAGGCTACGGTTCATATATGCGAAGCTATTTACCTTCACTCTGTAACGCATGACTTGCTTTATCTCTACTATTTTACTCATGCTTTATCTAGTATTTCATTAATAAAATCATTTGGGAAATTGCTCATATTTCCAACAATCCAAAAACCTTATCATAGGCAATTTACCTCGAATGGTTTTGCTGCTTCCATGAGACCTCCTATGTTTGAGGGTATCCACTATAAGAGGTGGCGCGTGAGAGTAGTCTTATGGTTTCAAACCATGAGTTGCTATGACGCCACGCTTGGCAAACCTCAAGGAGAGCTTGATGCTCAACAAGCACAAGCTTTTCGTAAAATGGATACTCTGTTTAAGGCTGCTCTCTTGAGTGTTCTTGGAGAGAACATAGTTGATGCTTATCGCCAATTGATAATGGAAAAGATATGTGGGATGCACTCGAGGCCAAGTTTGGGGTCTCGGATGTTTGGCACGAGCTGTACATCATGGAGCAATTCTATGATTACAGGATGACCAAGAGCGCTCCATGGTTGAGCAAGCTCATGAGATACTGATCGTTTGCTAGAGAACTTGAGCACTTGGTTATGCGCTCGGACAAGTTTGTTGCGGGGTATCATCACTAAGCTTCCTCCTTCATGGAGGAACTTTGCTACTCTTGAAGCATAAGAGGCAGGAGTTTTCCGTCCGGATCTCATTGGCACTCTTGATGTGGAAGAAAAGGCGAGAGCAAAGGACACACGTGCTCGAGGTATTGAGGGAGGATCTAGTGCCAATGTGGCATGTAAGCGAACTTCCACCCCACAAGTTCAAGAACAAGGGCAAGTTTGATGGTAAAGCAAAGTTTGATGGGAAGAACAAGGCATGCAACACACGAACTTCAAGAAGAAGAATGGCAAGAAGAAAGGTGCTTGTCATGTGTGTGGAGATCCCGATCATTGGGCTCCTAGTTGCCCCAATCGCTATGACAAGCGTCATCACAGGAAAGGCGGCAAGACCGCTAATGTTGTTATCGGAGACATTGACATGAAGGATGCTGGGTATGGTATATTTCCACTATTCTTTCAAGATGTCATTCTCTGATTGGTTAATTGACACGGTGCTAATGTGCATGTATGCGGTGATATTTCCATGTTTTCGTCTTATCGGATCATAGGACTTCAACCGTCTTGATGGACAACGGTTCAAGTGCTTCGCTCGTGGTGTTGACACGGTCGATCTGAAGTTTACGTCGGGGAAGATCGTGCGGTGAAGAACGTGCATTATGTCCCTCCGTCAATAAAAATCTTGTTAGCGGATCTCTTCGTGTAGAGATGGCTACAAGCTTGTCTTTGAGTCGAATAAATTTGTAATATCCAAGTATGGAACCTTTGTCGGTAAAGGCTATGAGTCGAGGCCTGTTTCGTTTATCCTTATCGACGCTTTGCAATAAAGTTGTTAATCATATTTGCAACAATAGTGAATCAAATGTGTGGCATTCACGACTTTGTCGTGTTAACTTTGGTTGCATGTCGCGACTAGCTAAGTTGAACTTAATCCTAGTTTTACCACCGTTAAGGGATCTAAGTGTCAAGTGTGTGTGCAAGCTAAGCAACCTCGTAAATCTCACGTGATCATGAGACGAGAAATCTTGCACCACTAGAACTTATACATTCAGATCTATGTGAAATGAATGGTGTTTTGACAAAAGGTGGAAAGAAATATTTCATGACGTTAATTGACGACTCCACTAGATACTTCTGTGTGTATCTTCGAAATCTAAGGATGAGGCTTTGAACTTTTCAAGATCTACAAAGCTGAAGTGGAAAACCAACTTGATCGAAAAATCAAGAGGCTTAGGTCCGACCGTGGTGGAGAGTATTTTTCCAATGAATTTGATGCTTTTGTGCGAATATGGTATAATCCATGAGAGGACGCCTCCTACTCACCTCACCAAATGGGGTGGCGAAAGAAAGAACCGTACTCTAACGATTTGGTTAACGCCATGTTAGACACATCGGGTCTCTCAAGGCATGGTGGGGGAGGCGATATTGACAAAGATGTCATGTCCTAAATCGAGTCCCCACAAAGAACAAAGAAATAACTCCATTCGAGGAATGGGAGAAGAAAAGGTTAAAACTCTCTTATCTGCGAACATGGGGTTGTTTGGCGAAAGTCAATGTTCCAATTCCAAAGAAGCGGAAGCTTGGACCAAAGACTGTGGATTGTGTTTTCCTGGGATATGCTTTTCATAGCATCGGCTATAGATTCTTGGTTGTAAAATCTGAGGTACCGGACATGCACGTTGGTACGATCATGGAGTCAAATGATGCGACTTTATTTGAAGATATCTTTCCCATGAAGGATATGGCTACCTCATCTAATCAGGAGATGCCTAGTTCATCGAATCAGAACCGCCATACAATTCTTGAACCTGCCATTTCGATGGAACACTTTGAAAGTCCTGTGGAGGAGAACAATGAAGTTCCTACTAGGAGCAAGAGACAGAGGACTGCAAAGTCCTTTGGTGATGATTTTCTTGTGTATCTCATAGATGATACTCCGGTTCTATTTCAGAGGCCTATGCATCCAAGATGCCGACTCTTGGAAGGAAGCGGTTAAGCGAGATGGATTCCATCTTGGCGAATGAAACTTGGGAGATAACTGATCGTCCTTATGGGTGCAAACCTATAGGATGCAAATGGGTATTCAAGAAGAAGCTTAGGCCTGATGGTACTATTGAAAAGTACAAGGCTCGGCTCGTGGCTAAGGGTTATACCCAAAAGGAAGGTGAAGACTTCTTTGATACTTACTCACTGTGGCTCGATGACCACTATTCGAGTTCTACTTTCACTAGCTGCCTCACATGGTCTTCTCGTTCATCAAATGGATGTTAAGACTGCTTTCCTAAATGGAGAGTTGGATGAGGAAATTTATATGGAACAACCAGATGGGTTTGTAATAGATGGTCGAAGGAAAGTGTGCAAGTTCTTTGAAGTCTTTGTATGGATCAAGCAAGCACCCAAACAATGGCATGAGAAGTTCGAAGAACTTTAACAGCCGCAGCTTTGTTGTGAACGGTTGACAAATGTGTGTACTATCGCCATGGTGGGGGCGAGGGAGTTATGCTTTGCTTGTATGTTGATGACATACTGATTTTCGAACAAATCTGAATGTTATTAAGGAGGTCAAAGATTTCCTATCTCATTGTTTTGAGATGAAGGATTTAGGAGTGGTGATGTCATTCGAACATCAAGTTGTTGAGAGATGATGATGGTGGGATTACATTGCTTCAATCTCACTATGTGGAAAAGATCTTGAGTCGCTTTGGCTATAGTGACTGCAAGCCCTCTCCAACACCATATGATGCTAGCGTCTTTGCTTGAAAGAATCGGAGAATTGCTAGAGATCAATTGAAGTATTCTCAGATTATTGGCTCGCTTATGTACTTAGCTGCTACAAGACTGACATCTCTTTTGTCGTTAGCAAGTCGAGCCGGTTTGTCTCAAAACCGGAGATGTGCATTGAAAGCTCTAGAAAGAGTTTTGCGTTATTTGAAAGGCATCAAATTATGGAATTCACTACACGGACACCCAAAGGTGCTTGAAGGGTATAGTGACTCAAACTGGATCTCGAATCTTGATGAGATAAAGGCCACGAGCGGATATGTGTTCACTCATGGAGGTGGCGCTGTTTCTTGAAGTCTTGCAAGCAGACCATCTTAACGAGGTCAACAATGGAAGCAGAACTCACAAAGCACTAGATACATTCTACGGTTGAAGCAGATTGGCCGCCCGGCTCTTGAATGACTTGCGGTTGTTGAGAAACCTGTACGGGTATCCTTATGAACTGTGACAATCAAACTGTGATCACGAAAGTGAACAGCTCTAAGGATAACATGAAGTCATCAAGACACGTTCAGAGAAGGTTAAAGTCTGTCAGGAAAATGAGAAACTACGGAGTTATTGCATTGGATTATATCCAAACGTCTAAAAATCTGGCAGATCCTTTTACTAAGGGTTTATCACGTAATGTGATAGATAATGCATCGAGGGAGATGGGTATGAGACCCACAATATGAGTTGTTCACAGTGGTAACCTATTCTTTGTGATCGGAGATCCCGTGAATTAGATGTGGAAGACAAGCTGTTGGTCAACTGAGAGGAGAGTATCCTTACTATTCACAATACCACTCCATGAATATGCAATACTCTCCTAATCTGCATGGCGGTTGATGTATATCTTAATGTGTTCTAAGTGGCTTATTTAAGCGGAGATGTTATCTGCAGAACATCTTTTGAAGAACACACCTATATGAGTCTGATTGTCAAACGTCGCAATCTATGAGAGTAGGGTTCTCTCTAGTAAACTCATGAAAGGTCACGAGTATGACGATAAGCTCCACCATGGGAAGACCCACGGTAGCCACGTGTCGGTCAAGGCTTTATGTGAAGCTAGATTCGCAGAAAACTTGCAGCTCAAGGCCTAGTCCATTGCTCAAGTTGCTTACTAGTGTAGCATAGAGTTCTAGGTGGAAGTTCAACTTAACAGTCTCCACCGCAAGATCTTGGTATATAAAATGTGTTTTGGAACCAAAGGCAAATTTCGTGTGCCTCTGGGATCTGGTGGGGGATTGCTGGAATTTAGTCTATATTGGGCAGCCCAATAACTATTTCAGAAATTCCTAATAAATCCTAGAGGCCCACTTAGCCCATTTGTGCAAGGCAAGGGATACTACTAAAGGTTAGTCCCACATTGCTAGTCTAGTGGGAGTTGGACCTCCTTATAAGGGAGGTTCTTTCCCTACTTGTACGAGCATGAGAACAAGAGGGACATCCACGCGCGCTCCTCCTCCGCCGCCCGCCTCGCCACGCCACGCCACGCCTCGTCGCGCCGCGGGTTGCGGGAATGAGCCGAGCCGATGTCTAGATTTTTGCCACGCACTACGGGTATGCGAAAGGTCACTCGGAAGCTGAAACATTTTTCGTAGTGGACATCGAATCCGAACAGCGCGCCTCTTGGCTCTTTGTCTGCTCGTTTGCCTCCGCATTCCCTTCACTCCCGACGCAACTTCTCGCCTCCTTCTCTTGCGCCTATAAAAGAGAGGTCGCTCCTCTCAGAGAGACGCACCAAAATCTCTTCCTCCTCTCGTCACAAGTTCTCGAGCACTTCTTGCTTGTTGTCTTCCTCATCCCGGCTTGCGGCGTGCACCGCGAAGTCGGGACGAGAGGCCTCCGGAACCGCACCTTTTGAGTCTGTCAGACGGAGAAGGGTGATAAGGTTTTGGGGGCGCTCTCTGCGACCATCGGGTCGCTTCATCACGGACGATCCGGTCGCCGACGACTACTTCCCGACGACGACTTCTTCCCGGCGTCGACAACCTCCTCGGCGACATGGTGGCGAGGACACCGACCCCAAGTCCATTACTCTGCTGCTGCTGTCCGTATGTCTTCTTCTTTCCGTCACATGTTACATCACATGTCCCGCCACGATTACCTCTACTAGTACTTGCCCTACATATGTTAGATTCCAATTCATATATGCAACTAGTTTTACTGTCTGCTATAGATATGTTAGGCTACGGTTCATATATGCAGAAGCTATTTACCTTCATTCTGTCCGAACGCATGACTTGCTTTATCTCTACTATTTTACTCATGCTTTATCTAGTATTTCTGTTAATAAAATCATTTGAGAAATTGCTCATATTTCCAACAATAGGCACGCATGGCCGCTCTAGGCTGCAGACGCGAGGCGCCGAGTTGCCGTTCACCAGATCTCAGAGGTCGGCAAGAGAAGAGATTGAGGCCGAGGCTACCCCAACGGGAGGAGGCACCACATCAACCAACCGTAGTATGGTCGAGATTCCTAGCCGCACTGGACCGCACAGAGACCTGTAGTATGTTGCTTGTGAGTCCGAGAGCCCACGGTGGAAGTCAGGCGGCCCAAACCTAGAGCTAGCAACCACTATCCGCTAGCCCGTTTGCAACCACCGTGCACCCGGGGACGACAGCCTCATTATTGTGCCCGGCCAACCCTTCTATGGCGGAGCTGGTACAGGCAAAAATAATGGACCCTCCATCGGGTCGTCGGCCGGCCGACACAGTTTAGGCCGGATACCTCGGAGTTAGGACACTCCGATCGGTCCGGCCCCTGCACACCGCACTGCAGGTGCGGCAGTTCCAAGTTCCAACAAAAGACCGACCGATCCATCCATCCCTTTTTCTCCTTGTGCCAAAGGTGGTGCCATGGACACTAGTGGCAATGCTAGTGGTGATCGTTTGGTGCTAACTGCTGCTGTGCTGACCCTACGCATGCACGAACAAACGAGAAAGCCCCCCTTGCGGTTTAACGCGGCGGCTGCATAATAAAAACAGTAATAAAGTAAAACCACTACTACGCGTACGACTAGAAGCTTTTACAGAGGTGGAGTTGCAGTGCCAGTACCCACCAAACTGGAACCTACAGTTGCTTCACAAAGTTACGATTAATTGGCAGTGATCCGTGGGACGACCTTCTAATTGCGCTGGAACAAGATTAGGCGGGGATTAACTCGTGCAAGTTTTATTAGAAAGGTTTGATTAGCCCCTACATGCAAGTCTGGGCACTTGCCAACCACTCCATCACCGTGCATGCAGCTGTAGATGCCTCTTCGAGGTCACACCCAAGTGTAACCTTCCGATCCAAGACTTCTCTGCCGATCTGGACGCCACACAGGACCGGTCGCCGCCCTCCGTTGCCCGAAACGATCGGCGCCCGGCCGGGCCAGCTCGGCTTCGGCCCCACCGTCTCTCGCGTGCACAATGTGAACTTGCACAGGGCGTCAGCTCAGCAGAGACCAAAATGCCAGCCTCTAATTAAGCACGTAGAGGGTTCTCCTACCTTGGTTAGACGCCAAAATAGTCCCTCCTGGAGCACTGTCATTACCGGCGCCACCTAATTAGAGGATAAACATTGCTCAAAGAAACATCGTCAGATGATAAAACATAGAAGTAGCATCCAAACACCGCGTAGCATGCCCTACAAAGCCGTAGAAGTCGAGTTGCCGGATGCTGTCGGCTACTAGATCAGATCACTGGGGAGTACCGGCGTCGTACCACCAGCACGGCGTAACTGCCCCCGCGCAGCGCACCCTTTTTAACCGTCTTTCACACAGACATGTCCTGACAGCGCCGGTCACACGCACAGCCAACAACCACCTTAACCTGCCCTGCCCCGCGGCTGCTGCTGCGACGCACTTTCCACTGGAAAGAAAGGACCGCGCGTGTGACCGCTGTACGTGCGATCGATCGAGCTAGCAGGGCAGGACAGAGAAGCTTCCATCCGTCGTCCTGCACGCACGCCAGATGAACTCACTGACACGCGTATCTGAGTGGAGCCGAGCCGTAAAAGCGCGCTCGTGCCCACTCAATTCCCGCTGGCGCCATTAATTTCCTTTCACCTTTTTTTACGGAGCTCTGCCGGTCGACGCCATGGATGGACCCATGATTGGCTGCTTGAGCGAGCGGGTGATTGAGCGAGTGAGTCGTAGTAGTACTGGATGGATGCACGGCGGGTCGATCGGTTGATGGCTCGGGAGGAGGATGCAGTTATTGCCGGCCAACTTCTTACGAGTGTAGCGTAGTACTCCTGTACACCCCATGGCTCGGCCGCGAGCGCATGGACGGTGGCTTTGGAACTGGCGTAGTTAACCTGCAGTGCGACGCGTGCGTCAGCGCATGGCATAGATTTGTTCAGTCCTGGATATAGGAGTAGCAGCTCGCACCTGACTGCGTGATGAGTTACCACGTCCATCATGGGCACGTCGTATCGTGCATTCACGCATGCTTTATTGTTGTGGAGTAGGAGCGGTACTGTCCTCGACTCCTCGTCTCCGTTCGGAAATGTATACTAGTAGTACTCCACTAGCTTGAGTGTCAGAAATCAGCCTTGATCATCAATTAATTTCATAGTATGGTGAGATGTTATGTGATACTACTATAAAAAATGATAATGCAGTTTGGCCCATGTTCAAAAAAAGATCTTATGTTGTCTTTTGATCCATATGCACACAAGGAATTTATAGGAGTAACCCTTAGAAACAAATGACAACCAGCTGGAGTATGTAGGAGCAACAAGAGTGATATCGAAAACCAAAGGGCATTACTAATAAGAGCTGGGGGCGGGTAGGAAGGATCCATGGCTCCGGCTCGTCTCTTGCAAATGAGGTCTCCCACGCCATAAATGAGGTCGCCAAGCGTGTAGGTGGGGGAGTTAATTACCGGGGTTACGTACTGGCAGGCAGCGGGGAGGGAGTGGTTATGTTGCCACTCGGCCACAGTTCACCGACAGCCCACCCCAGCAGCGTAACGGGGGACCCCCTCTTCCCTTCCCCCTTTGCTCTCGCCGGAGAGACTTTTCTTCTCTCCTTTGATCTTTGTCTTTCCCACTGGCTGCGCTGGGCTGAGCTTTATCACTTGCTACACGCATGCTGTTACAGCTTCCGACCCCACGGCTCCAACCTCCCTCCATGGATTACTAGCTGACTTGCCTGCCCTTTAGGCACCACTCACACTCATATGTTGTATACTTGTATTCATATACCCTCTTTGTACCAAAATGTAAGGCGTTTTTTGGTTTTGCACACGTCTTACATTTTGTTAGGGAGGGAGTAGTACAGTACCTACTTAGCCACTAATGTCACAACTTCCATAGGGAGTAGTGAATTTCAACTGAAACTAGAGTTGTTACTTGTAGCTCCTGAAAGTAACTTTGTCCTAGTAAGACGATGGGTAGATTCGGTGCGTGTACTGCATGGTCACACGAAATCTGTTCAGAAGCTCTCCTTACAGTGGGTGCACACATGACAGTACTACAGCGTCCTAGCGGAGTAGCAGTACAAGTGAACAAGGACGAGCGTGCATGGAAGCAGCCCAACCATCAACAGATACGTGGAACGCAAGGCACACGCACTCACACTTGAAGTTACCGCCACTGGCCACCCCCAAACCCATTCTTCACCATCTCCCCCTCTATCACACACACACACGCCCGCGCCCACGCGCATACTACGCCATGTAGCCCTATGTATGTATGCAAGCGTACGTGTATACGCATCGGCCTATCCATCTTTCTATCTAACCACATTTAACGCTCTGCAAGTACAGGGGGTCCGAGGGGCAGTAGCTTATATTCACTGGGAGCAGCAGGGCCTTCGCTCCTCCCCACACTACACTGCTCCCCACTCTTCCGTGGAGGAGGCCGGGCTCACACTCACTCACTCACTCACTCACTCGCACTGCCACACTGCCCGCTGATCATTCCCTCCCCTCTGCCCGTCCTCCTCCCTGCCAGAGAATCTCGCTCGCTCTGCATTCCGCAGAGAAACATCATGGTACAGTCCAAGAAGAAGTTTCGCGGCGTCAGGCAGCGCCACTGGGGCTCCTGGGTCTCCGAGATCAGGCACCCTCTCCTGTAAGCCTCAGTGCCTCACCCCTAGCTCTCTCTCACTAGCTGCTCTACTCCTACTCTCCGGCCTACTCGTGTAGCTATCCCGCCGTGTCCTGAGGGATAGATACATTGATTCTAGTTTGAATTGCTACGTACTTTAAGGTTGCTTTCGTTGATTTTCTCTTGATGTGTTCCAAATGCATGCATGTGTGTTGTGTATGGTTTGCAGGAAGAGGAGGGTGTGGCTGGGCACCTTTGAGACGGCGGAGGAGGCGGCGAGGGCGTACGACGAGGCCGCCATCCTGATGAGCGGCCGCAACGCCAAGACCAACTTCCCCGTGCCGAGGAGCGCCAACGGGGAGATCATCGTCGCCCCGGCAGCGGCGCGGGACGGCCGTGGTGGTGTTGGCTCGTCGTCCTCCGGCGCGGCCGGCGCCAGCAGCCTGTCACAGATCCTCAGCGCCAAGCTCCGCAAGTGCTGCAAGACACCATCCCCGTCCCTCACCTGCCTCCGCCTCGACACCGAGAAGTCCCACATTGGCGTCTGGCAGAAGCGCGCGGGTGCCCGCGCCGACTCCAGCTGGGTCATGACCGTCGAGCTCAACAAGGAGCCGGCGGCGGCAGCGGCACCAACGCCCAGTGACAGCATGGTGTCGGCGACTCCTTCCTCGTCCACGTCCACGTCCACGTCCACAACGGGCTCGCCGCCGGAGACAATGGAGGACGAGGAGAGGATCGCGCTGCAGATGATCGAGGAGCTGCTGAGCAGGAGCAGCCCGGCCTCGCCGTCACATGGGCTGCTGCACGGTGAAGAAGGCAGCCTCGTCATCTGAAGAAAAATATTGCACGGTTAAGAAAGTGTGATCAGGTCACCATCCCAGATCAAGGATCTGGTAGGGTGGTTGGCGCACAAGCAGTTAAGATCATTGCTCCACATCGTAGGTACCAGCTGAGCATCTCCCCATTACGCACTACGTAAAATCATCAAGCTTAGGAAACGATTAATTACTACCGTGTGTGTACGTACGCGTGTGAAGCCCCGTGTATTTATAAATTAATCAAAGGCTTACTTGTATGTAACTATGTATATGCCATCATCGTCATGATAGTCACACTATGTATCAACATCATCAGACTATATAGTACTATATGATTACGTATATATCAGTGATGATATCGCTTTCTAATAAATGGAATAAACACCTTGTAATGCAGTACTCTTGTGCATTTGATTTCCTTTGTTAGACTATACCGATGAAGTGTTGTTTTCAGTCGGGCGAATTTAAGCGTTCCTCTTCATCAAAAGGATATCAGGAATATGGTGAGGTGATATTTGCACATTCTTGGTTTGACAAGACAGTCGTCTGTAAGCACTGTTCATTCTAGTCCCGTAGTCGTAACCCTAATTAAGAACAAGGTTCCAAAAATTGTGTATGGACCATCATATGAATGCAAGCACAAAATTTTGAACATGTATGCGGTATGTTAGTACTTCGTATAGCCGGAAGGAGTAATCACCGAAGATAAGAGAGAGCATGCACCCCGAGTTTTCCTGTACATCATCTCAACTCCATCAGTGACCTCAAAGAACGTAGTTAGCCGAAGAGCGTCAATGAGAATTTAATTGAGAAGTGAACTTACGGAATCATTTGGTAAGCCCAAACGAGACGAAGAATACGATTTACCGAAAACATCTGTCAATCAATTACTCCTGCGCATGAGACTCTCCATGCAATTCCTGTATGTTCCCGTGTGTAACCCTCTTGTAATACAAGGGATCAGTCACGAATCATCAGATGCTCTAAGAAAATTGCTGAATGGAAACATCATCCGTCAGCTAGCTAGAGGCGAACTCAAATACGTCAGTGCGTTAACACTAACATGTGTTAGTGCATCGAATTTGAAAGAATATCAGATTCACATTTCTCAGTATTAAAATAGGTCCAGTTGGGAGATGATCAATAATCAGTAACCATGTTGGACTATGACTAGTACACAGACCATACACACTACTGCACCAGGCTATGTGGACCAACAGATGACCACAAGGCATCAACTAAACCAAGATGGTGCACAAAACCACATGCATACAGAATTATAAATGCTAGGTTTTCATCCATATATATGCATTGTCACCTTCAAACAATTGTGTTTTGTGCTGCGACGCCAATGCAGCACGAGCTAGCAAGCAACAGTGTTTGCAGGATAAGATAACAATCATGTATGAAATGTTAAATGGGAAAGGAAAAGGAAGCACTAAAATGGGTGATAAAGATCCATGGTCCCCATATTATTTCCCATTCTTAATTTCACAACACACATATAGTCACAATGAAGTGCAAATCAGCTCCACACGGTTGGCTCTATAGGTTGGTAAAGCACGCAGTCAATGCAGAAGGGCCCAGTCAGTTAGTTGGTCAGCCATAAAGTACAATCATGTCAGAAAAAATAAGAATAATAGTAACAGCATGAGGATATATACTAGCTGCCTGCCATTGATGCATACACTAGTATGAGGTCTAAGACAGTGGCACTACACATTTAGTAGTAGTGCAGTGGTACACAAAATGATGAAATGGTACCTGATTAAGACCTTGGTGAAATCCAATGGTGGTGGCCAGAAGCAAAAGTGATGCCAATATAGTGAGATCCCTACTGAGTTGGGATGCTTAGATACAAACAAATCAGATTGCCTTTCTGGTCATGTCCTTGTTATCAGAAAAAGGTGATCACCACTTCAGGTCTCCATCCATCAAAACATAATAAATGGGCTCCGCACAGCAAAGCTGAAATATTATGACAATTAGTGCTCCTAATATGTCCTGCAGAACAAATTGTTAGATATATGATGCTCCAATGATTTAGGGTAGTGACACTGCTGCTGCTGCTATATTTTCTGAAAAAATCATACTAGTCCCGCCTTGACATCTTGTGGTGCCACAGTAGCTGGTGAAGGACCTCCCATGTTGCAAAAGCATGCATTCAATATGTCCAGTAGTGTAGGTGTACTGGTCCCCCAACATTAACTTTGCCCTTTGCTACACTCATTGGAATCAATCTGGCGATGCCATCCTAATCAACATTCAACATTTGTAAGGCATATCGCATTAAGTTACCCAGCGATGTTGACACTGTTATCCCCCAGATCCACCTAAAATGGCCCAAATTATGGTGCATGTACATGCCAACTAATTGATTAATGACATTGTCAAGTGGATGGTAAAGATAGCAGGAGTATTACCCTGGCAATGCCAATGAGTAGAAAAATGGAAAGCTGCTGTGTTTCAACTTTTGGATAAAGAGGAGGCTGCAAACGTAAACTGTTAGACAAAGGACGTCATGCATTCCTTAGCTTGTAGTGAAGGATCAATTTTAAGTGTACATTTCCACTATATTCTACTGCTTACCAGCAAGGTGGAGTATGGTATTACCCAAGAACAAGAACTTGTTTGAAAGATGGTCCGAATGTAATTAGTGGTGGGAGACGGCACGAGGGGGGAATTCAGGAGGACCGTGAAGGTTTGCATGATCCTACCCTGTCAGAGTTGAGGAGGAAGATTGGGAGAAGAGTGAACAGACGACCATAAGTAGGACAGATATGATAAGTATTTTTAAGGCAGTTCACACATACAAAGAAAAACATATTTAAAATAGAAGCTCACTGAAATTATTTCTCCCATAAACCACTCAGGGGATAAGTTCACACGAAAGGCCTGTTCAGCATCCCTCCGACTCCACGCTCTCGCTCCCGGAGCTGGCGGAGCTGAAGGTAAAAAGTACGGAGCGGGGGAACAGGTGCTCTGCAGATCCTTGAATTTCAGGGAGCAGTGGATTGCCGAACAGCCCCTAAGTTGTAACAAAAGAGTATATCTAAGACTAAGCATGTGCCAATTAATATAGAAGTGATTAGGGTTGAGAGTCTAATTTTTGCCAACAACCACTGGATTGTGATTTATAAACTGAATTAAGGATTCACAAATAGTTCAAACTGAAAGCATCTCACCTAACTTGTACTCCCTCCGTTCCATATTACTTGTCGCTGATTTAGTACAAAGTTGTACTAAATCAGCGACGAGTAATATGGAACGGAGGGAGTAGTATTATTGGTATAGAAACTTGTAGGGTTAGGGTCATAAGACTTGGTAATTGGTATATCAGCAACCGCACACTTGCAATGCATGGTCTCCACTGTAATGTATACCTTTTTGCGAAGACTATGCAATATATACTCAGATATGAGGCAACATCATTTGAAAAATAAGTTTGCCTAAACTTCTTTCTCCGAAAAAACACCCGAAAGAAAAAATGGAGTATTAACCATGCATCAAATAGTGAACCATAAATTTGCAATTAAGAAGTAAAGAAATTAGGGTTGATTTGGGCCGAGAGGCTAGATTTTGTCATTGTATTGTGACCTGTAAAAATTGAATCAAAGATTACCAGATGGTTTAAATCAAAAGTATACCACCATACTTTTATAACTATTCCGAGTTCCAAACACATTGGACTGCTGAAATATCCAGCGAGTAAATTGCTATACTATGCAAAGCTATAGCGTAAAAGAGACCCAACATGAGAGAACCGCCAATTTACCATGTTTAGGAAGATGCCAACGAAACATGGTATGTGCGGACACAGCTAATTCATAATGCACATAGGAAATGAACCTGCTTAGTAAATATTGGAATGCTTTGGCCTGCAGTTAGTGTGTACGCACACTCTGGGTTTATCGGTATCAATACTTCTTTTATCAAAGATAAATCACGTCTGGCACGCTTCTTAATGATAAGATGTGCAAAGGTCTTGCACATTCTCTAAAACATCACTCTAAAAGAATCAGGTCTGACCAGCATTTCTGCAAGCAGCTAGCTGTAGATCAGCCAACCACCCATTGCAAAGCGTTGGTAAGTATAACTGCTTAGTCTATGATCAGACCCCTGCCCCTCTTAGGAGGGCTTAGTACTGCCGGTGGTCCTAGCTAGTTGTTAGATCTTGACACTATCAAAGGCTCATAGCCATTCAGAATGGTTATATGCTTGATGAATCATTATCTTGGGTTTATTTCAACAATTCTTTCCATGGAACAAAATATATGCATACCCTTTATTTCAGCTTACACGTACATTACACTAAGACTTTCAGAAAAACATTTTAGTATATGTCACAGTGTAACCGTGGTATGCATGCAGAAAAGACCCCCAATTTCGACCATTGTATAATACTAGAGAAAATTTTCCAAGACTACAGGCGGCGGTCAAAACATCGAAAAACTGAAGATTTACTCATTAATCTTGCAGAAGTACAGAGTTTCTTTTTTCGAGTTTGAAAAAGTACAGAGTTAAGGGGTAAACTTCTCAAGGAAGTAGTAAATGTTTTCTAGGATGTTTTGAGAATTCAGTGTTAATAACGATGGCCCGACATGGTAATAAAAATGCAGACGAACATCTAGCATTGCTGTTGACCAGGCTACAGAATAGATATGGAAGGCTACTCTATGCTAAATTGCTGCTTAACCCTTTAGTTCTTTATAGATTTGAAAATAAACCTGTAATTTGTAAAAACGTTATTTCACTAAAATAAACTAGCTTTTTGACAGCTCCCGCTGACACGTATACCTTTGAAGAATGAATATATAGTGGTTTGCCTGGTCCTACTGGTTAATGTCTACTTATTGCACATTACCAGCATTTTCTTTTTGAAAAAACAGTCCAAAAAGGCCAAGTGAACTAGTTCGAACTTCTGGACCAACAAATTTCATAGGGCAATAGGACATAGATCAAACCTGATACTCCCTCCGTCCCAAAATAAGTGTCTCAACCTTAGTACAACTTTGTACTAAAGTTAGTACAAAGTTGAGACACTTATTCTGGGATGGAGGGAGTACTATTTTAAAAAATATGCATGGCGCAATTGTATTTGATTCAAGTCTGGCATCAATATTGTGAAGTGCAATAATTTGTTCGTTTGAAAAATGCTAAGTCATGGTGTTTGTCTTGGTACATGCATAAACTGTTTATTTCGACAGCCGCAATTTCAATTTCATCATTCATTTCTTTTATACTTGAATGATGTTCGGTCTCACTTATTATTTGCAGCCTAAATAGTTGTACAGATCTTCTATTTCTCAGAATAATATCCTTAAGCTAAACCTAGACTAACAGACCTGAATGCATGGACCCTATGATAGTCAAGAAATTTTTGAACCAGAGTATGATAGTCTATAGTTATAGGCAGGTGATGGCATTTAGAGCACAAGAACCCAGGCAAACAGTTTCAAGAGCATAAATGTGCCAGGCCTACATTGTGCAAAAGCAACCTTCAAAGCAACAATAGGACTGAGGTCATGTTATATGTATTTGTCCATTTGCTTTCAAAAGATGACAAACGAGTAACCCACATATTATAAAATTTCCCTCTCATGGTCTCATTTAAGAAATGGCCAGAGCGTAACTTAATTCCCAACCAAGTACAATCAATACAATAGAGGTATAACTTCTCTATACAAAAGAAGTTCAGAAAGAGCACATATTACCCGACATAATCAACCTATACCGGACACCTTGATTGTTTGATACTAGATATATCCAGAGCAACCAGGTCACAAATTTTACCCTATAATTCAATATGGAGGAGCAGGAGGCCTAAGTAGAATGTGGCAAACGGGTTAATCATTGCATTCCCGAGTGAAAACACAGAGCAGATTGACAACCAAGAAAATTCCTGAAGTATCTAGGCTAGAAGCGACCGAAACTACAGCAAAAGAAGTCACCGTAAGAGTAACATATGCTAAGGGGGATCGTATAATAAGGGAGCAAAGTGACTCCATGCTTCTTGAAAGGAAACAGCAAGTATCCTAAAACCAAAATGAGTTGAATGGCTGATTTGCACTAAATTTTTAGCTACCAAGATCTGTCCAGCTTTCTGCTGGGAGAGTATAGAGTCACTCCTATATATGGTAAGACATCAATCATAGTTGCCTGTGCTAGAGCTAGCCACACAAGTACAGAATCAAATGTTCTAAAGCTGTGATGTAACTCATTAACTACAAACAGATTCTAACAATTACTTTCACAAATCAAAAACTTGAACAACTACAATAAGATAAAGGAAAACTGCAAATCATACCTTTGTATTTGACTCATATATTGTTTACACTGACATAGGGGGCAGATAATTTACATTTGTCATATGAATTTATGCTATAGAGTGCATGTCAAAGAGACGAAGAGTCGCCACTGCACTCCGGCAGGCTTCAGAGAATGAACAGACCCACTAAAAAGCTTGCAGTCATCCTCAATCACAAAGAAATTAACACATCCCCGTCCTCCATTCAAGATACTGCTTGGTGGAATTTTTCAGGTTAACTAAATATAACTTGGCATAATCTCAAAATCCACGATTCATACTCTGTCCATAAACTTGTTAGAAACAGTGGCAGACATTTCTCCTGTAATGAAAATTATACAACTCCACAATGGTGACTACTTGTTCAGCTGTTCAAATACTTTGTACAGCTTACTTTGTTTCCATCTGGTACATATATTACTGTCACCAGAGTTTTAGTCTTCCTGATCAAACATACTGCTGCTGAATGCAGAGACATCACAACCTGGTTAAAATGACGCAATTAGGTCTTGTGGAAGTGCTCGGAAGAGTTACATGGCCTAAATACCTAAATGTCATTGACTTTAAACAATCTAAATCATCCAAACAAGGGTGCAGCAGATTATAAGGTTCAACATTGTAGGATCAACCAGCCTACTATAGATAGTGGTACCAACTATCACACATCTCAATTTCTGCATTTCTGGGGCAAAGGATCGCCATAGAGAAGTTTTAAAAGGTAGATCCTTTTGAAGCACTATTGCTTGCTCTTCCACCAACAGGAGCAACTGCAAATGGTCCTTGCTAGTCCATAAGTGCCACAACTGCACATTTGAACAACTAGAGATTTTGTCAACTGGGAACATAACTGTTTCTTTGCAGATACCTAGCATTAACAGAGTCAAAAGCTTCCATTATTTGGCCACATGTGTGCTTGCCATGTCACCCACATACAACACAATTGTGCTCTTTAGGAAGGACTCTTCCCTGCTAAACATACCATGGCAAGAAGTCACAGAACTAACAAATTGTCATCCAGCTTCGCCTGAATCAGATGCATGAGACAGGTAAAGCACCTGCATAGTGCACATTCAGGATTACTTCGCAAATATAAAATGAACTTGCAATGCCAGAGGGTAGATACTAGAGTAAAACTGGAATAATAACAGATAATCAGTTTGATACATTTTCCAGGGATATCTCTATGCATATTTGTTCAGTATGGACATTCTCATGGTTAAGAACAGATAAAATTTCATCGCAAATTAGACTAGAATAGTATAGTAGAATTGTTAAACTAACATGCAGAGTTATTAACAAGAATCCATGCTTTTATCTGACATTCATCTGAATTCAAACTTCAGAGGCATTGTAAATAACTACTACTAGATCGAAACAACAAGCATTCAGAAATTATGTCCAGAAACCGTAACCTCCCAAAAGCGGCAAAACCAACAAAAACATTGCCCATAAACTAACAAAGGCAATAGTCAGATTTGCACTCAAGCCACACTTCCACGTGGCCACGTGGATACAATCAACGCGAAACCTAAAATCCTACCTAAATTTCGGGGTCTCCTCAAAATTCGCCCTCGCCTGGCCTGGCCACTCCCCGTCTCCCCCGTTCGAGCCCCGCGAAAACCGGCCCGCGTTTCCGCGTTCGTGCGCACCCAGAGCAGTCATCTCGGCTCAAGGTAGTCGCGCGTTACACCCCCACGGCCCCACCTCGCCCACCATTCATTTCCCTTCGTCCAGAAACACGACAGCCGATTATGAGAGGAAACTTTTCGGTATACCTCGCAGTGCGGCGGAGCGGAACGCAGACCAAGAGGACACGCGCCGGGTATCGTGTACGGGGACGGCGAGGGATTCGCGTCGCCGGTGAGGAGAGCGGCGCTGCACATTGAGAGGCCAAGTCGGGGAGGGGATGCGAGCCGACTAGCCGAGACCGACGCGGCGAGGCAAGAGAGATCGAATCCTCGTGGGCTCGTGTTTGGGAGTGTTCATTGTTCAGTTGGGCTGTGCATGTGTGTTATGGTTTATATGGGCTATCGATATGTGATTTGGGGATGTGGGCCTTTTCCCGTTTATATTCTCGTCCTTCTTCGAACTAACCAACGTGTACACCTAAAAAAAAACTAACCAACGTGTACCTTTGGAGTTTGGAGGAGACCTCAGGGCTCAGGCATATCCTTTTTGGCGCTTCACGCTATGACGCTTCACGCTATGGTTAGACCAAAAGCTCGTAGCTCGTTCGATAGTTCGGCTCGCTTCTTAATGAACACACAACTCGTTAAGCTTAATGAGCCTAATGAACGAGCGAGTTAGCTCGTTAAACTCGTTGGTAACAGCACAACACATACTTTCATTTTATATGACAATTTTTTTGTAGCACTTCAGCCCATCTATTCAATTCAATCTATATAGGAGGGAACAAACTAGTGCATTCCTCTTGTAGTCACCATCTTCCTTCTTAAAAAACACATCTACACACTCATTCTATAGACCGTAACACATCAGAATCTGTTAACAAGTGCTCGCGAGCTTAACGAGCTTCAAACGAACCAAGCCGAGCAAGTTTTTCCATAGGTTAATCTTAATTAGCTTAACGAGTTGAGCCTTAACAAGCACGGGCACGAGATGCTCGTTAATCCACCCCTACTTCAGGCGCCCGTTACTGTGCATTTTGCGCTCTAACCATCAGGACATCGCCCCGCAACTGTGACGATACTATGCATTCTTCTTTGATTCATTCTTCAGATCAGTTTGTTCTTTTTTTCTTATGCTTTTCTGTTTCTTCTTTTTAGTTTTCTTTATGCACCTTTTTTTAAATTCGTGAACTTTTTTCCTAACTTGATCAAGTTTTTAAATTTAGTTGATTTTTTTTTCAAAATCGATGATCTCTTTTCACAATTGATTAACTTTTATTCAAATTCGTTAACTTTTTACAAAATTGATGAACTTTTTCTAAAATTTGTGAGCTTTTCACAAAATCTATTTCTTCTTTTTTGTTTTCATTATGCACTTCTTTTTCAAATTCGTGAATTTTTTCCTAAGTTGATCAACTTTTTCAAATTAGTTGATTTTTTTTCAAAATCGATGAACTCTTTTCACAATTGATTAACTTTTATTCAAATTCTTTAACCTTTTACAAAATTGCTGAACTTTTTTTAAAATATGTGAGCTTTCATCAAATTGATGAACTTTTTTCATCAATTTTGAAAAAAGCTCATTGATTTTGAAAAATAATAGTCAAACTAAAAAAATATTCAATAATTCTCAAAAAAGGTTCACCGAATTTCAAAAGAGTTAACCATACTTGAAAAAAGTTCACTGATTTTGAAAAAAGTTTATAGATTTTGGAAAATGTCGACCGATTTTGAAAAGGTTCATCGGAGTTGGAAAATACTTCATCCAATTTGAAAAAAGTTAACTGAAATTGCAAAAAAAAAATCATCAAATTTAAAAAGGTTCATTGGATTTGGAAAAGTTTGTGCATTTCGAAAAAATAAAATAGAAAATAAAAAGGGGGAAAAGATGAAAGTAAAGAAACGAAAAAAAAAAGAGAAACCAAAAAAAAGTCGAACCAGAAAAATCCACAATGGAGTAAGAAAAAAAGGGTGGAGAAAGTATATAAAAGAGAAATAGAAAGAACAATATCACAACTTGTTGTCTGTTTGGTTGGTTAGTGCACTTTGGAATCAAGGTGGAGACCGTGTGCTTGAATCTCTCCCGCGTGACAATTTTTGAAGTTTAAACCAGAAAAAAAAATCAATTCAAGTATCGAAAGTATGTTAGCTCATGCATGTTCCTCATATTAAATTGCAATAATAATTACCGACCTTGCTATCAGTTGCCTAGGACAATTTCGCAGATCCTACTACCTATTTTCTACACTCGCTATACCAACTTAATTGTTATTTTATTAACACAGCATCTAACTTTTATTTTCATGTTCTTTATTATCTTACAAAACCAATTTAAACAATACTCCCACCAATCCACATTACTTGTCTTAGATTTGTCTTGATACGGATGTATTTAAAAATAAAATATATCTAGATACATCAGTATCTACACAAATCTAAGACAAGTAATATGGACCAGAGGGAGTAGCAAAATTTAGAAAAAAAATGTTTGAGAAATAATAAAATGTACATGAATTAAAAAAATGTTCATGATTTTAGAAAAAGTTCAAAAAGTCATAAAATGTTTGTGGATTCCAAAATTATTCATGGTTCTCAAAAAGAAATCCACATACTAAAAAATCTTTGAAAGAACAAAGAATGTTCCTTACTTTGTAAAAATGTTCGTGAATTTATAAATATTGTTCAAAAGGTACAAAATGTATTTTTGAACTTTAAAAAATGTTCCCTAAAATTCAATAAAAGTTGATCGAATCAAAAAATGTTCACCAATTCAAGAAATGTTCATGCATTTCGAAAACAAAACAAATTACTTTAGTGAAATTCAAAAAAGCGCAAAATTCTGGGAATGTTCTACTGATTCAGAAAAATGTTCAAGAAATTGTAAAAAAACATTATTCAGAGAAATGTTCGTAAAATTGTTGAAAATGTTCGCAATTTTGTAAAATTATTTGCGAATTCAGAAAATTTCATGATTTTCAAAAAATATTCATGAATTTTCAATATGTTTGCAAAATATAATATTAAATATATAAATTGAATAAAAACAAACTTGAAAAAAGTAAATAAAAAGAAATAAAAAACAGAAAAGGAAAAAAGGAGAAAAGGTAGAAAGAAATTTCAGAAGAAAAAACACCTATTGCTTCTGGCGGTACGTCACGAAAATTGCCCTCGGAGTTGCCTATAAAGTACAAACTATGCCACCCGTAAATGATGAAAAATGATTCGATTTTATTTTAAGGTCACCGTGGAGTATGGTTCTTTGACCAGCGCAATGGCAAAGGTCATAGCCTTCCATGCGGGAGACCAGGGTTTGATCCCTGGTCGGTATCCCTTTTTCTCCCCTTTTCTCTTATATATAGCAGGCCCTGCATGCTGAAATGGGCCGGTCGTGACGCCCTCTGTTTTTCCTTCTTTAAATTAATCCAGCATTTCCAAAAAAATTAAATTCTAAAAAGTTGCGAGCAATAAAAAAATATAGATAAATCATAAAATGTTGTGAATTCAAAATACATTTGAGAAATCATAAAACTGTTTGCATATTATAAAAAATCATGATTTCAAAAAAATCATGAAATAGAAAATTTTCATGATTTTTAAAATATGATCGTGTATTTAAAACATATTTGGGAATTTGAAAACAATGTCCATGAAATTTTAAAAATGTTCATAAAATTAAAACTGATTCGTACGTAACGAACAAAACAAACCATCGCTTAGGTAGGCGTTTTATTTTGGGATCTTTAGAGGTCGTTTTATGATTTTATTTAGTCCCTCATGCGTCGGGTAAAAAAAGATTTCAGTGTACTGTACAGCGCTGAGCCCCAAAAGAATTCACACGGCTTCCTATGGGTTAGTTTTTCGTAAGCTATATGAAAATGACTAAATGTTTATTTTGCCTCCATACACAGCTATTCTGGTACCACAGTTCTATTGGTTTTGAAAAACGCCACTACGCTAAGTCAAGGCGAGACACATCATGCTCAGTCTAGCTCAGGCATGGGTCCATCAATGTAGTTTGCTCACAAAAAAAATTGTTGTGGCGCCTTAGGAAATCAAGTCGTGATGAGACCATCACATTTTCAATTTTTGAAATGACTTTTTTAAAATCGATTTTCATCATGACATCACTCAGACGTAGTTTGTGAAATGACATATTGAAAATCCTTATCTCATCTTGGCATTTGGTTCAGACTTTTTTTATCTCTACCACATCTGTATAATCTATCTGATTGTTTTTCTTCTGTTGCAACACACGAGCAAATTTGCTAGTAGTATAAAAACAGTTCAGGGAGAACCTTTCAAAAGCCTGGTGGAAAATAAACTAAATTGGGCCAGCCCATACAGTAGATAGACGAGTGGGGGGTACGCGCTAGCTGGCTATACAGCGACCTACACGCGGAATAGAACCGCCAATTTCGAGGGCTCTGGTCATTTTCTTTGTGGGAGCACGCAAGTATGGATGTAAATGGTACCAATAAATTTTATTTGAAATATGTATCTGCCTTTAAGGATATGGTATATACTTGCACGAATCCATTGAATATGGATGCGGATACGATTTTTGTTTCACTCCGGCAAATATGGTATCAGTAATATCGGGCAGATTAGCCAGTATTTTTGCAAATTATTAGAGGTTATAAAATAGGATTAGCCGATTTTTTCAAAAAACCCCATGTATTAATTAATTAAAAAGTTGATACAGACGTTGATTATAGTATTCGCCATGCAGGGCAGAAAACTATTACATAGAAGGCCATCTGGCCTATTATCAAAACTAAACTTAGCTATCTGATGAGCCACCTCGTCTGCATGTCTTCTGATCTTCGCCAACTTAAAGCTTGAAAGAAGCTTGGTAAGGGCTAAGGCTTCCTTCTTGAGATCCACAAGAGAAGATCTATCAAGGCTCATGTATTAGCCCATGTGATAAGCTCAAATACCTAATTAGACCATTAATTAGAATCATCACATATAAATAAATAAAACCATAACAAGATTAGACCGTGGTGAACGATCACTGTCACAATCATGGTTGTCGCAGCAGGCGTTGTCTTCTCCAGCACCACCACCAACCGGCCGCAGCAGATTGCTATGTACTGCAGTCTTAATTTTTGTTGAATGCGAACAAGCGTAGACGGATATAAGTGCATGCATGTTGTGTGCATAATACATTTTTATATGGTATGTCCGTATATTTTGTGATGCATGATGTCCCGTGCACACATCTCACGTACCGCAACATTGATGTCTACTATGCAATCTTTCTTCTTGTAGACTTGTGTTGGGCCTCCAAGAGCAGAGTTTTGTAGGACAGTAGCAATTTCCCCTCAAGTGGATGACCTAAGATTCATCAATCCATGGGAAGCGTAGGATGAAGATGATCTCTCTCAAATAACCCTGCAACCAAATAACAAAGAGTCTCTTGTATCCCCAACACACCTAATACAACAATAAATTGTATAGGTGCACTAGTTCGGCGAAGAGATGATACAAGTGTAATATGGGTAGTAGATATAGGTTTTCTAATCTAAAAATATAAAAACTGCAAAGTAACTAGTAACAAAAGTGAGCAAAAATGGTATTGCAATGCTTGAAAACAAGGCCTAGGGTTCATACTTTCACTAGTGTAAAGTCTCTCAACAATGATAACATAATTAGATCATATAGCAATCCCTCAATGTGCAACAAAGAACCACTCCAAAGTTCCTATCGCGAAGAACATATGTTAAATTGTAGGGTACGAAACCACCTCAAAGTTATTCTTTCTGATCAATTTTTTGAGCTATTCCTATATGTGTCACAAATAGCCCTAGAGTTCGTACTAAAATAACACCATATGATACACATGAATCAACCCTAATGTGACCTAGATACTCCAATGTCACCACAAGTATTTGTGGGTCAATTATACGATGTGCATCACACAATTTCAAATTCCTAATATTCAATCCAACACAAAGAACTTCAAAGAGTACCCCCAAGATTTATATCGGAGAAAGGAATATGAAAACACGTACCAACCCCTATGCATAGATTACCCCAATGTCACAACTGGAAGCCGCAAGTTGATAACCAAAACATACATCAAGTGAATCAATAGAGCATCCCATTGTCACCACGGATATCCCATCGCAAGACATACATCAAGTGCTCTTACATACAAAAGATTCAATTTGACATAGCAAAACCTCAAAGGAAAAGATTCAATTCATCACAAGAAGGTAGAGAGGGAAGAAAACCATAAGATCCAAAACATAAAGCGCATGGCAACCTCTGCTTCCCTCTGCGAAGGGCCTACCTTTTACTTTCATGTATTTAGTTTTATGCAAGAGTCAAAGTTTTTCTCTCTATTCCTTTTATTTTTCTCCTTTGGCAAGCATCATGTGGTGAGGAAAGATCTAGGCACATATATCCAGTTGAATATGGGTAGCATGAGTTATTATTGTTGACATCACCCTGGAGGTGAATGCGTTGGGAGGCGAAACCATAAGCCCCTATCTTTCTTTGTGTCCGATTGAAACGTTTTGCTCATGTGTACGCCATGAGTGTTAGCAATCATAGAAGACTAAATGATGATTGAGTATGTGGACTTGCCTAAAGGCTCCGATATGTGACCCTTCCTGAAAAGATGAGGAATTTTAGTTGCAAAGTTGACTAAGAACATAGTTTGTTGGTCTCCAATAGAGTTTATGCTTTATACTTCGATGTTGTGATGAATTGTCACTTGTTCATGAGAAGTCTATGATAAAATTTTGATGATAAAAGTTTTATGTTAAAGTTTGTTGCTGTTATAATAAGCCACATGATGCTGCTATGTCCGTATTTTTGTTTTTATCGACATCTCTCTCTCTAAGCATGTGAACATGTTTTTCGATTTCGGTTTTCGCTTGAGGACAAGCAAGGTCTAAGCTTGGGGGAGTTGATACGTACATTTTGCATCATGTTTTCCTACTGTTATTTATGTCATTTTATTGTATAATAATGCTTTTTGGAGTAATTCTAATGCCTTTTCCCTCATAACATGCAAGGTATGCACCAAGGGGGAGAATTCCAGCTGTTGGAAATCTAGACCTGAAAAAGCTACGTCAGGCTACCTGTTCTGCACAACTCCAAATGATCTGAAACTTCTCGAGGATTTTTATGGAATATTTAATAAATATCGGAGCAAATAAGTACCAAAGGGGGGCACCAGGTGGGCACAACCCACCTGGGCGTGCCAGGAGGCCCAGGCGCGCCCTGGTGGGTGTTGCCCTCCTCGGCCCACCTTCGGTGCCCATCTTCTGGTATATAAGTCACTTTGACCAAGACAAAATCAGAGGAGGACTTTCGGGACGAAGCGCCGCCGCCTCAAGGCCGAACTTGGGTAGGAGCACTTTTTCCCTCCGGCGGAGCGATTCCCCGGGGGAGCTTCCCTCCGGGAAGGGGAAATCATCGTCATCATCATCACCAACAACTCTCCCATCTTGGGGAGGGCTATCTTCATCAACATCTCCACATCACCAACTCCTCTCAAACCCTAGTTCATCTCTTGTGTTCAATCTTTGTATCAAAACTATAGATTGATGCTTGTGGGTGACTAGTAGTGTTGATTACATCTTGTAGTTGATTACTATATGGTTTATTTGGTGGAAGATTATATGTTCAGATCCATTATGATATTTAATACCCCTCTGATCTTGAGCATGTTTATCATTTCTGAGTAGTTACTTTAGTTCTTGAGGTCACGGGAGAAATCATGTTGCAAGTAATCATGTGAACTTGACATGTGTTCGATATTTTGATCATATGTATGTTGTCATTCTCGTAGTGGTGTCATGTGAACGTCGAATACACGACACTTCACCATATTTGGGCCTAAGGGAATGCATTGTGGAGTAGTTATTAGATGGTGGGTTGCGAGAGTGACAGAAGCTTAAACCCCAGTTTATGCGCTATTCTGTAAGGGACCGACTGGATCCAAAAGTTTAATGCTATGGTTAGAATTTATTCTTAATACTTTTCTCGTAGTTGCGGATGCTTGCGAGAGGGTTAATCATAAGTAGGAGGTTTGTTCAAGTAAGCACAACACCTAAGCACCGGTCCACCCACATATCAAATTATCAAAGTACCGAACACGAATTAAGCCAACATGATGAAAGTGACTAGATGAAATTCCCATGTACCCTCAAGAACACTTTGCTTATCACAAGAAACCGTTTTGGCCCGTCCTTTGCCTCAAAAGGATCGGTCTACCTTGCTGCACTTTTGTTACTACTATCGCTACTTGCTCGTTACAAATTATCTTGCTATCAAACTACTCTGCTACTTACAATTTTAGCACTTCCAGACAATACCTTGCTGAAAACCACTTGTCATTTCCTTCTGCTCCTCGTTGGGTTCGACACTCTTACTTATCGAAAAGGCTACAATTGACCCAATATACTTGTGGGTCATCAGGCTTGCGGCGGCGGAACTTCTCATCTAGGGTTCTTTTTGGAGGTTACTATATATATGGGAGTATTTGGCATTGGAATCAAGTCAAGGGGCACCCGAGGGCCCCACAAGCTCGGGAGGCGTGCCCTCGGGGGGGGGGGGGCACCCCAGGCTTGTGGCCTCCTCGGTCACCTCCTAGTCAGCTCCGGTGCTCTGTGGGTCTCTTCTGGTTCAAAAACGACCACCGTAAATTTTCAGCCCATTCTGAGAACTTTTATTTCTGCACAAAAAAACGACACCACGGTAGTTCTGCTGAAAACAACGTCAGTCCGGGTTAGTTCTAATCAAATCATACCATGACCATATAAAATTGTTGTAAACATGGCATGAATACTTCATAAACTATAGATATGTTGGAGACGTATCAAACATCACCGTGGAGCTCATCTCCACCTTCTCTCAGACTCTCGATGACTCAAGGGTGGAACTGAGCTGCTCATTCATACTTGGAGGAGTCCAGCGCACCATGACGCTGGAGCAGTTCTAGAGTGCATTCAGTTTTGAGAACCGAGGACTTATTGACACTAGGGGCGTGCCGGTTGCTAACGTGTTGGGTTCATGGGAACTCATCTCCGTCAAGGATGAACATGACCACTCCGGGAGGAAGGCATTGAGCATCCAAAACCCCACCATTCGCTACTTCATGATTTTCCTTGCCAACACTATTTTTGGTAGGGAGAACCTTAGGGGCATGTCGAGCTATGACATGTGTGTGCTCCACATAGCACTCCACCCCGATTACACCCCCAAGCCTAACTTGGGAGCTTTTCTTATGCATCACCTCGGTAGGCAGCACAAGAAGCCAAGGGGAACTATTGTTGTGGGAGGCGTAGTGACTCGGCTTGCCGAGCACTTCGGCCTCGATATTGATGCTATGCAGCATGTCCCAGGTCCTATGGCATTCAACTGTAGGATTATGACCAACACTCACTTCATTGGGCCTGTGTAAGGGGAACAGTGCTACAAATGCCCCTACCTAACAATCACATTGTTGATGTTCACTTGCCCTTACCGCAAGCATTTACTGTTTGTACGCGTGATATGTGGGTACTCACTGTTGACAAGATCGACAAATATCGCCACAAAGCTAGTTTCGGGAACATTGCTCAACCCAAACCGGCTACAGAGTGGGACGCCGCAACAACGGGTCTGGCTATGGTTGGGATGTATGGGGCAATGCACCTCAGCATGAACCCAACTTTCCACCACAACTTGCACCACAATATGCACCACATGTTTACTTTGGGCAGCCTCATGACTATCTGCCTAGGGTTGAGTTTCAGAAGTTGCATCAACAGGTAGGAGGGATCTGCATGGACCTCCGTGAGGCCAACAACAAAATTAACCTGTTGAGTGGGAACATATAGTCCCTCTTTTCTTTCTGGCAGCCACACTCTGGAGCAGGAGGTCCGTCCTCTAGTAGACCATCCTTCCAGCAGCCACACTTTGGCCAGGGGGCAACGATGACAAGGACATGGACTAGATAGTAGGCCAAGAGCCTAAGCTTGGGGGAGCTCATCCCCTAGTTATACATGCATGTGATGTCTACTACGCAACCTTCTTCTTGTAGACGTTTTTGGGCCTCCAAGTGCAGAGGTTTGTAGGACAGTAGCAAATTTCCCTCAAGTGGATGACCTAAGGTTTATCAATCCATGGGACACATAGGATGAAGATGGTCTCTCTCAAACAACCCTGCAACCAAATAACAAAGAGTCTCTTGTGTCCCCAACACACCCAATACAATGGTAAATTGTATAGGTGCACTAGTTCGGCGAAGAGCTGGCGATACAAGTGCAATATGGATGGTAGATATAGGTTTTTGTAATATGAAATTATAAAAACAACAAGGTAACAAGTAATAAAAGTGAGTGAAAACGGTATTGCAATGCTTCGAAACAAGGCCTAGGGTTCATACTTTCACTAGTGCAAGTTCTCTCAACAATGATAACATAATTTGATCATATAACAATCCCTCAATGTGCAACAAAGAGTCACTCCAAAGTCACTAATAGCGGAGAACAAATGAAGTGATTATTGTAGGGTATGAAACCACCTCAAAGTTATTCTCTCCAACCAATCCATTGGGATATTCCTATAAGTGTCACAAGCAGCCCTAGAGTTCATAGTAAAATGACACCTTAAGACACAAATCAATCAAAACCCTAATGTCACCTAGATACTCCAATGTCACCACAAGTATCCGTGGGTTTGATTATATGATATGCATCACACAATCTCAGATTCATCTATTCGAACCAACACAAAGAACTTCAAAGAGTGCCCCAAAGTTTCTACCAGAGAGTCAAGACGAAAACATGTGCCAACCCCTATGCATAAGTTCACAAGGTCTGAACTTGCAAGTTGATCACCAAAACATACATCGAGTAGATCACGTGAATATCCCATTGTCACCTCAGATAAGCACATGCAAGACATACATCAAGTGTTCTCAAATCCTTAAAGACTCAATCCGATAAGATAACTTCAAAGGGAAAACTCAATCCATTACTAGAAGGTAGAGGGGGAGAAATATCATAAGATCTAACTGTAATAGCAAAGCTACAGTACATCAAGATCGTGCCATATTATGAACACAAGAGAGAGAGAGAGAGAGAGAGAGAGAGAGAGAGAGAGAGAGAGATCAAACACATAGCTATTGGTACATACCCTCAGCCCCGAGGGTGAACTACTCCATCCTCATCATGGAGAGCGTCGGGATGATGAAGATGGCCACCAGTGACGGATCCCCCTCCAGCAGGGTGCCGGAACAGGGTTCCGATTGGTTTTTCGTGGCTATAGAGACTTGCGGCTACTGAACTCCCGATCCAGGTTTCTTTTCGGGGGTTTCTGTATTTACAGGAGTTTTGGGCGCCGGTTTCAAGTCAGGGGGGTCTCTGAGTCATCCACGAGGTAGGGGGGCACGCCCAGGGGGTAGGGCGCGCTCTCCACCTCATTGATGGCTCGGGACTCTTCTGGCCCAACTCTTTTGATTCGGGGGCTTCTTAGTCCATAAAATAATCTCCGTAAATTGGCTTGTCAATTGGACACAGTTTGGTATTCCTTTTCTATAAAACTCGAAAACAAGGAAAAACAGAAACTGGCACTGGCCTCTAGGTTAATAGGTTAGTCCCAAAAATCATATAAAATAGCATATAAATGCATATAAAACATCCAAGATGGATAATATAATAGCATGTAACAAACAAAATTATAGATACGTTGGAGACGTATCAGCATGCATATTTATTTTTCTTTTATTCATTTTTGTATTGTGCACATTTATTTTGAGTTTGCGTAATAAAATGAGGAGCACTCTTTGGTCTTGCCTTGTTGTAGTTTTTTTCGTTTGTTTTCTTTGAGCCTACATGTTTGTTCTCAGCTAGCAACAGGAAATGAAGAAAATGAATTGGGACTTGATGAAGGGGAAGAATGAGCTAGCGCCAGAAGATACAACATATACATAGTCCCTTGTCTCGTAATATTATTTGGGGAAGAATTTTCAGTTGACTGGATGCACCTGAATTAGTTCCCCGCGTAAGTTGAATATCATCTAGTCGTAACTCCCAATTCCAGATTTTGCTAGTCAAACCTTGTGGGAAAGCATGTTTTTTTAATGAAAATCTAAAAAAATGGAGGGCTTGAACTTTCAAAGAGAACGAGTACTTAAGAAATTCAACTTCACAAGCTGACTTTGATTGACTTGATGACACCTATTGATGGAGTTGTTTAGAGGGATGAATAGTTGAAGTGGTTGAGGTTATGTCAAAATTTATTCACAATGCTTAAATCGTGGAGCTCCAGCCCTAGACTGGCTTTACGTCTCATTGCTATATGTTAAGATAATTCACGTAATTGCAACTCCATCACGAACTTGGGAATTGTATGGTAAATGATCGACCTCCCCCAAGGGAGCGTACAAGTGGTAAATAAAAGCACTGATCGCTGAGCTTGAAAGAGACAACCATTCTTGATACATAGTGCATGAAATTAAGCCACGACAGAACCCAATTGCATATAGTGAATTTTGGCATAACCCCGTCACCAGGAGTTGAAATCCCGAAGAACAATAACTAAGAGAGGTGTTCGAGAGCCATGACTAGGAGGCATTAGTGGGTGTTAATGAAAAACTTGAGTACTTTGCTATCTTTGATCTCCAAACCTTTGATAGCCCACAAGTATAGGGTATCACAACAGTTTTCGAGGGTAGAGTATTCAACCCAAATTTATGGATTCGACACAAGGGGAACCAAAGAATATTTGCAAGTATTAGCAGCTGAGTTGTCAATTCAACCACACCTGGAGATTAATTATCTACAAAAAAGTGATCAGTAGCACAGTAATATGATAGTTTTGATAGCAGTGGTAACAGTAACAGTAACAGTGATAACAATAGTTTCATAGCAAGTGCAAAAGTAGCAATAGCAATAGCAACTTAGCAAGAGCAATATGTGAAAAAACTCATAGGCATTGGATCGGTGAATTTGCTGGATGATATTCATCATATAACAGTCATAACCTAGGGCGATACAAAACTAGCTCCAGTTCATAAATATGATGTAGGCATGTGTTCCCTAAATAGTCATATGTGCTCATGGAAAGAACTTGCATGACATCTTTTGTCCTACCCTCCCGTGGCAGCGGGGTCCATAAGGAAACTAAGGGATATTAAGGCCTCCTTTTAATAGAGAACCGAAACAAAGCATTAATTCATAGTGAATACATGAACTCCTCAAACTACGGTCATCACCGAAAAGTATCCTGACTATTATCACTCGGGGGTTTGCAGATCATAATGATAATCCCCAAGTGCAGGGAATCATCATAGCAATTCCCAAAGATGGAAGTGATAAGTATGGAGTGTCGAACCCACAACAAGCTAAAGGTAAGATCAATATTCTCTCAAGTCCTATCTGCCACTGATACGACTCTACGTACACCGAACGTTTGCTTCCAACTAGAAACGAGAAATAAAACTACGTTGTGGGTATGAAGAGGATAACTTTGCATGGTATCGGAGAGCTAAAATATAAAAGTAGGTGTTCTTATCATAAAGTTAGAATATATTACTAAATATTATAAATAGCGAGTGTGGAATAATGATGGGTTGGTGTGCGGAATTGTCCTAGGCAATTGTTAACAAGACAGGTAGTCGTTATTGCAATTTCATATGAGGGAGAGGCATAAGCTAACATATTTTCTCTTCTTGGATCATATGCACTTATGATTGGAACTCTAGCAAGCATCCGCAACTACTAAAGATCATTAAGGTAAAACCCAACCATAGTGTCGAGTAAATGACCACGGGTAGCCCTATCTGCTCCCCATGACATTTCAAGACATCGGGGCCGGCTGCGCCCCTCAAAAGTATCAAAAACAAGGGACCACCTTCTGGTGTCCAGCTAGTTCGAATAGCCGGCTGCCGAAAGGCGGCAAGGCCCAAAGAGCGGCCCTGACACGGGCCGACTCCTAGTAGGCGGCCACCAGAGCGGGCGACTCTTAACAGGCGGCCCACTCACGCGCCCTCTAAGTCTGCGCCCACATAACAACGACGAGACGGGACGTGGCTACAGTACAGCTTGCCACCCCCGAATCCAGGGGCGGACGTGGCCATAGTGCAGCGTACCGGACGACCATCCCTAGCCCGGCGCGACACTGTTGCCATGCTGCCCATGATGTCATCCATGGCAGAAGCAGCCATGCTCCCACGAAGGGCTGTCGGTGCGGCCCGCAGGCGACGGGCCCTACCTGTCCGTGAGATGCTAGAAGGCGGTAAGTCCTGACTAGACGACATAGGGGGAGGCCGACTCCCAGTAGCCGGTCCTCCCCTTCCCTTGAAGTTTGTGCGCCATTAACCAGATATGATGGGATGTGGCTACAGTGAGCGCCTACCAGGCGGCGGTACTATAGCCACGCTCTCCCTGACCAAGCCCTCGTCATCAGAGGCAGGGCTATAGTGATGAGCAGCCGACAGGACCCACACCACAAGCGGCGAGCCCTACCTGGCGGCCTAGAGCCCAGCGACCAGCGGGACCCACCAGGCGGTGGGTCCCAGCAGCTGGCGGAGAAGCCGGCGACCATAGACACTGACAGACCGGGCCTACACCCGGCCGGATTACCATTGTATCCCTAGGGGGTAGGCCTATATAAACCCCACAGGGCACCCATGCAAAGGGTTCAACCTCTTAGAGAATACACACACGTAGGGAGAAGAATAGAGCTAGCCTAGCCCTTCATCCTCCTCTAACCAAACAGCTCAAGGAGCAAGCTTGTAGATACTTGTTGATCTAGTGATCTTGCGGAGACCCCGCAGAGTAGGACTAGGGGTGTTATCTCCTAGGAGAGCCCTGAACCTGGGTAAGATGCATCGGCATATATGTTTATGCCTTATCCCGTTTCCAGGCACCCGCGATGTCGTACTAGCTCCCACCACGATTAGCCACCCTTTGGCATATGTCGCACCAAACCCCCGACATTTGGCGCCCACCATGGGGATAGGTGCACCGTCGTCCGGTGATCTGTTCTGGATGGGAACCTTGTTCCTCCCTGGCAAGCGCATCCAGCCCCGGCACGCCCGATAGCGTTTGCACCGACGCGCTGCATGGCGTGGAAGTCACCTGCGCGGTGAGGCGCCTCACTGATCTCATCGATGAGATTCGCCTCTCCGATGAGCCCGCACCAGGCGCGGGCGCAGCCAGCTTCGAGAGCTGCCTCATCGACCTCCTTGGCAGGCTCGACATCGCCAATGAGCCCGCCTCTGACCTGGAGTCGATCGGCTCCACCGACCCGATGCTTATCGACTCCGACACAGCATCCCTCGACGCCTTCCCCACCAACGTGGTGGTCATCGATGACCCACTCCCTCATGCGGACAGCGGCGGCAGCACCGTCACCGAGGTGCTCGTCATCAGCCACGGCGGAGCCTCTGGAGGGGACGCCCAAGACTTGTTGCAGGCGACAATGCAGGACTTGTCTGTGCCCATCGCGGGCGACGCCAACACTGAGACGTTGGAAGCTTGCCGCGTCGCACTCGTCGAGAGCGGCAAGAAGTTGGCCACTATGAGACGCCTCACCGAGACTTATCAGCGCGAGGTCGATCATGCCATCTATGGCACGCCAGCTGCTGGCGAGCCTAGCCGCGTGGGCGTCGTCCGACAGCGCGGCTGGACCATCGCCAACATGCTGGGGGCCGACCACCCAGTCTACGCCACGCCCATCGAGAACCTACACTGCTCAGGCGGCAACATACGAGCTAGAACACCTGGAGGGCGACGAGCGATGCTGCATGATGGAGCGCGTCCAGCAGCTCATCGACGCGGTTGCCACGCTACAAGAAGCTGGCGCGCACGCCGAGAATCCTCCCTCCCCCGCCGAGAGCAAGGCGCGACTTCCCGAACACTGACAGCCGACGCCCGCGACCAAAGAGACAAAGAGCCGGCTGCTAGCCGCAGTCGGACTCGCCTCACCATCGAGCGCGACCGAGATGGCCGCCCACGAGCTATGGAGCGGCGGGACGATTGTCCGCCGCCTCCTCCTCCTTGCAGGGAGAGGTATGCCTCCCCGCCGCCTGTTGAGCACCCGACGCTCAGCGGCCGGCTGGGCCACCGTGAAGGAATTAGAGAAAACAATGCTGCCATCGGATCGACCGCCTGGCTCGATCCCAGGCACTAGAAGAAGAAGATGCGATTGGTCTGCCTTGTTTTGGCCCCCACATTCGCGACGAGCCCTTCCCCAAAGGGTTCTCGCTCCCAAGAGATACGCCTAAGTAAAATGGCTCCGTGAAGCCGGAAGACTGGCTAGTCGACTACTCCACCGTAGTTAACATAGCGAACGACAAGCGCGTTGCCATGAAGTATGTCCTCCTCATGCTTTAGGGCACTGCACGCACTTGGCTGGACAGCCTCAAGCCCTACAGTGTCAACAGCTGGGTAGATTTCATCAAAGTCTTCATCCGCAACTTCACCAGCACTTACAAGCGGCCGCCCAAGTCTCGCTAGCTCTCTCTATGCGTCCAAGGCCCTACCGAATCCACTCGCGGCTACCTGACGCGATGACCCGAACTCCGCAACTCCTGCGAAGGGGTGCATGAGGTGCAAGCCATAGAGTACCACCGGGTGCAGAGAAGGTTCCCTACTCAAGCACCGACTCCTCTGCGACGAGCCGGCTACACTCGACAAGCTGCTAATCATAGCAGAGAAGTACGTCACTGTCGACTCCTCTATGAAGTTGGAGCTTCGGGTGGATGCGTCTGGGAAAGTGCTCCCTCTGGCTCCCAGAACACCGGCTAGAGACACCAGTCGGCGCCCGTAGCAGAATGACAACAAGCGCAAAGCCCCGATGTCGGCTTCCACCAGCCGGCAGGTGGCAACAGTCGAAGATCAGCAGCCAGAGGGGTAGCCCATACCCAAGCGTCAGAAAAGGCGACAAGCCGGCTTGGTAGCTCGCCTTCTCCTATGAGCAAACCCTTAATGCACCTTGCAAGTTCCACAGCGGCGCGAAGCCATCCAATCACACCACCCGGAAGTGCCACTGGCTTACCCGAAACTCCAAGGGCGAAGGGCTACTGCCTCCTCTGCCTGCTGGCCAGCTGCCTCCACCTCCCCCCCCCTAGCCGGCGGCCCGTCCAATAGTCGGTGCCATCCAAGATGAATTACCTGAAGAACATGGAGCCTACGTTGTCTTCACAAGCCAGGCCGATGATAGGCACAGCCGGCGCCAACAGCACCAAGAAGTCAACGCTGTCGCCTCTAAAGTCCTAGAGTTCATGCACTGGTCCGAGAAGCCCATCAGTTGTAGCCGATCCGACCACCCGGAAGTGATGCCTTCTCTGGGTTCCTATGCCCTCGTGTTGGATGACACCTTCGCAACAGAGAGGCAATCAGCTCACTTCTCCCGAGTCCTGATAGATGGCGGTAGTAGCATCAACATCCTTTACCGCGATACCATGGAGAAGTTGAAAATCAAGGTGAAGCAACTCTAGCCCAGCCGGACTGTTTTCCATGGCATCGTGCCTGGCCTTTCCTGCTCACCAATCGGCAAGATCAAAATAGATGTCCTCTTCAGAGACAAAGATCACTTCCGCCACAAAGCAATTTGGTTTGAGGTAGTGGACCTGGAGAGCCCGTATCATGCGTTGCTTGGCTGACCTACTCTGGCCAAGTTCATGGCCGTACCTCATTACGCCTACCTAAAGATGAAGATGCCGGGAACCAAGGGCATCATCACCATAGATGGAGACTACAAGAAATCGATCGCCTGTGCCGCAGCTAGCAGTCGGCTGGCTGAGTCCCTTGTGATTGCCGCAGAGAAGAAGCTCCTTGACCGGGTTGTGGCCATGGCCGGCAAGCAGCCGGACCTATCACTAGACCCCAAGGAGTCGGAGACCCAGGGCTCCTTTCAGCCGGCCAAAGAAACCAAGAAGATACCCTTGGACCCGGACCACCCGGAGAGGTTCGCTCTTGTAGGAACCACCCTTGACAGCAAATAGGAAAGCGAGCTCGTCGATTTCCTCCGTGAGAATTGGGATATCTTGGCATGGTCCCCCAAGGACATGCCGAGTGTCCCGACGGATTTCACCAAGCACAAGCTACATGTCAGAGTAGATGCAAAACCAGTCAAGCAACCCCTTCACCGACTGTCAGAAGAGAAGAGAAGAATTGTTGGTGAAGAGATAGCCCGGCTCCTAGCAGTCGACTTCATTATGGAAGTATTCTTTCTAGAATTGCTTGCCAATCCAGTCCTTGTACTGAAGAAGAAAAACAAGTGGCGCATGTGCATTGATTACACCGGCCTCAACAAAGCTTGCCCCAAAGATCCGTTTGCCTTGCTCGGATTGATCAAGTAATAGACTCCACAGACGGATGCGAGCTGTTGAGTTTCTTGGATGCCTACTCAGGGTACAACCAAATCAAGTTAAACCTGGCCGACCGTCTGAAGACCGCCTTCATCACGCCATTCGGAGCCTTCTGCTACCTGACCATGGCATTCGGCTTGAGAAATGCCGGTGCCACTTTTCAGCGTTGCATGCAAAAGTGCCTCCTCAAACAGCTCGACAGAAATGCCCATGTCTACGTAGATGATATTGTGGTGAAGACGGAGAAGCGCGGTACCGTTCTGGAAGATCTCAAGGAAACACTTGACAATCTGCGTCGTTTTCAAATCAAGCTCAACCCAAAGAAATGTGTCTTTGGAGTACCAGCTGGCCAGCTCCTCAGCTTTCTGGTCTCTGAACGCGACATTGAGTGCCACCCTGTGAAGATCAAAGCCATCGAGAGGATGGAGATACCCACCCGATTATGAGACGTCCAGAAGTTCACCGGGTGCTTGGCATCCCTCAGCCGCTTCATCAGTCGGCTGGGAGAGAAGGCTCTTCCCCTGTACCAGATCATGAAGAAAACCACTCACTTTGAGTGGAACGACCAGGCGGAGGAGGCCTTTCTCCAGCTGAAGAAGATGTTGACCATGCCGCCTGTCCTAGCGGCTCCGACTGACAAAGAGCCCATGCTTCTTTATATTGCCGCAACCAACCGGGTGGTCAGCACAGTCATTGTGGTAGAGCGCCCAGAGGATGGAAAGGCACAGCCGGTCCAGAGGCATGTGTACTATTTGAGCAAGGTGTTATCAGCCTCAAAGCAGAACTATCCCCACTACCAGAAGATGTGCTACGGCGTGTACTTTGCCGCCAAGAAGCTCAAGCCATACTTTGAAGAGCACCCCATCACGGTTGTTTGCACTGCCCCACTTGCCGAGATCATGGGTAGCCAAGATGCATTAGGCCGGGTGGCCAAGTGGGCCATCGAGCTAGCTCCATACACCATCTTTTACCAGCATCGCACCGCCATCAAGTCCCAAGCATTGGCCGACTTCCTCGTCGACTGGGCCGAGACCCAGTACCTACCGCTAGCACTGGACTCCACCCATTGGCGGATGCACTTTGATGGCTCCAAGATGCGCACCGGTCTGGGAGCGGGCATCGTCCTTACCCCTCCCAAAGGGGACAAGCTCAGATACACACTGCAAATCCACTTCGCCGCCTCCAATAATGTGGCCGAGTACGAGGCGCTCGTACACGGGCTCCGGCTGGCCAAAGAACTCGGCATCCGCTGGATCCTGTGCTACGGCGAGTCGGACCTGGTGGTCCAGCAGTCATCTGGCGATTGGGACGCCAAGGACGCAAACATGGCAAGCTACCGCTTCCTTGTCCAGCAACTCAGCGGATATTTCGAGGGGTGCAAGTTTCTTCATGTGCCACGGGCCGACAACGAGCAAGCAGATGCCCTGGCACGAATCGGCTCCACCCGGCAAGCCATACCAACCGGCGTCTCCCTTTAGCGCCTCCTCAAGCCTTCACCGGAATCAGATTCTATCTTCGCGCCGGCTGCCCCAGGAACAGTCGAATCCGACTTGGGGACCTCAGTAGTGGGCTCGGGGACTTCGGCAAGCGGCTCGGGGACAGCCGCAGCCACACCCGGCCCAAAGACTTCAGAACCCAGCCCTAGGACTGCAACAGTCGGCCCGGGGACTCCAAAAACACAGCAGGCGGTGGCCGACTCCAACCCTCCACCTCCCAACCCAACCGCCCTAGTCGCAGTGACTGTACTAACAGTAGAAGAAGTCACAGCTCCATCATGGGTGCAACCCATTCTCAACTTTCTGGTGAATAGAGAACTGCCGGCTGATGAGATCTGTTACGTCTTGAGCTTGAGTTGGTTTTCCCCGAAGAGGAAGGGATGATGCAGCACAGTAGCGTAAGTATTTCCCTCAGTTTTTGAGAACCAAGGTATCAATCCGGTAGGAGGTCACGCGCAAGTCCCTCGTACCTGCACAACACGATAGCAGCTCGCAACCAATGCTTAGGGGTTGTCAATCCCTTCATGGTCACTTACGAGAGTGAGATCTGATAGAGATAATATTTTTGGTATTTTTGGTAGATAGATGCAAAGTAAAAAGTAAAGGCAAAGTAAAAAACAAAGCAAGTAAATAAAGTGATATAGATTGATATGATGAGAATAGACCCCGGGGCCATAGGTTTCACTAGTGGCTTCTCTCAAGAGCATAAGTATTCTACGGTGGGTGAACAAATTACTGTTGAGCAATTGACAGAATTGAGCATAGTTATGAGTATATCTAGGCAATGATCATGTATATAGGCATCACGTCCGTGACAAGTAGATCGAAATGATTCTTCATCTACTACTATTACTCCACTCATCGACCGCTATCCAGCATGCATCTAGAGTATAGAGGGATAAATTCATGCAATATGATAAAAACCCCATCTTGTTATCCTCGATGGCAACAATACAATACGTGCCTTGCAACTCTTTCTGTCACTGAGTAAGGACACCGCAAGATTGAATCCAAAGCCATGCACTTCTCCCATTGCAAGAACTACCAATCTAGTTGGCCAAACCAAACGGATAATTTGAAGAGACTTGCAAAGATAACTCAATCATACATAAAAGAATTCAGAGAAGAATCAAATATTTTCCATAGATAATACTGGATCATAAACCCACAATTCACCGGTCTCAACAAACACACCGCAAAAACAATATTACATCGAATAGATCTCCACGAGAGAGGGGGAGAACATTGTATTGAGATCCAAAAAGAGAGAAGAAGCCATCTAGCTACTAGCTATGGACCCGAAGGTCTGAAGTAAACTACTCACACTTCATCGGAGGGGCTATGGTGATGATGTAGAAGCCCTCCGTGGTGGATGGCCCCTCCGTGAACTCAAACAGGCCCCAAGATGGGATCTCGTGGATCTGTAAGGTTGCGGCGGTGGAATTAGGTTTTTTTGGCTCCTTTTTCTGATCATACGGGGATACGTAGGTATATATAGGAGGAAGGAGTATGTCGGTGGAGCTCCGAGGGGCCCACGAGGTTGGGGGGCGCGCCCAGGGGGGAGGGCGCGCCCTCCACCCTCGTGACCGCCTCGTGGCTTTCTTGACGGAGGGTCCAAGTCTCCCGGATCTTATCTGATGAGTAAATCACGTTCCCGAAGGTTTCATTCCGTTTGGACTCCATTTGGTATTTTGTTTCTTCGAAATACTGAAAAAGGCAAAAAACAACAACTCTGGGCTGGGCCTCTGGTTAGTAGGTTAGTCCCAAAAAATAATATAAAAGTGGAAAATAAAGCCCATTATAGTCTAAAACAGTAGATAAAGTAGCATGGAGCAATCAAAAATTATAGATATGTTGGAGACGTATCAAGCATCCCCAAGCTTAATTCCTACTCGTCCTCGAGTAGGTAAATGATAAAAAAGAATTTTTGATGCGGAGTGGTACTTTGGCATAATTTTAATGTAAATCTTCTTAATCATGGCATGAATATTCAGATCCGAAAGATTCAAGACAAAAGTTCATATTGACATAAAAATAATAATACTTCAAGCATACTAACAAAGCAATTATGTCTTCTCAAAATAACATAGCCAAAGAAAGTTATCCCTACAAAATCATATAGTCTGGCTATGCTCCATCTTCCCCACACAAAGTATTTAAATCATGCAGAACCCCGATGACAAGCCAAGCAATTGTTTCATACTTTAACATTTTCAAAACTTTTTCAATCTTCACGCAATACATGAGCGTGAGCCATGGATATAGCACTATACGTGGAATAGAACGGTGGTTGTGGAGAAGACAAAAAGAGGGAAGATAGTCTCACATCAACTAGGCGTATCAACGGTCTATGGAGACGCCCATCAATAAATATCAATGTGAGTGAGTAGGGATTGCCATGCAACGGATGCACTAGAGCTATAAGTATATGAAAGCTCAACAAAAGAAACTAAGTGGGTGTGCATCCAACTCGCTTGCTCACAAAGACCTAGGGCATTTTGAGGAAGCCCATCATTGGAATATACAAGCCAAGTTCTATAACGAAAAAAACCCACTAGTATATGAAAGTGACGAAATGAGAGACTCTCTATCATGAAGATCATGGTGCTACTTTGAAGCACAAGTGTGGTAAAAGGATAGTAGCATTGTCCCTTCTCTCTTTTTCTCTCATTTTTTTATTTGGGCCTTTTCTCTTTTTTTATGGCCTTTTTTTATTTTCGTCCGGAGTCTCATCCCGACTTGTGGGGGAATCATAGACTCCATCATCCTTTCCTCACTTGGGACAATGCTCTAATAATGATGATCATCACACTTTTATTTTTCCTTACAACTCAACAATTACAACTCGATACTTAGAACAAAATATGACTCTATATGAATGCCTCCGGTGATGTACCGGGATATGCAATGAAACATGAGTGACATGTATGGATGAATTATGAAAGGTGGCTTTTGCCACAAATACGATGTCAACTACATGATCATGCTAGCAATATGACAATGATGGAGTGTGTCATAATAAACGGAATGGTGGAAAGTTGCATGGCAACATATCTCGGAATGGCTATGGAAATGCCATGATAGGTAGGTATGGTGGCTGTTTTGAGGAAGGTTTATGGTGGGTGTATGATACCGGCGAAAAGTGCGTGGTATTAGAGAGGCTAGCAAAGGTGGAAGGATGGGAAGAAGTGCGTATAATCCATGGACTCAACATTAGTCATAAAGAACTCATATACTTATTGCAAAAATCTAGAAGTTATCAAAGCAAAGTATTATGCGCATGCTCCTAGGGGGATAGATTGGTAGGAAAATACCATCGCTCGTCCCCGACCTCCACTCATAAGGAAGACAATCAATAAATAAATCATGCTCCGAGTTCATCACATAACGGTTCACCATACGTCCATGCTACGGGAATCACAAACTTCAACACAAGTATTCCTTAAATTCACAACTACTCAACTAGCATGACTCTAATATTATCACCTTCATATCTCAAAACAATTATCAAGCATCAAACTTATCTTAGTATTCAATGCACTCAAAAGAAAGTTTCACATACCTTGAACACCAAGTATATTAACATTAAGCAAATTACCATGCTATAAAAGACTCTCAAAATAATCTAAGTGAAGCATGAGAGATCAAGTTTCTTTAAAACAAATCCACCACCGTGCTCTAAAAGATCTAAGTGAAGCACTAGAGCAAAAATTATCACGTTCAAAAGATATAAGTGAAGCACTATGAGCAAAACTATCAAGCTCAAAAGATATAAGTGAAGAACATAGAGTATTCTAACAAATTTCAATTCATGTATGGCTCTCTCAAAAGGTGTGTACAGCAAAGATTATTGTGGTAAACTAACAAGCAAAGACACAAATAATACAAGACGCTCCAAGCAAAACACATATCATGTTGGTGAATAAAAATATAGCTCCAAGTAAATTACCGATGGAAGTGGATTTAAAGAGGGATGCCTTCCGGGGCATCCCCAAGCTTTGACTTTTCGGTGTCCTTGGATTATCTTGGGGGTGCCATGGGCATCCCCAAGCTTAGGATCTTGCCACTCCTTGTTCCATAATCCATCAAAAGAATTCACCCAAAACTTGAAAACTTCACAACACAAAACTCAACAGAAATCTCGTGAGCTCCGGTAGAGAAAGAAAACAAAAGACTACTTCAAGGTACTGTAATGAACTCATTCTTTATTTATATTGGTGTTAAAACTACTGTATTCCAACTTCTCTATGGTTTATAAACTAATTTACTAGCCATAGATTCATCAAAATAAGCAAACAACACACGAAAAACAGAATCTGTCTAAAACAGAACAGTCTGTAGTAATCTGTAACTAACGCAAACTTCTGGAACTCTAAAAAATTCTACCAAAATAGCAAGTCCTGGACAATTTGTTTATTGATCAGCAGCAAAAAGAATCAACGCAAAAGCACTCTTCAGTAAAAAATGGCAGCTAATCTCGTGAGTGCTAAAGTTTCTGTTTTTCAGCAGAATCAAATCAACTATCATCGTAGGTTATCCTATAGGTCTTACTTGGCACAAACACTGATTAAAACATAAAACCACATCCAAACAGAAGGTAGATGGATTATTTATTGCTAAACAGAATCAAAAACAAAAAACACAAAATAAAATTGGGTTGCCTCCCAACAAGCGCTATCGTTTAAGGCCCCTAGCTAGGCATAAAAGCAAGGATAGGTCTAGGTAGTGCCGTAATAATAAGATAGATCTTGAAAGCTCATCTCGTATTCTCTATGTTTGGCAGCAAGTTTCCTTTGAGGCAAGCAAAAATAATCAAAAGGGCTAAATTTAGCGGGACAAAAATCCCCAAGATCAATCACGGGAGGAACGGGTTCCTCCCTTGGCCCTTCATAGTGCACAACTATTTCATCGCTGAAAGCATTCTTTTGACAAAATCTTTTGAGCTTATACTCGAGAGAGTATCCTAGCTCATTATTTCTAAGGGCAAAATCATTATTAAGCTCATTAATGCAATCAACTAAGACATTGATAGGGACCTTTTTTATAAGGTTTTCATTGAAAGCGACATAGTCCAAAGATTGAAAACGTCTAATTTCCTCTTGGTCATAGAGGATTGCTTCTATGGGTGGACGACCGGCGTCCACCCTATAGTGCGCAAAGATTTCTTTGGCTTCTCTTATGATAAATCTAAATTCATGAGCCAAAAAGATAGTAACAGCGCGCTTAATAGAAGAGTGCTCAATATTACAGAATTCTAAGAAAATTCTCTATATGCAAGGATGCATATGCATAAATTGTCTTTCAAGTTCAACCACAAGCATAGCTATAGCATCCGCAAGGCTACTAGTTCTATGAAGAATAGAACAGCCCATGGAAGGTGAAGCACCGGCACAAGTGAAGAAATCTTGAATAACGCCATTGCCAATGATGTTACCACTACCGATTCGAAACTTTTTGGTATGTAAGATAGGAGGTTCATCGGCCGGAGCCTCGGGATTTTCTGTATTACCATTGTTGTCAATATCAACGATAATCTCCCCAATTTTAGACATAGTGGCAGAAAAAGCAAAGCGGAAGAAAGCAAACAAAAGGGAAGAGAGGGCAAATAAAACGGCAAGGGTGAAGTGGGGGAGAGGAAAACGAGAGGCAAATGGCAAATAATGTAATGCGAGAGATAGGGATTGTGACAGGTACTTGGTATGTTGACTTTTGCGTAAGCCTTCCCGGCAACGGCGCCAGAAATCCTTCTTGCTACGTCTTGAGCTTGCGTTGGTTTTCCTCGAAGAGGAAGGGATGATGCAGCACAGTAGCGTAAGTATTTCCCTCAGTTTTTGAGAACCAAGGTATCAATCCAGTAGGAGGTCACGAGCAAGTCCCTCATACCTGCACAACACGATAACAACTCGCAACCAACGCTTAGGGGTTGTCAATCCCTTCACGGTCACTTACGAGAGTGAGATTTGATAGAGATAATATTTTTGGTATTTTTGGTAGATAGATGCAAAGTAAAAAGTAAAGGCAAAGTAAAAACAAAGCAAGTAAATAAAGTGATATAGATTGATATGATGAGAATAGACCCGGGGGCCATAGGTTTCACTAGTGGCTTCTCTCAAGAGCATAAGTATTCTACGGTGGGTGAACAAATTACTGTTGAGCAATTGATAGAATTGAGCATAGTTATGAGTATATCTAGGCAATGATCATGTATATAGGCATCACGTCCGTGACAAGTAGATCGAAACGATTCTGCATCTACTACTATTACTCCACTCATCGACCGCTATCCAGCATGCATCTAGAGTATTAAGTAAAAACAGAGTAATGCCTTAAGCAAGATGACATGATGTAGAGGGATAAATTCATGCAATATGATAAAAAAAACATCTTGTTATCCTCGATGGCAACAATACAATACATGCCTTGCAACTCTTTCTGTCAATGAGTAAGGACACCGCAAGATTGAACCCAAAGCCATGCACTTCTCCCATTGCAAGAACTACCAATCTAGTTGACCAAACCAAACAGATAATTTGAAGAGACTTGCAAAGATAACTCAATCATACATAAAAGAATTCAGAGAAGAATCAAATATTTTCCATAGATAATACTGGATCATAAACCCACAATTCATCGGTCTCAACAAACACACCGCAAAAAGAAGATTACATCGAATAGATCTCCACGAGAGAGGGGGAGAACATTGTATTGAGATCCAAAAAGAGAGAAGAAGCCATCTAGCTACTAGCTATGGACCCGAAGGTCTGAAGTAAACTACTCACACTTCATCGGAGGGGCTATGGTGATGATGTAGAAGCCCTCCGTGGTGGATGCCCCCTCCGGCGGAGCTCCGGAACATGCCCCAAGATGGGATCTCGTGCATACAGAAGGTTGCGGCGGTGGAATTAGGTTTTTTTGGCTCCTTTTTCTGATTGTACGGGGATACGTAGGTATATATAGGAGGAAGGAGTATGTCGGTGGAGCTCTGAGGGGCCCACGAGGTAGGGGGGCGCGCCCAGGGGGAGGGCGCGCCCTCCACCCTCGTGACCGCCTCATGGCTTTCTTGACGGAGGGTCCAAGTCTCCTGGATCTTATCTGATGAGTAAATCACGTTCCCGAAGGTTTCATTCCGTTTGGACTCCGTTTGGTATTCTGTTTCTTCGAAATACTGAAAAAGGCAAAAAACAGCAACTCTGGGCTGGGCCTCCGGTTAATAGGTTAGTCCCAAAAATAATATAAAAGTGGAAAATAAAGCCCATTATAGTCGAAAACAGTAGATAAAGTGGCATGGAGCAATCAAAAATTATAGATACGTTGGAGACGTATTAAGATCTCGGCCCGGCAAGTGCAGCGCCGGGCAGGAGCCTACACGATAGTAAACAGAGAGCTTGTCAGGCACATCGTCACTGGAGTCTTCCAGCGATGCATAGAACCAGAGAAAGCCAAGGCAATCCTCAAAGATATCCACCAAGGCGAATGCGGCCACCACGCGGCCTCAAGATCACTTGTTACCAAGGCTTTCTGCCATGGTTTCTTCTGGCCGACTGCTTTAGAAGACGCCAAGGACTTGGTCAAGCATTGCAAGGGGTGCCAGAAATTCAGCTCCAAGCAACACCTGCCGGCTTCTGCACTCAAGACCATCCCCCTCACTTGGCCCTTTGCCGTCTGGGGGCTGGACATGGTGGGCCCATTCAAGACAGCACGCGGCGGAATGACTCATCTGCTTGTTGCTGTCGACAAATTCACCAAGTGGATCGAAGCAAACCCAATCAAGAAGTTGAATGTGCCGACTGCCGTGACCTTCATTGCAGATATCACCGTCCGGTACGACATACCACACAACATCATCACCGACAATGGCACAAATTTTGCCAAAGGAGCATTGGCCCGTTTCTACGTGACGCAGGGCATCCGAATGGACTTAGCATCCATTGCCCATCCATAGTCAAACGGCCAAGTCGAGCGAGCAAACGGCCTCATCCTCTCCAGCATCAAGCCCCAACTGGTCGAGCCACTAGAGCGCTCGGTCGGCTGCTGGATTGATGAGCTGCCAGCCGTCCTCTGGAGCCTGTGCACCACTCCAAACAAGTCAACCGGCTTCACTCCTTTCTTCCTTGTGTATGGGGCCGAGGCTATCATCCCAACTGACATCAAGTTCGACTCACCTCGCGTCACCATGTACATGGAGGCGGAGGCGAAGGAAGCGCGAGAAGACGACATCGATCTGCTGGAAGAGGGCCGGCTATTGGCACTCAGCCGGTCGGCCATCTACCAGCAGAGCCTACGCCGCTACCACAGTCGGAAGGTCAAGCCAAAGATCCTTCCAAGAGGGTGACCTTGTGCTCCGGCTGATCCAGTGAACAGCCGGCTAGCACAAGCTCTCGGCCCCTTTGGAAGCCCCCTTCATCATCAGCAAAGCCTTAGGCAACAACTCCTACTACCTAGTCGACGCATAGAAGCCTAGGGCACGCAAGAGGGACGACTCCGGCAAGGAATTAGAGCGCCCATGGAATGCAAACCTCCTTTGAAGATTTTACAGTTGATGCAGTATGTACCATGCTATCTTTTGTATTAAGCACAAGACATCGGGTCACCCGAGGAGCACTTGGGGACTACCCTTTTATCTATATGATAAGTTTTATGCCTATGAATGTGTTATTTCATTCTTCTGCCTGGCATCGGGTTCGACCAGTTGGCCCGGGGGCTTGCCGCCTTGTATTCTGTCAATGCTACCTGCAGTCGGACAAGTAATGTGCCAGCGTCTAAGCCCTCTCTTGCCACAAGCCGCAGCTCGCAGAGTGACTATCCGGCTGGCAAGAGTCAAAGGCAGGAAACGATGCCCACATGAAAAATGGCTAAGGACAAAAAACATTCACATAAGATAGGTCGGCTTCCCGCCTCGCCGATCGGCTGCTGAGCAGCCGACCAGCCGCTTTCTTACTTACCTTTCTACATCCTAAGCGGTCGAAGTACTTGTCCTCCCAAACGGCTAAGTACTTGACCCAGCCATGGTCCGCAGAGTGGCCGCCTGGCTGGTAAGGAGCCAGTCAAGGGAGGGCGGCAAAGGAAAAAGCCAAAACGACAGAAAGCAAGAGAAGTTTGAAATCGGCGCAAGCACAACACGTGCGAGATAATATTTACACTGCGAGGCTTTCAAGCCGGAATTCAACAAGTTTGAATATACCCCGAGTGGGTGGAACTGTGTGAATTTAATGATATTGTTCAAAAGGCTGCAAAGCAGGAAAAGTTAAGATAAAAGTTGGCCACCTAGTCCAAGGGAGCAGCAGGCGGGTCCAGCAGGCTAGTGGAGTCGGCGGCGCCGGCTGGTGGAGTGGCCGACTAGCGAGTCTCGGTTTGGTCGTCTCCAGCAGTAGTCGACGCGCTCGCACGCGGCTCATTGCTCGTGGCACAGTCGAGTTAAGGCTGGCCGTTCGCTCCGTCCTCTGGCGCAGCGTCTTCACCATCCTCGCTCTCCTCATCCTCGCCTTTGTCACTGGAGGCGATCTCCTCCACAGAGTCCTCGCCATCATCTGGGTTCAGCCCGAACAAGTCCGGCGGCACCTTAGCACCCTCTTCGTTCAGCTCGGGGATGAAGAAGCCGGTCTCAGTGTACTCGGCGATCGCCGCGGCACGATGAATGAGATCACGCCTCACCGCCACCAACTCTTCGTTGGCCTCCTGCCGGAACATGGGCAACTAGGCTAGATCTAGCCCAGGATACCACGCCTTGAGGAACTCCAAGGCCCGTCGTGCACCTGCCCGAGCTGAGGAGCCCTTCCACACCTCGAAGTGGACGACAGCCACATCCAACCAGTTGGTGCGCGGGGCTTGGACGCCTAGCCAGAGGGCGGAGATCACCTGGGCTCCGACAGGCTGCAGCCGGCAGAGCATCCGATGAGCCGACTGGAGACGAGCCTAGATGGCAAGAAGCTGCTCGTCGAGCGACCAGCGAGCGTTCGTCGCGATCTCCGCACCGGCCTGCCTTCGCTCTTTGCGGCGAGCTTCGATGGCTTGGCTGGCGGCAATGGCGTAATCAGGGAAGTACTCTGCGCAAGAAGATAAAAAGAAATATGAAGCTGGAAGCTTGATCATATAACAATCGGCATTTGAAAGAAAGAAGAAGACAACTCACCATCAACCATGTCCTCGATCCGGTCGTAGCCGTCGTTCAGCGCCCTCTCTGTATAAGGCTAGTTCGAGCACTGAGTCTCGAACTCGGCCTGGAGACTGGCCTCACTGTCCTTCACCTTCTGGAGGGCCGCCTGGTGAAGCTCCGCCTGGTCAGCCAGCTCCTGGACCAGACAGTCGCGCTCCTGGGCCACCTTGTTGCACTCCTCCTCCTTGGCGTGTAGCGTGGTTTGGGCTTCGCCCAGCTGCTGCTGCAAGGTGGCATTGGCTCCTGCAAAAACAAGAAAAGAAATATGGTCAATAATATAGAAAGAAGACAAGAAGTTGCCGGAGAGATCTGCCCGATGCTCCAGCGATCGGCTCAATCTCGGGACTACACCAATGGGCTTGTTGCCAGCCTCTCACTTGAGAGAGAGGACGGAGTGCTTACTCCAGCTCTCGGTCAAATCCGCGGTCCGCTGGGCCAGCTCCTGGACCTGGGAGTTGAAGGCGGCCGCGCAGATGTTGTGATAATCCTACAACAAAGATAACAGAAGAGAAAACAAGTCAGAACTCGGGCCTACTTGAAAGTTCTAGGCCGCCTGCTCAGCAGCCGGCCCGGAATTCAGGGACTACACCCAGTGGGTGCGCTGACGCACCCCCACGGAAGATTACAAGAATCAAAAACAAGAAACATACCCGGATGGCCACCCGTGACGCCAGGAACTCTATGTGTAATGCCGGAGAGCGGCGGCTTGAGCCTGGGGCCGGGCCTGGACGTCCTGCGCGACCGCGTTCAGAACAACCGTTCCGCCCCCAGGCGTCCACTCTGGCGAACTAGCGCTGGTGGCCTCCACATCCGGGGCCGACGAGCTCACGGCCTCGACTCCTGCGGCTGTGGCACCGAAGCCACCTTCGCTGCATGCAGGCGTGCTAGGGAGCGGACCACGGGGGTCGCTCCCACCACCAGCCCGCCACCAGCCGATGGCACTAGTGGTGCGTCAGGCCGGCTGCCTTGGTGCTCGACGGTCGGCACCAGCGGAGGCATCTCTTCCCCCAGGGTGATGCCGTCGCCCCCTCCCCTCTCCATGGCCGGCTGGTCGTTGCCGGCTCCTCTAGTAGGCGCTGAGATCTTGGGTGCGGGTGGCGCGGCGCGAAGGGGGATGACAAGTTGTGGAGCCTGGCCGCGTGCAGCCTCTTCCGCTTGTGCTTTGGCTGCGGCGTCCGCTTGGGCCCTGGCCGCGGCGTCGGCCTGGGCCTTAGCGGCCGCGTCCGCCTCCTCCTGTGCCGCCTTGGCCCCCACCGCCTTCTGCCGCTCCACCTCTTCCCGCTCTTCGCGCACCTCCCGCGCGTTCCTCTCTGTCGCTGCCTGGAGCTTGGCGCGCGGGTCCATGCAGCGGGTGTTGGTGGAGCCCTCCGCCGTCCCGACCACGGAGGCAGCGTCGGACCGCTCAAGAGAGACCGGGGACCTATTCAAGCAAAATAAAAAAGAACCCAGAAAAATGTTTCAAGGAAAAAGAAGAAAGGACACGAGAGGAATCAAACACTTACGCAGACACCATCTGGGGCTGCATCACGGTCTTCTAAAATCGGGCCACCTTCGCGGCGGCCTCCTCCCGCTTGGTTTCTGCCGCTGAGCTCTTGGTTTTCTTCGGCCGGCTGCCGTACAGCAACGAGCCAGCTTGGCACTTTTGGTGCGCCACCTGGGGCAGTCGACGCAGCTGACGAGCTCGCGCCCGCCTGTTCGGCGACCGGCGAGCGGCACGGCGCGTTCTCCTCCTCCTCATCGTCCGGCCAATCATCGAGGCTGCCTCCACCTCCGGAGCCGCCTGCTCCGCCACCGCCACCTGTGGCGTTGTCTTCTTCCAGGGCGGCCGCCCCCAAATCGGGGTCATCCGCGTCACTCACCGACCGGTCGGGCAGATAGTCATGGCCATGCACTAGGGCGTCGGCTGCCGACTGGGTGGTGAAGATCTGCATCATGGCCGACTGGTCAGGCGGCAAAGAACAACCCTACAACTAAAGAGAAAAAAAGAAAGAGTTGAGGACTCACCATGTGCGGCGGGTGCGCACGGGAGCACGGCTGCTTGCCGAACTGCCACTCCGCCTCCGGGAGTTTGCAGTTCGAGATGTAGTTCACTAGATGGGCCACCTCCACGCCCGACATCTCCCTGGTGCACATCCGGCACAGGCCTCGATGCCCGCTCATCTGGCTGATCATGTAAGGCCGACCTTGAAGGGGGAGCACCCGACGCACCACGAAGGCGGTCAGCAGATCCGACCCCTTGAGGCATTCTACCTCCGTCATCACCTTAAGTCGAGCGATGGCGATGGAGGAGGCGGCCGACAGCGTCTTCGGTCGAAACGCCTAGTTGGTGCGGGGCTCAGCCGGCGGGCAGACTACATAAGCTGGCAGGCTGACAAAGTCCGCCGCCGGGTGGACGTTCTTGACGTAAAAGTAAGATTTTTGCCACAGCTTGACCGACTGTGTCAAAATGATGGCCGGGAAGCAGTTCTTGGCGCCTGGATGCCGCACCGCGACAAAGGCTCCGCACTGGGCCACCTTCCCCTTAGCGGCAGTGCCGAGCTTGGTGTAGAAGAACTCCCCCCCAGAGCTCGAGGGTGGGGAGGATGCCGAGGTAACCCTCGCAGAGAGTCACGAAGGCGAACAGTAGCACCACTGTTTTCGGTGTGAGGTGGTCCGGCTGGAGTCAATATAATTGGAGGAAGGAGCGGAGGAAGCCGCTCGCCGGCAGGCCGAAGCCGCAAAGGAAATGCGAATGGAAAATGATGCGTTCGCGTTCCTCCGGCGCCGGCGAGATCTCCCTCTTGGGCGGCAGGCGTACCTCTATGAAGCCCTCTTTGGCGGAGGAAGTCGAGGTGATCCTCGTTGACGTTGGAGCCATCCCAAGCCCTGGAGCTTGCCTGCTCGCGCATCATGAGCACTTGGAGCTCGACGGAAGCACAACGCGGTGACGAGTGCGCAAGCCCGCGGCGGAGCAGCGTCACTGCAGGGTGGATAGGATCGGTGGCGGCGAACTACGGCGGTAGTAGAGAGGAGAAGAAGGATGGAGAAGGGAGAGGAGGGCGCGCCTGCGCTTGCCACTCCCCTCCTCTCCCTACTTATAGCCCCTGGCGGCAGAGCCGAGCGGGCGAGGCGTGGGGGTCATGGGATTAACTGCGCCCACGACCCCATGACCCCATGTTTACCACACAGTAATGGCGTGCATTTACTGCGCCCCGGAACGCCAACCGTCCGCCTTGAACATAGCAGATCTGCACACGTGCCGAGGCCCGGGAGGCTGGTTCGGCCGGCTGGCGCCGCGTGGCGCACGGTCAGCGGGCAGCCGGCGCGACGCCCAGCAAACGTGTCACCTAGCTCCCACCTTCGCATTCCGAATTCACCAGACGGCATGCTTGATCACGGCCGACTCCTAGTTGTCGGCTCTTCGGAGTAGGAAGCTGCTGAGGCCTCTCGCCTTCTCAGCCGCGACGCCCCACCAGCTTCGGGGACTATTGTCGGAGTAAATGACCATGGGTAGCCCTATCTACTCCCCATGATATTTCAAGACATCATGGCCGGCTGCACCCCTCAAAAGTATCAAAAACAAGGGACCGCCTTCTGGTAGCCAGCTGATCCGAACAGCCGGCTGCCGGAAGGCGGCAAGGCCCAAAGAGCAGCCCTAACATGGGCCGACTCCTAGCAGGCGGCCCACTCCCGCGCCCTCCAAGTCTGCGCCCTAATAACAACGACGAGACATGACATTGCTATAGTACAACCTGTCACCCTCGAATCCAGGGGCGGACGTGGCCACAGTGCAGCGTACCGGACGGCCATCCCTAGCCTGGCGTGGCACTATTGCCACGCTGCCCATGACGTCATCCATGGCAGAAGCAGCCATGCTCCCACGACGGGTTGTCGGTATGGCCCGCAGGCGGCGGGCCCTACCTGTCCGTGAGATGCCAGAAGGCGGCAAGCCCTAACCAGTCGGCATAGGGGGATGCCGACTCCGAGTAGCCGGCCCTCCCCTTCCCTTGAAGTTTGTGCGCCATTAACCAGATAAGACGGGGTGTGCCTACAGTGAGTGCCCACCAGGCGGCGGTACTGTAGCCACGCTCTCCCCGACCAAGCCCTCATCATCAGAGGCATGGCTACAGTGATGAGCAGCCGACAAGACCCACAAGCGGCAAGCCCTACCTGTCGGCCGAGAGCCCGGTGGCCTGCGGGACCCACCAGGCGGCGGCCGGCGAATAAGCCGGCGACCATAGACACTGACGGCCCGGGCCTACACCCGGCCGGATTACCATTGTACCCCTGGGGGGTAGGCCTATATAAACCCCCAGGGCACCCATGCTAAGGGTTCAACCTCTTAGAGAATACACACACATAGAGAGAAGAATAGAGCTAGCCTAGCCCTTCATCCTCCTCTAGCCAAACAGCACAAGGAGCAAGCTTGTAGGTACTTGTTGATCTAGTGATCATGCGGAGCCCCCGCACAACAGGACTAGGGGTGTTATCTCCTAGGAGAGCCCGAACCTGGGTAAGATGCGTCGGCGTATATGTTTACGCCTTATCCTGTTTCCAGCCATCGACGATGTCTTACTAGCTCCCACCATGATTAGCCACCCTTTGGCATATGTCGCACCAAACCCCCGACACATAGCATTAACATATTAAGTCCCCTTTATCCCATAGGCAACAACCCCCTTACTCGGGTTTATGCTTCTGTCACGCAAGCAACCCACTATAAGTGAATCATGAACGTATTGCAACACCCTACAGCGAGAATCCCTCACGCTTGCGCGACACGGAGGGCACAATAGGACAACACCAAAATAAAACATACAACTCATACCAATCTAGATCGGCAATCAATCCAAAGGCAAAAGATATCTACTCAAAACATTGGAAGATGGCAACACATCATTGGATCATAAAATGTGGCATAAAGCACCATGTTCAAGTAGGGATTACAGCGGGGTGCGGGAGAGTGGACCGTGTAAAAGAGACGAGGATGGTGCTGATGACGGTACCGCAACGATGATTCCCCTCCCGATGGCACTTCGGCACCACCGAGAGAGAGGAGGAGAGGTTCTCCCCCTTGTGCTTCCTCCTCCATGGCCTCCCCCCTAGTTGGGGAGATGTTCTCCCTATGGTCCTCGGCCTTCATGGCAATGATGGCCCTTCCGAGATCCTCCTCCATGGCCTCCAGTGAGGATGGCCCCTCCGGCAAGGTGCCATAGATGGCCTAGATTGATTTCTCGTGGCTACAGAGGCTTGCGGCGGTGGAACTTCCGATCTAGGTTATTTTCTGAAGGTTTGGGTATTTATAGAAGAGGTTGTCGTCGAGGACAAGTCAGGGGGCCCCACAGGAAGTCCACGAGGCACAGGGGTGCCCCCAGGGGGGTGGGCGCGGCCCCCACCCTTGTGGAGCCCATGGGACTCCCCTCCGGAAGATTTTTGTTCCAGTATTTTTTACATTTTCCCAAAAAAATCTCCGTTGATTTTCAGCGCATTCCGAGAACTTTTATTTCTGCACAAAAACAACACCACGGTAGTTCTGCTGAAAACAGGGTCAGTCCGGGTTAGTTCTAATCAAATCATACCAAAATCATATAAAACTATTGTAAACATGGCATGGATACTTCATAAATTATAGATACGTTGGAGATGTATCAGCATCCCCAAGCTTAATTCCTGCTCGTCCTCGAGTAGGTAAATGATAAAAGAAATAATTTATGAAGTGTGAATGCTAGCAAGCGCCTAAGTTTGATCAATGATAGTTTCAATCACATTTTCTAGCATCATTATATATCATAACAGTAGGTCAACTCATAAAACTTTTCATGATCAAGTAACAAGCTATTCACATGCTAAAGTATAGATCATAAACTTTCTTGAAAACTAACAAACCATGCTCTTAGTCATCAAACAATTGCAATTCATCTTTTTTTCGGGAAGGGTCTATGTAAGAGCTTTGGTTCAGCAAACTCCACATACTCAACTATCATTTAATCTTTCACTATTGCTAACACTCATGTGATATTTATGGTTTCAAAGTTTCAATCGGACACAGACAAAGATAGGGGCTTATAGTTTCGCCTCCCAACCTTTTACATCAAGGGTAATGTCAACAATAATAATTTATGAAAACCTACATCCAAGTGGATATATATATATATATACAGATCGCTCCAACACAAAGTGCTTGCCAAAGGAAAAAGTGTAAAAAGGAAAGGTGATGATCACCATGATTCTTGTATAAGGGTAGAAGATAAAAGTAAAAGATAGGACCTTCGCAGAGGGAAGCAGAGGTTGTCATGCGCTTTTATGGTTGGATGCACAAAATCTTAATGCAAAAGAACGTCACTTTATATTGCCACTTGTGATAAAGACCTTTATTATGCAGTCCGTCGCTTTTATTTCTTCCCTATCACAAGTTCGTATAAAGCTTATTTTCTTTGCACTAATTATCATACATATTTAAGGAGCAATTTTTATTGCATGCATGATGACAACTTATTTGAAGGATCTTACTCAATCCATAGGTAGGTATGGTGGACTCTCATGGCAAAACTGGTTTAAGGGATGTTTGGAAGCACAAGTAGTATCTCTACTTGGTGCAAAGAATTTGGATAGCATGAGAGTGAGAGGCAAGCTCAACACGTTGGATGATCCAAGAAAATATAACATTTCGGATATGGGAAAACATAACCCATTAAGTTGTCTTCCTTGTCCAACATCAACCTTTTAGCATGTCATATTTTAATGAGTGCTCACAACTACAAAAGATGTCCAAGATAGTATATTTATATGTGAAATCTCTCTTCCTTCAATATTCTTTCATGAATTGTTCAAGTGACCGTGTTTGCTAACTTTCAATAAGTTTACCACCTATACTTATTATGTGTGAAGTCATTACTCCCCATGGTATAAGCATATGAAACATATATAAATTCAGATTTATGATATTCAATTCATTCAACCATTTACTCATAGGATATTTGTGAAGCACATGAGTAAATGACAAACTACTCCAAAAAGATATAAGTGAAGAACACTGAGTAGTCAAATAATTAACTAGCCATGGGAGGATTATTTTTCATTCAAGATTTTAGATCCAATGCTTTTATTCAAACAGCAAGTAAAATTGAAAATACGCTCCAAGTAAAACACATATCGTGTGACAAATAAAAATATAGCTCCGAGTAAGGTACACCGATGGTTTTGAAGACGAAAGAGGGGATGCCTTCCGGGGCATCCCCAATCTTAGGCGCTTGAGTATTCTTTGAATATTACCTTGGGGTGCCTTGGGCATCCCAAAGCTTAGGGTCTTTCCACTCCTTATTCTCCTCATATCGATACTCGCTCAAAACTTGAAAACTTCAATCACACAAAACTTAACGAAACTTCGTGAGATGGGTTAGTATGATAAAGAGTGAGGGAGTCTTGGACTAGGGGGTGTCCGGATAGCCGGACTATCATCGTCAGCCGGACTCCAAGACTATGAAGACACAAGATTGAAGACTTCGTCCCGTGTCCGGATGGGACTTTCCTTGGCGTGGAAGGCAAGCTTGGCGATACGGATATGTAGATCTCCTACCATTGTAACCGACTCTGTGTAACCCTAGCCCTCTCCGGTGTCTATATAAACCGGAGGGTTTTAGTCCGAGGACGCACAACCATTACAACAATCATACCATAGGCTAGCTTCTAGGTTTAGCCTCCTTGATCTCGTGGTAGATCCACTCTTGTACTACCCATATCATCAATATCAATCAAGTAGGAGTAGGGTTTTACCTCCATCGAGAGGGCCCAACCTGGGTAAAACATCGTGTCCCTTGTCTCCTGTTACCATCCGCCTAGACGCACGCTCGGGACCCCTACCGAGATCCGTCGGTTTTGACACCGACATTGGTGCTTTCATTGAGAGTTCCTCTGTGTCGTCACCGATAGGCTTGATGGCTTCTTCAATCAACAGCAACGCCGTCCAGGGTGAGACTTTTCTTCCTGGACAGGTCTTCATGTTCGGCGGCTTTGCACTGCGGGCCAATTCACTTGGCCATCTGGAGCAGATCAAAAGCTACGCCCCTGGCCATCAGGTCAGATTTGGAAGCCTAAACTTCACGGCCGACATCCGCGGAGACTTGATCTTCGACGGATTCGAGCCACAGCCGAGGGTGCCGTACTGTCACGATGGGCATGATCTAGCTCTACCGCCGGATAGTACCTTGGAGGCCGCACACGAATCCGCTCCGACCTATAGTTCGGAGCCGACCGCACGGATCGAGGACAGCTGGCTGGACACCGCCTCGGGAGCTGCAACTGCTACGGTGATGGAGCCGAATACTGACCTTGTCCCTTATAAAGCTCGTGACTCCGAGGTGCCGAACTCCTTGCCGGACTCCGAACCTCCTGCGCCCCTACCAATCGAATCCGATTGGGGGCCGATCATGGAGTTCACCGCTGCGGACATCTTTCAGCACTCGCCCTTCGGCGACATCCTGAACTCACTAAAGCATCTCTCGTTATCGAGAGAACCTCGCCGATCAAGGGTCGATGGTTGGGATGCGGACGACGAAGAGATTCAAAGCCCACCCACCACCCACTTTGTAGCCACTGTCGACGATCTAACCGACATGCTAGACTACGACTCCAAAGACATCGATGGTATGGACGACGATGCCGAAGACGATCAAGAACCAGCGCCTACAGGGCACTGGAAGACCACCTCGTCATACAACATATACATGGTGGACACCCCAAAGGATGGGGACGGCGAAGAAGCAGCGGAGGCAGATTCCTCTAAGAAACAGCCCAAGCGCCGAAGTCAGCGGCGCCGCTCTAAATCCCGCCACAGCAAGAATGGAGATTCCGGCACCGGAGATAATAACACCCCGAGAGTGTCAAGACAACCCCTCCAAAGAAGATTCAGACAGAGGACGGGAAGCCAACCCTCAAGAGAGAGAGGCAGACGAGGAGTTAGAGGATGACAATTACATGCCTCCCTCCGGAGACGAGGCAAGCCTCAACGACGACGAATTTGTCATGCCCGAGGATCCCGTCGAACAAGAGCGTTTTAAACGCAGGCTAATGGCCATGGCGAACAGCCTAAAGAAAAAACAGCAACAACTTCGAGCTGATCAAGACCTGCTGGCCGACAGATGGACCGAGGTCCTCGTGGCCGAAGAGTATGAACTCGAACGCCCCTCCAAAAGCTACCCAAAACGCAAGTTTTTTTTTGACTATGTACTGCAAGGCAACAGCCTCACAGTCCTTTATTAAAACAATATGGGTTCAGTACAAATTACAAAGGGAAACAAAAGGAGAAAACTACTTACAGGGAGTGATTAGTGTAAAGAAGCTATCCAAGCAGTTAGTCTATCTCTATATTTACACTTGATTCTATGAGCTAGTAGAGAAATATCATGAATAAAATTCCTCCTCCAAGCTCTGAAAGTGGGCAACTCATTTATGAAGATCCTTCCATTCCTTTGGGTCCAAATATTCCAAGTAGCCGTAAAGACTACCTCGAAAAAAAGGTCGACCAAATTCCTCCCCGTCGCACAAGCCATTTCAAAAGTAGTCTGGTTAGGTTGAACATTCCATGAAATGCCCAAGTAATTCCAGACACGTTGGCTAAAGTTGCATGCAAAGAAGAGATGAGCTCTATCTTCATGCAAACCTGAGAAGCAAATGGCACAAGTATCATCCTGGATATCCAATGTCGTCTCTGCATCATATCCCTAGTGTTCAGCCGGTCCATCAAAAGAAGCCAGCCAAACACCTTGAGCTTGAGAGTGCAAGCACATTTCCAGATCCACCTAAAAAGCGGGTCAGCCACGACTTCAGAGAAACAAGACAAATAGTAGATCCTGGATTGATAATCCCTAGTTTTTGAAGGCCATTTCCAGACATCACTAACTCCCTCATGCAAATTTATGAGAGGCATTATAGCCTGGAGTTGATTGAATTCCTCAAAAGCTTCAACTGATAAAGGCAGATGAAAATTGTCGGTCAGGTCAGGCAGCTCCATCACATTCTTAATGGTAAGCGTGTCATCAATGACAAAAGAATGTAGCCTCGGGAAACGTTGTTGCATGATAACCACCTCACTGTTAAGTTGCCACTTATCGAGCCAGAAAACTACCGAGTCCCCGGAGCGCACATGAGGGACGGCCAACTTACAAAATTTGTCATAGAGCTTCATCACATCACGCCACCAAAAAGAACCACAACTTTGAGTTACTTGGGGCGGAGCAGCAGCATAATATGAGTCCCAGATAAGTGAAACCCAAGGCACATCCAACTTGTTATAAAACTTGAAGAGATGCTTGATCAACAAGGCATCATTTTGTTTGCCAAGGTCTAGAACTCCAAGTCCTCCCTGGTTTTTGGGCCGATATACTAATTCCCAAGCTGCCATTGATTGTCTTGGTGTGTCAGAGTTGCCTCGCCACAAACATTGCCGCATGATACGTTCTATCTGCTTCAAAATTCCTTGGGGTAATGAAATGGTGCACAAGAAGTATATTGGCATGGAGCATAAAACCGACTTCAAGAGCTGCCGCCGGCTACCCTGATTCAACAGACAGGATGAGGCAGACAATCTTCTCTCTATGCGGTCCACTAAGGGGAGCAAATCATAAACTGTGGGCCGAGTAGTTCCCATTGGCAATCCCAGGTAAGTAAATGGCATGGAGCCCACATCACATCCAAGCAGAGCCGCCACACGTTGACCCTCCTCATCAGACATATTCATTGGAATCAATGATGATTTACTAAAATTAACCTGCAAACCTGTTGACTTAGCAAATGTCTCAAGCATCTCCTTGAAAGCAATGAGCTGGTCATCCACCGCAGGAAGGACAATTAATGTGTCATCAGCGTATTGAACAATCGGATAATTCCGCGAAGAGGTTGGCATGGGCAGTGTGAGAATGTTCCTTGCACACATCTCATTAACCACGGACTGCAATAAATCCACCGCAATGACAAATAACAAAGGGGATAAAGGGTCTCCTTGTCGCACACCCGAACGGCAGACAAAGTGATTACCAGGCACACCATTTAAGAGGACCGAAGAGGAACCAGATGACAAGATGCTATCGATCCAACCTGTCCAACGATCATCAAAACCCTTACATTTCAAGATCTTGAGAATCAGATCGTGCTCGATTGTATCAAACGCCTTCGTGAAATCCAACTTCAGAAGGATTATAGGTCTTTTGGATGCCTTGCACTGATGTATATATTCAAAACACCATGCACGACAATCTTGAATGGATCTACAGCGAAGAAACCCATATTGATTGCGATGAATACATTTTAGAATCACACTCTGTAGTCGATTTGCCAAAAGTTTAGTTAAAAACTTGAGACAAGTGTTTGTCAACGATATGGGTCTAAAATCACCAATATATTCCGGGCTCAACTTCTTTGGAATGAGGGTAATAAGAGATGTATTCAGACACTCCAGGTTGCACTTTCCCTCATAAAACTCTCTGACCAGTTTCATAAAATCTGGCTTCAAAATATTCCAACATTTCTTGAGAAAAAGACCCGTAAACCCATCGGGGCCCGGAGCCCGATCAGAAGGCATGTTCTTAATCACCGTATCCACCTCAGAATCTGTGAACGGCAATGATAAGTTCTCCAACCAATCAATACGAGCAATTAATGTGTCCAGATCAAAACCCATTTGTATACCTTTTGCCTGGCCCATTCTACGATTGAAATCAGACCAAAACATCCCAGCTAACTGTTGATGATCAGTAACCACATCCCCATCCATAGATTTGATCGAAGAAATAGTGTTTCTCCTATACCTTTCAGTTGCCATTGCATGGAAGAATTTTGAATTCTCCTCACCAACTTTGATATTTCTGATCGTGCAACGTTGCTTCCAATAGATGAACTGCCAGTGCAGGATATCTTCGAGATGCAATTTGACAATCTTCCGAAAATTGAACTCCGGCCAACTCAAGGGCCTAAATTCCTCAATATTGTCCAAAAAAACAATTACTTTGTTGCAATCAGTAATGAGAGCCTTGACTGTGGAAAGGTTAAGATGCCATTTCTTAAGAGCATAACGAAGAGATTTAAATTTAGCAGAAATGATTAAGGCAGTTGAAGATTTATTCACAGGTTTATTCGAAACCTCAGATACACAATCCATAAAACCAGGCAAATCAACCCAATAATTTTCAAAGCGAAAAACATTTGCCTTGGGGATACAAGTGGCAATTGAAACCACGCACGGGACGTGATCAGAGGCAGTGCGCGCAAGCGGTAAAACCATTGTGTTGGGGTGATCATGTGTCCAAGCCACAGATGTAAAAAACCAATCAATTTGTTCGAGCAGGGGTGTGGTTTGCATATTAGACCATGTGTACTGACGACCCTTGATTGGCAGTTCAACAAGACCCAAATGACCAATTATTTCATTAAACATAAAGATATCATTCACATCACCACTTGGCTGATTTCGATTCTCAAGCGAATGCATAAAGTTGAAGTCACCTAAAAGCAACCAATTGTCCTCAAACTGAATATCCAGGTTATATAACCACTGCACAAAATCATCACGCGCCGGTCCTTGACACGGACCATAAATTGAAACGAGAAACCAAGACTCAGATGTATGTTTAGATTGAAACTTCACAATAATACCATATGGTTTAGCCTCAATTAAGCTGCCTATGAAGAGAGATGAATTCCATATGACCACCATACCAGCGGATGCCCCAACCGAAGGTACATAAACGAAGTTATCAAAACGCCATGGACAGAATTTTCTAATGAAGCGTTGATCAATATGCATGCATTTGGTTTCTTGGAGGCAAATAACAGAACACCCACTTTCATTGATCTTTTGCCTAACCGCAAGCTGACGCGCTTCAGAATTTAGACCCCTAACATTCCAACAGAGTACTTTCTAATCTCTAAACGAAGTTTGATTCATTACATACCAAAAGAGGACACATTAAAAGTAAGCCACACAATGGCCTACAACCCGGTAGACAGATGCAAACTGCAAAGTTCCAAACAGATAAGAAAAGATAAATGGCGATTATGGTACGCCATGGACCTAAACCCTGGATGACGAAGCTACTCATCAGTACTTGCACTGTTGTTGGAGCGGGCAGGATTAGCTGCAAGCTTATCCGTCGTGATTTTCTCCGGTGCAATGCGAAGACGGGCCCCAATTCGCTGAAGATCAACTATGGTCGTCAGAGGAGGCACTGCAGAATCGTCATCAGGCTTGGAAGGTCCAGTTTTGCGCTTCTTCACCGTGTGTGGCTTCCTAGGAGGTGTCCCAGTAGTTACCTGACGTTAGCCATCACACATCACACTGAGGCGAGCACTGCGCCTGACCTCAGATTCCACCAAGACTTTAGAGGCCTTGGGCTTTCTTCCACGCTTCAGAGTAACTTTAGGAACATCCGTAAACTCAAAAGTTTCAGCAACAGGCTCATCAATGTCGTCAAAACAGAGAGCTCGAGCTACAGGCCTTTTAACAGGTGTCGATTCCTTAAACTGAGTCACAGAAACAGGTGCAGGCAGAAGCTGCAAATTTGGAGCTGGAGTGGTAAAAAGAGTCTCCCAGGACTGTTTGTTCAAATGAGCACCGAGATCAGACCGAAAGACAACCTTTGGGATATCAGAGATCCCAAAAAGCGGCAATACCTTCTCAAACGAGCGCTTCCATTGCATGACAGGGGGCAGAACAGGCCCAAAAACAGTTAGAACTTGTCCGATCATTAAAGGAGGCTGTTGCGGTCCCATTGGATTCTGGAGAACAGCAACATCAGCAGCACTGTTGCCATTGTTAACTGAATCCGCGGACAACTAAAGCACAATTGATTCTTGAGACTGAACTTCCTCAACATTATCTTGCTGCCCCACATCCTGAACTTGTGGAGGGTCATTCTGTGGCTGTTCATTGGGTGCAGGCACATCGTTCCAACCCAGCTCCGGGAACTCAGGTAAGACCCAATTATGATTGTTAAACTGCATGTTGCCAGGAGAGGTGGGGATTGCCATTGAAGGGCATTGATCCTCATCGCCAGGTAGGATATCAGCAAAGTCGGCAGATAGAATATAAACCGGAGCAGTCCAAGAAATCAACCCTCCAAAGTCAAGAAACTCTCAGATGTCATCGATCTAGGGACCATAGATGGTGCAGAAAAGACACATAGGCCAAAGATCGGACCAACATTGGATCATCCTGATGCCAATGGTGGAAGCGCCAAACGATCGATAACATCTGCAAGATATTGGGAGCGCCTATAATCCAAAGGAACTCCTAGCAGCATAACCCATCCCCTTCGAAAACCTTGAGCAGCTCTGTAGTTAATACCCTCGTCATGCGGAATAAACCTGACAAATCTATCATTGCCCAAATCGAAAGGAGGATGATCAACTAATGCTGGCGGGCCAGAGCACTGCGTAGCTGAAACAAACCAACCCCTTGGATCCACGGCTAGGCATCCAACACAGCTCTCTGCAGAGTATTGACGACAAAATCACTGACCAGATTCTTGAAGATGGCGACTTCTTCAGGTAGAGGAGCCGGCTCGACAATGGCAACAACATACTCCTCATGCTGTTGGTCCGAAGCCACCGCCAGCGCAAAGAAAGTGCGAGGCAAGCGTAGCTCTCCTCCATCAATGATGTCAAAGCCATGCGGGAGGAAATCCATCGGGTTCAGCGGGAAGTTGGCCATTGCCGGAGCTGGGGAGGAGTGATCCAAAGCCGGAGGCGAGGTGATTGAGGGGGATGGTGAGGAGGGCAGCGGAGGTGTTGTGGGCGGTGGCTCAATTGGCAATGGTGGGATGGACGGGGTGGCAGGCTTGATAGGACTGGGCATAGACCCCTCCGGGCTAGCTATGGGAGAAATCGAGGAGTCCCGCTCCAAAAAACCAGCTGACCGGTTAGATACGGGGGATTTGGACCGCGGGATCCACCTGTAAGAGGGAGATAGGCTAGAATCGGAACAGCCCCTTGCCCTGTTCCCCAACCGAAAGCATCTACGACACCTAACCCTGCTGGTGCACGTGCTGGATAAATGCTTCATTGACAAACAATTTTGACATTTCCAAACTTTGAAAACCATGTCATCCACTAGATCATTAAATCCATCATAATCAACAGGTGATTGCGATGTCCCAGGATTAATAAACTCCTCATTTCCAACAATAGGTGGAGGTGCAGATTGAGTTTCGGATGCATCTTGGGCCAAAACAGACCGGACCGGAGAAACATCCTGGGGCTGGGAATTAAACTGGGCTGCAGAAGGCTCCGGGGCCGCCGCCGGACCGGCCTGTTCCATCCCATGCACATGCAGATTCACGTCCGAAGTAGATGGATTAATCCCAGGGTTACCGGCCAAGGAAATAGCGTGGACGTTTACTGTTCCGAAAATAATGGGTGGTTCTGCCACCGTCCATCGGAGTTCAGTCGCCGGCGGCGGAGGAACGGTGTCTCTCTCACGAGGCAGCACCATGTATCCGGCATCAGAAACCGCATCTACAAGACCTGGCGAAGCAGGGAAAGAGTATCCCTTGCAATCATCATACTGTTGGAAAGTGGCAAAAGAAATCTTCTTCGGAGGCCTAGAGCCCGTACGTAGGGCAGATTTGGAAGGAGGCTTATGCATAGCAATTAAACCCATAGAAGCACGCCTCTTAGAAGGACTAATGATAATCCATTCAGCGTCACACTCTTTCTTCCAAATAACAAACTCACGTTTCCAATTAGGGCCGCCATTACCCCACAGATGAAAGTAGCATTTGAATTGCGGACACGCGAAAGATCGCAATTGAAGAATAAAAATGCCAACACGTTTGCATGATACCATAAATGAGAATACCTTGTCCGCAATGAGTTGCACAGATAGATCAATTGCAAATCCTCTAGTTGCACATTCCAAAGCCGCAACCACCGAATCCTCATCAAGACGGAATCTATGTCTACTGAAAGACACAACCATAATAAAATGGCTCGTGTCATCCGAGGGATGAATGGTTTTCCCACAAGATCTGAAAACCTCCTCCGCAAAAGCCACACCTTTGGAGAAATCCAGATCCAAAGTTGATCCACCATGAGAACCCATGTGAGATGGGTATAGGGTGGTAGATCAGAGAACGCCGAAGAAGATGAGTGGAGAAAAGACCAGATTTACTGGCTGAGAAGGGAGATCGCCGGAGAGCCTAGGGCGCCGGTGGGAGGAGAGGTGGGACTCTCATCCTTGTCATAATAACCAATATTCCCCAAAACGCAAGTTGCTCCCTCGACTAGAGGAGGAAGCATACAAACCTTCATCACCAGCGCTGTCACACGGATCGACCACCTCGTGGCGCGCTGACAGAGAGGCATCTAGGCCCTCCGCCGTAACTGCACTCGCACAGCCGCTCGCCGGGCCACGGGGGAATGCGCTGGACTTGCGGGATATATTGGAAGACAAGGCAAGACAATCCAGATCCATCTACGGATCACGTGGGTGCCCCACGACCCACGACGACTCTTACCATCGTCGCACGGATACAAAGAACTCCGCCGGGCGAACACAGCAGACAACGCTCTCTTGAGCTACGTCATGATATTGCTCAATATAGAGGCACCGCACACCCACTATGCTTCACAGACGAAGTAATGGATCATCAAATCCCTGACGGGTTTAAACCCGTGAACATTGAATCCTACGATGGCATAACAGACCCCGCGGTTTGGATCGAATATTATCTCCTTCATATCCATATGGCCCGCGGTGACGATCTCCACGCCATCAAGTATCTCCCACTCAAGCTTAAAGGACCAGCTCGGCATTGGCTTAATAGCTTGCCCGCAGAGGCAATTGGGTGTTGGGAGGACCTGGAAGCCGCATTCCTCGACAACTTCCAGGGCACATATGTGTGACCACCAGACGCCGATGACCTAAGCCACATAATTCAGCAGCCAGACGAATCGGCGCATTAGCTCGACACGGTTCTTAACAAAGAAAAATCAAATCGTCGACTGTCCGGATGCAGAGGCCCTCGCAGTCTTCAAACATAACATCCGCGACGAGTGGCTGGCCCGGCACCTAGGACAGGAAAAGCCGAAATCCATGGCAGCCCTCACATCACTCATGACCCGCTTCTGTGTGGGAGAGGACAGTTGGCTAGCTCACAGTAACAACCTCAGCAAAAATTCTGGCAGTCCGGACAACAAGGACCACAATGGCAAGTCGCGTCGCAACAAAAACAAACGTCACGTTAACGACGACAACACTGAGGATACGGCAGTCAACACCGGATTCAGAGGCTCTAAACCCGGTCAGCGGAAAAAGCCATTCAAAAGAACTACTCCGGGCCCGTCCAATTTGGACCGAATACTCGACCGCTCTTGCCAGATACATGGCACCCCGAAAAGCCAGCTAATCACACCAACAGAGATTGTTGGGTATTCAAGCAGGCGGGCAAGTTAATTGCCGAAAACAATGACAAGGGGCTGCATAGCGATGACAAGGAAGAGACCCGGCCGCCGAACAGTAGAGGACAGAAGGGTTTTCCCCCACAAGTGCGAACGGTAAACATGATATACGCAACCCACATACACAAGAGGGAGCGGAAGCGTGCACTTAGGGACGTGTATGCGATGGAGCCAGTCGCCCCGAAGTTCAACCCATGGTCCTCTTGCCCGATCACTTTCGATCGAAGGGACCACCCTACCAGTATCCGCCATGGTGGATTCACCGCATTGGTTTTAGACCCAATCTTCGATGGATTTCACCTCACTAGAGTCCTGATGGACGGCGGCAGCAGCCTGAACCTGCTTTATCAGGATACAGTGCGCAAGATGGGCATAGACCCCTCAAGGATTAAACCTACAAAGACTACCTTCAAAGGCGTCATACCAGGTGTTGAGGCCAATTGTACAGGCTCAATCACACTGGAAGTGGTCTTCGGATCCCCGGATAATTTCCGAAGCAAGGAGTTAATCTTCGACATAGTCCCGTTCAGCAGTGGCTATCACGGTCTGCTCGGACGAACCGCGTTTGCAAAATTCAACGCGGTGCCGCATTACGCATACCTCAAGCTCAAGATGCCAGGCCCTCGTGGAGTCATCACGGTCAACGGAAACACCGAACGCTCCCTCCGAACGGAGGAACACACAGCGGCTCTCGCGGTAGAAGTACAGAGCAGCCTTTTAAGGCAATTCTCGAGTCCGGCCGTCAAACGACCGGACATGGCCAAACGCGCCCAGAGCAACATACATCAAGACCACCTGGCACGTTCCGAGCACGCGTAGCAATGTGGCCCCAACCCCAGCCCTCGCATGGTTGCAAGACTAGCCCTTCGCGTACATCATTACGCTCTGGAAATACCATGGGCATAGGGGGAGGTGCACGACCACGACAGGCCGAGAGTGCAGCTTAACCACACCAGGGGCTCCCAAGTGTGTCACTCTTTTTTCTTCCTTTTTTTCTTCCACAGAACTCCGTTCACCAGAGGCCTTGTCCGGCAGCAGATCTGCCGAACTCACGATGCAATAGCCAGGGAGGGACAATGGCTACGACGAACACCCAGGTGGTCTCCATTATGAGCATTAAATCTGTTTAATACACCATTCCGCAGCCTACCCCTGGAGGGAGACACTTTTAATAGTCCAACCCTTGCTTACCGCACTATTTGTATCGTTCTACACCCGTGGCAGAATTCCTTGAATAAACAATGCATCACCTTTTTTTAATTGCATTCCTCTTTTTATATGTTCAATTATGACATCTTGCATCTGTACACTTTGGTACGGCCGAATACACCAGGGGCTTATGTTCCCCGCATTATGGTGTGATAAGTCCGAACACTTTCACAAGTGCGGCACCTCAACTTATAGCACTATATGCATCGGCTCAATCATGTCTTGGGTCAATAGTTGGGTTTGCCCGGCTCCCATGTTTTGGTACCTTACGCCCGCTTCTATCGGCTAAGGTAGCACTGGGAGAACCACTGCGATTGCGCCCTGGTTGAGCTGGGCGAGCGCCTCAGTGGAGAAAGCTAAAACTGACCGTCATGATAAGGCGAGAGCCGGTCGCTGTTCGAGAGGTCTTTTCGAGTCCCTAAAGACTTATGCCACTTAGAGCGAGGAACCGGCTGTGTCCGGCCAAGGTGTGGATAGCGCCCCGAATTCGGTCTTCCGAACACTAGGGGCTTCGCCGAAATTTAAAATTATAGAATTCTATGGCTAAGTGAGAGTGTTCAAGCTTTATAAGTCCGGTTGCCTTGTTCGTTGTGTTGAGCGCCTCCCTAGATGGACCCAAAATGGGAACAAGAGCGCTCAAGTTTATCCCAACACCCCAAAGACTGTGGCATGGGGGCTGAAGCCAACGACTTGCCATCTCTCGATTTGATAAACGGCCGCATGAAGGTAATATTTTAAATTAATAAGCGTTGCTTAGCGATATGAACAAAGTTTTCAGCGCACAGGATAACACATTGCGAGTCTACTAAAAATTACATCTTTGGGGCACTCATCCGCAATCTTGCGGGCACCCTTCAGACACTCTTATAGTACATCTCGGCGACGATACCCCTTGCCGCCCGGCGGCTGATCCGTGATAAGCCTCTCAAAGATCCAGCCTTCCCAAGCACCTTTGCGCGGGCAAGGCCCGACGGCACCTTCAATGCAAAGCGGAGCGCTTGATGACTTCCACCCAGGGGCACGCATCCACCAGCCGCCAGACGAGGTCAAGTAACTCCCGTGCATGGCCTCTTCAGCCACAATGGACTATAAGGCCCTTCATGGCCTGCTCGGCTACCTTGTGGAGCTCGACCACCGCTTCACTGGTCGCTAAGGGCACCGGATGTCCGCCTCAAGATACTAAGACCAGAAGACCTTCTCCGTTGAGCTCCCCTCCTCGGCCCGGTAGAATGCGGCGGCATCAGACACGCTGCAAGGCAGATCTGCAAACGCCCCTAGAGAGCTCTGAATTCGGGTAAGTAACAGGTAATTTACATTCACATGCTTGCTTTGCATGAAAAATGCCTTACCCGCCGCTATTTTCTTCACCGCCTCAATCTCCTAGAGGGCCTTATGGGCCTCGGCCTTAGCGGCTTTGGCACTTTCAAGAGCCGAGGCAAGCTCGAACTCTCGAGTCTTCGAGTCGCGCTCCAAACTCTCATGTTTTTCCATGAGAGCCTGGAGCTCTTGCCGCACCTCCGCCACCCGCGCCTCCTGCTTCTCTCGCTCCGCTTGCCTCATGGCTGCATTCCGCTCGACATGGACACGGCCTCCTTCAGTGGTCGCCACCTCGCTCGTGGCCCCCGCAGCACTCCACGCTATCCTTGTTATTTCTATTGCAACCAAAATCCTTTTCATGAAGGTACAAATTTAACGCGTGTTACTCACCTTCTTTGTCCTCGAGCTGCTTGGCAAGGCCGAGCTCATGCTCGACCGCCTCAGTCCTGCTTCAAAGCACCGACCTCTGCGGTCGGGCGGCAGAGGTCAAGCAGCAGCCTGCAAACCCATATTGACATAATTTTAGCACTCACAGATATCTTTTTAGATCCTCAGCCCGGCTTTTCTTTCCGAACACCGAACCGAGCATCAGGGGCTACTGTCTATGAGGTATTACATTACATATTTTAAAACTTCTTACCTCAAAACCTATTAGAAGGCTGCTACAGGCTTCGGTCAGCCCTCTCTTGGCGAGCTGAACCTTCTGAATCACCGCACTCATAATAGTGCGGTGTTCTTACTCGATGGAAGAGCCGTAGAGCGCCTCCAACAAGTTGTCCGGCGCCTCCGGTGGGACAGAGGCTGCCGGTGTCACGGTCTTGCCCTTCTTATGAGGGGGCCGCCTGCCAGACTCCGGAACAACTACGGGTTCCGGCATGGAGTCCGGTGCAAAGTCCGGGAGGCTGCCTTGTGGCACCTCCGAAGCCTCCTCCTGATGGGTCCCCTCCTGGGATCCCACCTCGGCGTCCTCAGCGTCGCGAGGGGTGGAGGCAGTCGGAATGGAATCTACATCCGACGGAGCCAAGGACCCGCTTGATGAAGCGGGAAGATCATCCTCGGCCGGACTACAGGTAGTGTGCGGCATTAGAAGGAAAACATGTGGCACGAAAAGAAATAAGCCATTCAGGGATCCGGATACTTACGATCTTGCCGGAGGCTTGGCCCTTGAGGGCCATCCTTTGTCGCCGACGCTGGCGTTGGCGGAGCTGTCCGAAGGAAGGGTCCTTCCCCTCTTGGACCCTTCGGCCTTCCCTGTTGGGGAAGCCTTCCTCTTCCTCTCTCCCCCCTCCTGGGGAGAGTCCTCTTTCTCCTCCTCGTCTTCGGGGGAGGAGTCCACCTCGGAGCCATCGGACGATGAGTCCGATACCACATGGCGCCGGGAACTCCTTCGAGTTCCCGTGGCCTTCTTCTTGGCCTTCTTCTCCGGCACCACATAAAGTGCCGGGACTAGCAGCCCGTTAAACAGGCGTCCGCTGGTCTTCGGGAAGGGAGCCGACAGTCTACTGTCTCGACGCCCTCTGCCAGTCCTGTTAAAGGCATTGGGAGTTTTAAATCCCGCATAGAGTGAAACTATGACAGAAAATAACTGTCCCATAGAGGATAACAAAGCTTACCTCGCCGGCCGGGCGCTTGGTGCTGAATCCGCGTTCTTCCATCGCGGATGCGGGGGCTTCTCCGCCCTTGAACAGCACCCTCCAGGCAGCTTCAGACGTCGTGTCAAGAGCCCGCCAGGTCCGTGTCTGTGCTGGATCGAACTCCCACAAATTGAAGGCCCGCTGTTGGCAGGGGAGAATCCGGCGGACGAGCATGACCTGGATCACATTGACAAGCCTAAGATTCTTGTTCACCAATGTCTGGAGACAGGACTGGAGTCCTTTTAGCTCCTCCGAACTGCCCCATAGCAAGCCCTTCTCTTTCCAGGAGGTGAGCTGCATAGGGATACCAGATCTGAACTCGGGGGCCGCTGCCCATTTAGGGTCACGCGGCTCGGTGATGTAGAACCACCCCGATTGCCACCCCTTGAAGGACTCCACGAAGGCCCCCTCGAGCCAGGTGACGTTGGGCATTTTGCCCACCATGGCGCCTCTGCACTCCGCTTGGACGCCCTTCACTACCTTTGGCTTGACATTGAAGGTCTTTAGCCACAAGCCGAAGTGGGGCCGGATGCAGAGGAAGGCCTCACACACGATGATAAATGCCGAGATGTTGAGGACGAAGTTTGGCGCCAGATCGTGGAAGTCCTGGCTGTAGTAATACATGAGCCCCCGGATGAAGGGATGAAGTGGGAAGCCCAGTCCGCGGAGGAAGTGGGGAAGGAATACGACCCTCTCATGGGGCCTGGGGGTGGGGATGAGATGCCCCTCGTCGGGCAGCCGGTGCGCGATGTTGCTAGAAAGGTATCCGGCGCCGCGCAGCTTTTCAATGTGCCCCTCCGTAATGGAGGAGCCAAGGAGGCCATCCACTTGCCTCCCGCTCCGGACATGGCTGGAGAAGGTAGAGACGAGATGAGCGAACTTGGGCACTGGAGCTCGAGTGCGCGGAGATGGATGAGCAAAGGTGGAAGAAGGCGTAGGTAAAAAGGTGGATCCTTATCCCCTTATATATGGGCGGACGAAGACTATGCATCCCCACTGGCCTGGTAAAACTTGCTCATCTCCCAAAGCGCCACCATCAATGGCGCGGTTGGGTTACCCACGTCCATATTGATGGGAATCCCGGAATAAGGGGAACACGATCTCTGCTTCGACAAGACGTGCCAAGGAAACCGCTTCGCTAAACGCGCTGAGGTGGTATGATAAAAAAGATTCAAGTAAAGGCTTGGTGGTGGTATGACGTCATGCCACAAAATACGTCAGCAGATTGAACTTGTGTACATATTATTCTCTCTACGGTGGAATGTGGAATTTATTTTGCAGAGCCGGACACTATCCTGGCGTTCACAATCTTCTATGAATTATTCGGAGGAGGAACCTGCCTTGCAATGCCGAACAATATGCGCGCCGGACTCATCGTCATTGAAGCCTGGTTCAGGGGCTACTGAGGGAGTCCTGGACTAGGGGGTGCCCGGATAGCCGGGCTATCATCGTCAGCCGGACTCCAAGACTATGAAGACACAAGATTGAAGACTTCGTCCCATGTCCGGATGGGACTTTCCTTAGCGTGGAAGGAAAGCTTGGCGATACGGATATGTAGATCTCCTACCATTGTAACCGACTCTGTGTAACCCTAGCCCTCTCCGGTGTCTATATAAACCGGAGGGTTTTAGTCCGTAGGACAAACAACCATTACAACAACCATAGGCTAGCTTCTAGGGTTTAGCCTCCTTGATCTCGTGGTAGATCCACTCTTGTACTACCCATATCATCAATATCAATCAAGCAGGAGTAGGGTTTTACCTCCATCGAGAGGGCCCAAACCTGGGTAAAAACATCGTGTCCCTTGTCTCCTGTTACCATCCGCCTAGACGCACAGTTCGGGACCCCCTACCCGAGATCCGCCGGTTTTGACACCGACAAAGAGTAAATCATTAACTTTCATACTATCAAAGACAAGATTCATAATTTTTCTCATACAATGCCTACTGTACCATATTTTATACAATTTATATTGAGCAATATAAGCCATAGGAACTAAGAAACAAGTAAACTATGCAATGAAAACAGAATCTGTCAGAAACAGAACAATCTGTAATGATATGAACGGCAACCATACTTCTGCTAATACAAAAATTATGAAATAAATTTGTGGGCGTGAGAAATTTGTCTATTAATCTTCTTCAAAAAGAATCAACTCAAAATCGCTCTTCTGTAAAAAATGACAGCTCTCGTGAGCGCAAAGTTTCTGTTTTTTACAGCAAGATCACATTAACTTTCACCCAAGTCTTCCCAAAGGTCTTACTTGGCACTTTATTGAAACAAAAGCTATAAAACATGATTACTACAGTATCTTAATCATGTGAACACACGAAAACAATAAGGGTAAATATTGGGTTGTCTCCCAACAAGTGCTTTTCTTTAATGCCTTTTAGCTAGGCATGATGATTTCAATGATGCTCACATAAAGGATAAGAACTGAAACATAAAGAGAGCATCTGAAGAATATGACTAGTACATTTAAATCTAACCCACTTCATATGCCTAGGGATTTTGTGAGCACACAATTTATAGGAACAAGAATCAACTAGCATAGGAAGGCAAAACAAGTATAACTTCAAAACTTTAAGCACATAGAGAGGAAACTTGGTATTCTTGCAACTGCTACAAGCATGTATTCCCCCCTCATAATAATTTTAAGTAGCATCATGAATGAGTTCAACAATATAACCATCACATGAAGCATTCTTTTCATGATCTACAAGCATAGAAATTTTCTACTCTCCACATAAGGAAAATTCTTCTCATTCGGAATAGTGGACTCAACAAAATAACTGTCATGTGAGGCATAATCCAATTGAAAATTAAAATCATAATGACAAGTTTCATGGTTAACATTATGATAACCCACAAGTATAGGGGATCGCAACAGTTTTCGAGGGTAGACTATTCAACCCAAATTTATTGATTCGACACAAGGGGAGCCAAAGAATATTCTCAAGTATTAGCAGTTGAGTTGTCAATTCAACCACACCTGCATAACTTAATATCTACAACAAAGTATTTAGTAGCCAAGTAATATGGAAGTAACAGTAACAGTGGCAAAATTAACAGTAGCAGTTTTGTAGTAATTGTAAAAGTGGCAATGGTAAAGTAACTAAGCAAAGAGCAATATGTGAAAAGCTCGTAGGCATTGGATCACTGATGGATAATTATGTCGGATGCAATTCCTCATGCAACAGTTATAACATAGGGTGACACAGAACTAGCTCAAGTTCATCAATGTAATGTAGGTATGTATTTTGAATATAGTCATACGTGCTTATGGAAAAGAACTTGCATGGCATCTTTTGTCCTACCCTCCGTGGCAGTGGGGTCCTATTGGAAACTAAGGGATATTAAGGCCTCCTTTTGATAGAGTACCGGACCAAAGCATTAACACTTAGTGAATACATGAACTCCTCAAACTACGGTCATCACCAGGAGTGGTCTCGAATATTGTCACTTCGGGGTTGCTGGATCATAACACATAGTAGGTGACTATTGACTTGCAAGATAGGATCAAGAACTCACATATATTCATGAAAACATAATAGGTTCAGATCTGAAATCGTGGCACTCGGGCCCTAGTGACAAGCATTAAGCTTAGCAAAGTCATAGCAACATCAATCTTAGAACATAATGGATACTAGGGATCAAACCCTAACAAAACTAACTCGATTACATGGTAAATCTCATCCAACCCATCACCGTCCAACAAGCCTACGATGGAATTACTCACACACGACGGTGAGCATCATGAAATTGGTGATGGAGGAAGGTTGATGATGATGACGGCGATGGATTCCCCTCTCCGGAGCCCCGAACGGACTCCAGATCAGCCCTCCCGAGAGAGATTAGGGCTTGGCGGCGGCTCCGTATCGTAAAACACGATGAATCCTTCTCTCTGATTTTTTCTCCCCGAACGTGAATATATAGAGTTGGAGTTGAGGTCGGTGGAGCACCAGGGGGCCCACGAGGCAGGGGGGTGCGACCAGGGGGTAGGCGCGCCCCCACCTCGTGGACAGGGTGTGGGCCCCCTGGTCTTGATTCTTTCGCTAGTTTATTTTATTAATTCCAAAAATATTCTCCGTGGAGTTTCAGGTCATTCCGAGAACTTTTATCTCTGCACAAAAATAACACCATGGCAATTCTGCTAAAAACAGCGTTAGTCCGGGTTAGTTCCATTCAAATCATGCAAGTTAGAGTCCAAAACAAGGGCAAAAGTGTTTGGAAAAGTAGATACGATGGAGACGTATCAGATTATTCTTTATAGCATACATGTCATCATAATAATCATCATAGACAACAACTTTGTTCTCGTAATCAATTGGAACCTCTTCCGAAATAGTGGAATCATTACTAACTAAAGTTGACACTCTTCCAAATCCATTTTCATAAATATCACACTAAGATTCAACACCCTCCAAAATAGTGGGATCCCTAATTCCTAAAGTTGACACTCTTCTGAACCCACTTTAGATGATAGTATTATTCATACTCCAAAAGATATAAGAGAAGTTCATGGATCATTCTACAATTAATATAGACTAACCAATATCCAAGCTCAAAATATATAAGTGAAGCACACGAAGCGTTCTATAAAATCATACTCAAAAGATTTAAGTGAAGCACAAAGAGCATTCTATATAGTCATACTTAAAAGATTTAAGTGAATCACATGAAGCATTCAATAAATCAATGAAGGGCTATCTCATACTAGCATGGTTCTTAAAGAAAAAGAAAAACACAAAGGACACAAATCATGTGAACAAAACAAAAACCAAGGTATACCGATAATTGTTGAAGAAGAAAGATGGGATGCCAACCGGGGCATCCCCAAGCTTAGATGCTTGAGTATTCTTGAAATATTTACTTGGGGTGCCTTGGGCATCCCCAATCTTTAAATCTTGCCTCTCTTTATTCTTCTCACATCGGTAACTCCTCGTTCTTCGAACACTTCATCCACACAAAACTTAACAAAAACTTTGTGAGATCCGTTAGTATAATAAAGCAAATCACTACCTTTAGGTACTGTTGCAAACTCATTATTAATTTATATTGGTGTGATATCTACTGTATTCTAACTTCTCTATGGTTCATACCCCCCGATACTACTCATAGATTCATCAAAATAAGCAAACAACGCGCGAAAAACAGAATCTGTCAAAAACAGGACATTCTGTAGTAATCTGGAAATTTAGTATACTTCTGTAACTCCAAAAATTCTAAATAAAATATGAAATTTTTAAAAATTTGTACATAAGTAATTTACAAAAAGTTTCAGACCCATTTGACTTTCCAGTAAAAAATGTAAGTTCACGCGCTACAGCCAAAGTTTCTGTTTTTGTACTGCACATAGTAAACAAGCAATCTAATCATCCTAAGACCAAAGCTTGGCACATTATTTTTATAATAACATGGATATATACAAGGGTATTATTATTTACAGAGAAACTTCCCTCAAAAACTCTACATTGTTTCCATGAGCATGAACACAAGTGCTCAAGGTCGACCCTCACTTCTCCGATGCATAACTTTCCAATCACTTCTCTTTTTGAAAAACTTTTTAGGCATATGAAGCAAGTGCATCTTTTTGTATTTTCATTTTTTGATTTTTTGTATGTTTCACCCAAAATTAAGCAGAACTAAAAGGGAAAACAAAAACTACTTAGTGAAGAAAGCAAACAAGCACACACGAGAATATCAACCCCATGCTATTGCTCCCCGGCAACGGCGCCAGAAAAGAGCTTGATAATCCCCAAGTGCAGGGAATCATCGTAGCAATTCCCAAAGATGGAAGTGATAAGTATGGAGTGTCGAACCCACAAGGAGCTAAAGGTAATATCAATATTCTCCCAAGTTCTATCTGCCACTTATACGACTCTACGTGCACCGAACGTTTGCTTCCAACTAGAAACGTGAAATAAAACTACGTTGTGGGTATGAAGAGGGTAACTTTGCATGGTATCAGAGAGCTAAAATATAAAAGTAGGTGTTGTTATCTAAAGTTATAATATATTACTAAATATGATAAATAGCGAGTGTGGAATAATGATGGGTCGGTGTGCGGAATTGTCCTAGGAAAGCATCCACAACTACTAAAGATCATTAAGGTAGTCGTCATTGCAATTTCATATGAGGGAGAGGCATAATCTAACATACTTTCTCTTCTTGGATCATATGCACTTATGATTGGAACTCTAGCAAGCATCCGCAACTACTAAAGATCATTAAGGTAAAACCCAACCATAGCATTAACATATCAAGTCCCCTTTATCCCATACGCAACAACCCCCTTACTCAGGTTTATACTTCTGTCACTCAAGCAACCCACTATAAGCGAATCATGAACGTATTGCAGTACCCTACAGCGGGAATCCCTCACGCTTGCGCGACATAGAGGGCACAATTGGACAACACCAAAATAAAACATACAACTCATACCAATCTAGATCATCAATCAACCCAAAGACAAAAGATATCTACTCAAAACATCATAAGATGGCAACACATCATTGGATAATAATATGAGGCATAAAGCACCATGTTCAAGTAGGGATTACAGCGGGGTGCGGGAGAGTGGACCGCGTAAAAGAGATGAGGATGGTGATGATGATGGTGATGTTGATGAAGACAATCACCGTGACAATGATTCCTCTCCCGATGGCACTCCGACTCCACTGAGAGAGAGGAGGAGAGGTTCTCCCCATTGTGCTTCCTCCTCCGTGGCCTCCCCTCTGGTTGGGGAGATGTTCCCCCTATTGTCCTTGGCCTTCATGGCGATGATGGCCCCTCCGAGATCCTCCTCCATGGCCTCCAGTGATGATGGACCCCTCCAGCAGGGTGCCAGAGAGGGCCTAGATTGATTTCTCATGGCTACAGAGGCTTGCGGCGGTGGAACTTCCGATCTAGGTTATTTTCTGGAGGTTTGGGTATTTATAGAAGAGGTTTGCGTCGAGGACAAATCAGGGGGCCCCATAGGGAGTCCACGAGGCACAGGGGCGCGCCCCCACCCTCGTGGAACCCACGGGACTCCCCTCCGGTAGATTTTTGTTCCAGTATTTTTTATATTTTCCAAAAAAATCTCTGTTGATTTTTAGCGCATTCCGAGAACTTCTATTTCTGCACAAAAACAAACCCACGGTAGTTCTGCTGAAAACAACGTCAGTCCGGGTTAGTTCTAATCAAATCATACCAAAATCATATAAAACTGTTGTAAACATGGCATGAATACTTCATAAATTATAGATACGTTGGTGATGTATCACATAACACGTAGCAGGTGTATATAACTTGCAAGATCGGATCTAGAACATAGATATAATGGTGAAAACATAAACGGTTCAGATCTGAAATCATGGCACCCGGGCCCAAAGTGACAGGCATTAAGCATGGCAATGTCATAGCAACATCAATCTCAGAACATAATGGATACTAGGGATCAAGCCTAACAAAACTAACTCGATTACATGATGAATCTCATCCAACTCCCTCACTAACCAGTGAGCTTACGAAGGAATTACTCACTCCCAGTGGGGAGCATCATGGAATTGGCGATGGAGAAGGGTTGGTGATGATGAAGATCGAAGATCCCCCTCTCCGGAGCCCCAAACGGACTCCAGATCTGGCCTCCCAATGAAGAACAGGAGGCGGCAGTGGCTCCATCTTGTGAAATGCAATAATTCTTTGCCCTTGATTTTTTTTCTTCTAAAATAGGATTTTATAGCGTCAGCGTCAGGGCCTGTGGGGCCATCAGGTGGGCACAACCCACTTGGGCGCGCCTGGAGGGGGGCGCGCCCTGGTGGGTTGTGCTCACCCAGGGCCCCCCTCCCATGGTTTTAGCTCTGGTATTTTTCTTTTATTGTATAAAAATTCTCCAAAAAGTTTTGTTCCATTCCGAAAACTTTTATTTCTGCAAAGAAAACAACACCATGGTAGTTCTCCAGAAAACAGTGTCAGTCCGGGTTAGTTTCATTCAAATCATGCAAATCAGAGTCCAAAACAAGAGCAAAAGCATTACGAAAATTAGATACGACGGAGACACTAAGTTACCTCAACAAGAATATGCATATCCCCAACAATAAGCATTTCATATTTCTTTTTGTTTGTAGGTAGAGGCAATTGAAAACTTCCAATAGTGAGTGTCAAAGATTTTTCAATAACATTAATAGCATTCACTTGGAATTGTTTCTTCAGAAAGTGCACCGTATGCTCATAACCATTTACAAGAAAATTGACCTTGATTTTATTGCAATCAATAACAACCCCTGCAGTATTCAAGAAAGGTCTACCAAGGATAATCGACATGTTGTCGTCCTCGGGCATCTCAAGTATAACAAAGTCAGTTAAGATAATAACATTTGCAACAACAACGGGCACATCCTCACAAATACCGATAGGTATGGCCGTTCATTTGTTAGCCATTTGCAAAGATATTTCAGTAGGTGTGAGTTTATTCAAATCAAGTCTTTTATATAAGAAGAAAGGCATAACACTAACACCAGCTCCTAAATCACATAAAGCAGTTTTGACATAATTTTATTTGATGGAGCAAGGTATAGTTGGTATTCCCGGATCTCCAAGTTTTTTAGGTACTCCATCCTTAAAAGAATAATTATCAAGCATGGTGGAGATTTCAACTTCCGGTATTTTCCTCTTACAAGTGATGATGTGTTTCATATATTTTTTCACAAGGGGCCATCTTTAAAATATCAGTCAAGCGAGTGCGCAAAAAGACTGGCCTAAGCATTTCAGCAAAGCATTCAAATTCTTCATCATCCTTTTTCTTAGTTGGTTTAGGTGGAAAGAGCATGGGTTTTTGAACCCATGGTTCTCTTTCTTTACCATGTTTTCTAGCAGCAAAGTCTCTTTTATCATATCTTTTATTTTTTGGTTGTGGGTTATCAAGATCAACAACTGGTTCTATTTCAACTTCATTATTTGGTTCTTTATTATTGTCTAGTTGAGTGTCTCCATGAGCATCATAATTATATTTTTCATTATCATTAGGTGAATGTTCATTACCAAATTGCGTTTCAGCATCAGAAATAGAGACATCACTTTTATCTCCAGGAGGTTTTTCTATTTTATGTTCACTAGAGGTATGCAAAGTCCTATCATTTTTCTTCATCTTTTTATTTTTAGAAGGACTAGTTGCATCATTATTAATTATTTGTGAATCTTGTTCAATTCTTTTAGGGTGTCCCTTAGGATAAAGTGGTTTCGGAGTCATTTTACCTCCTCTAGTTGCTACTCTAACAACAAGGTCATTTATATCATTATTCATTTCATCAAGCATTTCTCGTTGAGATTTAGAAACTTGTTCTAGTTGAGTTTGAACCATAGATGCAAGTTTTCCTACACCTCTAACATCATTGGAGATTCTAAATAACAAGTCACTCAAGCGAGCAATCATATCAGAATTATATTTCAATTGTTTAATAACATTGGCATTGAAGTGATCTTGCTTTCTAATGTAGTTGTCAAACTCATAAAGGTATTGACTAGGATGTTTATTGTAAGGGATATCACCTTCATAAAATTTCATTAAAGAATTTACCTCTAGGTTGTGGGGTGTCAAGTCCATGTATTTCTTCAATAGGAGGTAAATTTTTAACATCCTCTGCTTTAATACATTTTTCCTTCACACTTTTCTTTGCTTCTTGCATATCTTCAGGACTGAGATATAAGATACCCCTCTTCTTCAGAGTGGGTTTAGGTGGAGGTTCAGGAAGAGTCCAATCATCATAATTTTTCAATACATTATCCAATAAATCCTCAGCTTGTTCAACAATTCGTTCCCTGAAAACACAACCAACACAACTATCTAGGAAATCCCTAGAAGCATCGATTAGTCCATTATAGAAGATATCAAGTATTTCATTTTTCTTAAGTGGATGATTAGGCAAAGCATTAAGTAATTGGAGAAGCCTCCCCCAAGCTTGTGGGAGATTCTCTTCTTCAATTTGCACACAATTAAATATTTCCTGTAAGGCAGCTTGTTTCTTATGAGCAGGAAAATATTTTTCAGAGAAGTAATAAATCATATCCAGGGGACTACGCACACAACCAGGAGCAAGAGTATTTACCATATCTTAGCATCACTCTTTAATGAGAACGGAAATAACTTGAGAATATAATAGTAGTGAATTTTCTCATCATGAGCAAAAAGGGTGGCTATATCATTTAACTTAGTAAGATGTGCCACTACAGTTTCAGTTTCATAACTGTGGAAAGGATCAGATTCAACCAGAGTAATTAACTCTAGGTTGACAGAGAATTCATAATATTTATCAGTAGCAACTATAGGTGAGGTAGCAAACTGAGGATCGCATTTCATTCTAGCAATCAAAGATTTTTCTTACAGTTTGCATAGTAATTTCTTTAGATCATCTCTATCATTGCAAGCAAGAAAGTCTCTAGTTGTCTCCTCATCCATAAAATAACCTTCAGGTACCTTAGGAAATTCATATCTAGGAGCGCTCGGTCTAACAGGTGTTGCAAGATTTTCAGTTTCAAGTACTCCATCAGTGTGAGTGAACCTCATTAGTTACAATAATTTCATTCTCTTTAGCTCTAGCAATTTGTTCATCAAGAAATTCACCTAGTGTCACATTATCATCAAGCAAGGTACTAGCATCATCATGAGTAGCATTCATAGCAGAAGTAGTGTCAGCAATAACTTGTGACACATTAGGATTAATAGCATGTGGTGCTCTTGCTAGTCTACTCAAAACAAAAGGTGAATCAAGTGCAGAGTGTGATGGCAGTTCCTTACCTTCCCTCGTCCTAGAGGGAACGAACTTGGCTTTGGTATCCTTCAGATTCTTCATAGTGATAAATTGGTAATAATACCAAATGACTCAACAAATATACCTATGCTCCCCGGCAACGGCGCCAAAAAAGGTCTTGATAACCCACAGGTATAGGGGATCGCAACAGTTTTTGAGGGTAGAGTATTCAACCCAAATTTATAGATTCGACACAAGGGGAGCCAAAGAATATTTGCAAGTATTAGCAGCTGAGTTGTCAATTCAACCACACCTGGAGATTAATCATCTGCAGCAAAGTGATCAGTAGCACAGTAATATGATAGTTTTGATAGCAATGGTAAAAGTAATGGTAACAGTAACAGTGATAGCAATAGTTTTGTAGCAAGTGCAAAAGTAGCAATAGCAATAATAACTTAGCAAGAGCAATATGTGAAAAACTCGTAGGCATTGGATCGGTGAATTCATTGGATGATATTCATCATATAACAGTCATAACCTAGGGCGATACAAAACTAGCTCCAGTTCATAAATATAATGTAGGCATGTACTCCGTAAATAGCCATACGTGCTTATGGAAAGAACTTGCATGACATGTTTTGTCCTACCCTCCCGTGGCAGCGGGGTCCATAAAGAAACTAAGGGATATTAAGGCCTCCTTTTAATAGAGAACCGGAACAAAGCATTAACACATAGTGAATACATGAACTCCTCAAACTACGGTCATCACCGGAAAGTATCCCGACTATTGTCACTCCGGGGTTTGCGGATCATAAAATGTAGCAGGTGCATATAACTTGCAAGATCAGATCTTGAACATATATATAATGGTGAAAACATAAACGGTTAATATCTGAAATCATGGCACCCGGGCCCAAAGTGACAAGCATTAAGCATGGGAAAGTCATAGCAACATCAATCTCAGAACATAATTGATAGTAGGGATCAAGCCCTAACAAAATTAACTCGATTACATGATGAATCTCATCCAACTCCCTCACCGACCAGCGAGCCTACGAAGGAATTACTCACTCCTGATGGGGAGCATCATGGAATTGGCAATGCAGAAGGGTTGGTGATGACGAAGATCGAAGATCCCCCTCTCCGGAGCCCCAAACGAACTCCAGATCTGGCCTCCCAATGAAGAACAGGAGGCGGCAGCGGCTTCGTCTCGTGAAATGCAATAAATCTTTCTCCTTGATTTTTTCCTCCAAAAATAGGATTTTATAGCATCGGAGTCAGGGTCTGTAGGGCCACCAGGTGGGCACAACCCACCTGGGCGCGCCTGGAGGGGGGGCGCCCTGGTGGGTTGTGCTCACCCAGGGCCCCCCCTTCTGTGGTTCTTGGATCTAGTATTTTTCTTTTATTGTATAAAAATTCTCCAACAAGTTGCGTTCCATTCCGGGAACTTTTATTTCTGCACAAAAAATAACACCATGGTAGTTCTGCTGAAAACAACGTCAGTCCGGGTTAGTTTCATTCAAATTATGCAAATTAAAGTCCAAAACAAGAGCAAAAGTGTTAGGAAAAGTAGATACGACGGAAACGTATGAACCTTCTAAATGCATTTTGATGATTGAGCTTAAGTTGAATATCCATGCAAAATATGAACACCTTCATTTGCCTAAACACTTGGTTAGCGAAGAAAATTTCTTTTGAGAAATTATAACTAATGGTACGAGACTATACGTGGTTAGGCAACGAGTTTAGGTGCAGCTATTCAATTGCAAATACTTTCTTGAATGATCTTGTATGATAAGAGAGGATGGATATGATGTATTTTCTCGAGCTGGTAAAGTTCTTTTCATTCAACCAAGTTCCTTTTCACTCTCCTGATTTCTTGTTGCTCGGGGACGAGCAAATCTTAAGCTTGGGGGATGTTTTACATAGTGATTTTCATTTTGCTTGATTGGATTTTTGTTATTCTTCGGATATTTCTAATGCTAATCCAACAAAAGAGAGGAAAATATACTTTGACCTTTGATGGCAGGAAATATCATATTTGGAAGGAAACCAAAGGAGATTGTTGTAGATCAAGCCAATTGGAGTATTATTAACAGGTGCGCTAGAGTGAAAGACGATGTTCCATACGAACGCACACGCTCGTTTGAGGGGTCGTTTGGAGTGCCCACAACCCCTCCTCGTCTATACAAGCAAATTCATGAAAGGACCGCGGGGGGGGGGGGACCCTAACCGCTGCCACATCGTCTAGAAAAGGAGAAGGGAGGATGTGAAGAAATCGAGAAGATCATCATAATTTTTGGTCCTTTCATCTCCATCATCATCACCTCCTTCACTATTGTACGAGGGATTGGCAATTGTAATCTCTACTCCATCTCATCTGAGATCAAGACTATTTGAGCACCATTTCATTTCATTGTGGATCCCCTCAATATTGTCGATATGGTTTTCATGGGTTTTCTCTCTGTTGTGATTGTTTCCCCTCTTATGATGTGTGAGTAATTCCCCTAGGTGTGGGAGATGTAGGTAAGTGGTAAGATTGATATGTGCCTATCCTTTATATCGTCATTTGAATTCGTAGTAGTATGATCTATTTTGTATATTGTTATATTGTGGTGAACTCTATCAGTGTGTTTGGTAGCATGTATGAACCTAGCCTAGTTGTTCTCCTCTCATACATGCTTAGTGTAGACATGCTGAGTCCATGCATTTGCTGTTGTTTGGCAACGGTGTATGCGCTGAGACATGCTGAGCTGAGACTTTATTTGGCAGCCTGCATGTGTTTACACATGCTGAACAAGTTCGAATTCCGAATAGTTTTTTTGAATGGTGAACAAAATTGAAAAAACATGAACAAAAATTTAAACATATTTTGAAATTCTGAACTTTTATTGAAAATTTAAACAAAATTTGAAATTCTAAAGATTTTTTTGGAAATTTAAATAAATTTTAAAATTCCGAACATTTTTTGAAAATTTAAACATATTTTGAAAGTCTAAACTTTTTTGAAAATTTAAAAGACTATGGTTTTTGAAAAAAAATCAAAAAATTTGAACCAAATTTGAAATTCTAAACTTTTTTGAAATTTTAATTTTTTTTGAACATTTTGAATATTTTTGAAAATTCAAATGAAATTTGAAATTCTAAACATTTTAAATATTTAAACAAATTTTAAAATTCTAAACATTTTTTGTAAATTTAAACGATTTTGAAATTCTGAACATTTTCAAAAATTTAAAGGATTTTGAAATTCTAAACATTTTTTAAAAACTTAAACAAAATTTGAAATTCTAAGTATTTTTTGAAAATTTAAATAAAATTTGAAATTATGAACATTTTTTGGAAATTTAAACATACCTGGACGTGGTCGAGGCCAGCATGGCTGCCTCCATGCACCCTTTGTGGGGTGCAAGGGATGGGCATAGCTGAGGGCCCTTTTTGCATCAGTTGAGCATAGCCGAGGTGAGCCAATGCACCCTACCAACAAGCAAAAGTGGGTCGGATTGGGAACTTACCCTCATTCACCCTACCAAACACATCCTATGTGTGTTGTCAAATTTAAGGGCCTAGGCAACATGATCTCAAGACCTACACAGGTAACACATATTGTTTAGGAACCATGTGACCTCTGGCGTGACAGGTGGAGATATCTATAAGAACCAAAGATAATATGAGATAACTATTATCCATTGAACTTAATGCTTGGTTCTGGTCTTATGACCTTAATTGTGGAAACGACCACTTTGTGGCAACGAAGACGCATGACCATAGAATGAAATGTAACCTCTAGTGGAGGAGTTTCATGACTCAGAACCGCCTACAGAAAGTTTATATCAAATACTATGAGTAAAATACAAGGTAACTGGTATTACCGTCGCACAGGAACAATTCATATATTCTTACCATGAACTGAAATCTCTCTGCTCCTAATCTCTTCATTGCAGAAATTCTCTCTTGCTTCACTTAGATTATTTTGAGAGAAATAAAAATTATGCTCATGTTCTTCACTTATATTTGTTTGAGCTTATCAAAAGAAACATATGAAAATAGTCCCAAAGTGATAGATATCCAAGGAGGATATAATAAAAACTTTCATGAAGATCATTGGAAAAAATGAACTTGATTCTTAGTAATGGTTTTGAGATATGACGATATGATATGTGAGTCATGTTGATGAGTAATTGTGCTTTAGTAAGAATATTGATGTTAAGGTTTGTGATTCCCTATGCAAGCACGAAAGTCAATAGTTATGCAATGAAATTTATATCCTACTTATGATGCATTATTCAGTGTTACTTATGCTTAATGCTTGGGTACGAGATTTTTCGCTTTTTGGTTGGTCGCTTTTCAATCTTTTCGCTAGCCTTCATTTTGCACTAAGTATGATCACTACTTGTGCATCCAAAACCCTTTAAACTAGTTTTGCCTTATGAGTCCACTATACCTACCTATATGCAGTATTTCCATGCTGTTCTAAGCAAATTTGCATGTGCCATCTAATTTCCAAAATAAATTTCTCTTTTGTGTGCTCTACCGCTCGCAAGGCGGTGAAGGGTGGCCAATATTTTCCATGCTAGATGTGTTGTTCTCATGATGAGTGTTTATTCACTTGTCATTGCATGAGAGTACAACAAAGGTATTAGGGATGCCCAGTCCCGAAATGAAAAATGAATTTAGTTTATATTGTCAAGTAATAAATTTCTTGGAAAGTGTTGGTATGGATGGCAACCATGGATTCGGCTAGCCATGGAAAGTGAAAGTAATGGTGGAAAAAGGAATAAACTTTATTTTCTGTTTGGGTACCGCCTATGATGTATCTAGCATGGAAAGTGTTGGGAGCTCTAAGTCGTTTTCGTTGGTGGGAAAAGTATGCCTCTCAAAAATATTTTTATCTCTCAATTTAAGCTTTGAGCTCGGGCACCTCTACAAATCCCTACTTCCCTCCGCGAAGGGCCTTTCTTTTACTTATGCAATTTTTATTTTGAATTTGAGTCTCCATCTTCTCTTATAAAGCACCAACTAAGGGGCACTATGGTCGTATTTGAGCATTGGGAGTAGCTAATATTCGAGTGTGTTTCATGAATGGATCAATGATTGAGCATAATGGGCTAGGGATAACTTGCTTTAGTGTTGATATTTTGAAAGACATGGTTGCTTGTTGGTATGCTTGACTATTAAAGTCTTCATGTCAAAACTAGACTATTGCTTTGAATCATATAAAAGTCCATATGTCCATGCTATAAAGCAAAGAAATGTGATGAACATGTTAGGCAATATTTGATACGTCTCCAACGTATCTATAATTTTTGATTGTTCCATGCTATTATATTACCCCTTTTGGATGTTTATGGGCTTTATTTTACACATTTATATCATTTTTGGGACTAACCTACTAACCGGAGGCCCAGCCCGTATTTGTTGTTTTTTTTGCCTATTTCAGTATTTCGAAGAAAAGGAATATCAAAAAGAGTCCAAACGGAATGAAACCTTCGGGAGCGTGATTTTTGGAACGAAATGATCCAGAGGACTTGGAGTGCAAGTCAAGAAGCAGCCGAGGCGGCCACGAGAGGGTAGGGCGCGCGCCCCCCTACAGGGCACGCCCCCTATTTCGTGGGCCCTTCGGGCGGCCACCGACGTACTTCTTCCTCCTATATAAGCCAACATACCCCGAAAACATCCAGAGAGCCAACGAAACACAATTTCCACCGCCGTAACCTTCTGTATCCGCGAGATCCCATCTTGGAGCCTTCGCCGGCGCTCCATCGGAGGGGGAATCGTCCCCAGAGGGCTTCTACATCAACACCATAGCCCCTCCGATGAGTTGTGAGTAGTTTACCACAGACCTTCGGGTCCATAGTTATTAGCTAGATGGCTTCTTCTCTCTTTTTGGATCTCAATACAATGTTCTCCCCCTCTCTTGTGGAGATCTATTCAATGTAAACTCTTTTTTTGGAGTGTTTGTCGAGATCCGATGAATTGTGGGTTTATGATCAAGTTTATCTATGAGAAATATTTGAATCTCCTCTGAATTCTTTTATGTATGATTGAGTTATCTTTGCAAGTCTCTTCGAATTATCAGTTTGGTTTGGCCTACTAGATTGATCTTTCTTGCCATGGGAGAAGTGCTTAGCTTTGGGTTCAATCTTGCGGTGTCCTTACCCAATGACAGAAAGGGTTGCAAGGCACGTATTGTATTGTTGCCATCGAGGATAAAAAGATGGGGTTTATATCATATTGCATGAATTTATCCGTCTACATCATGTCATCTTGCTTAAGGCGTTACTCTATTCTTATGAACTTAATATTCTAGATGCAGCAGGAGTCGGTCGATGTGTGGAGTAATAGTAGTAGATGCAGGCAGGAGTCGGTCTACTTGTTGCGGACGTGATGCCTATATACATGATCATGCCTAGATAATCTCATAATTATTCGCTTTTCTATCAATTGCTCGACAGTAATTTGTTCACCCACCGTAATACTTATGCTATCTTGAGAGAATCCACTAGTGAAACCTATGGCCCCCGGGTCTATCTTTTATCATATTTTCTTCCAATCTAATTTTATTTGCATCTTTACTTTTTTCATCTATATTATAAAATACCAAAAATATATTTGTCTTATCATACTCTCTCTATTAGATCTCACTTTCGCAAGTGGCCGTGAAGGGATTGACAACCCCTTTATTGCGTTGGTTGCGAGTTCTTTGTTTGTTTGTGTAGGTGCGTGGGACTTTTGAGGAGCCTCCTACTGGATTGATACCTTGGTTCTCAAAAACTGAGGGAAATACTTACGCTACTATTGCTGCATCACCCTTTCCTCTTCAAGGAAAACCAACGCAAGCTCAAGACATGGCAAGAAGGATTTCTGGCACCGTTGCCGGGGAGGCTTCCATCAAGTCAAGTCAAGATTCGACCTCCTGCCAACGTGCGATTTCTGGCGCCGTTACCGGGGAGGTCTTCGCTCAAGTCAAGACATACCAAGTACCCATCACAAACTCATCTCCCTCGCATTTACATTATTTGCCATTTGCCTCTCGTTTTCCTCTCCCCCACTTCACCCTTGCTGTTTTATTTGCCCTCTCTTTCCTAATCTCCTTCTTTCTTTTCCGCTTGCCTTCCCGTTGCCATGGTCGAATCAAAAAGAACTAAGGGCCCTTTCCTAGGTTCTAGTACCTTGGATAACCCCTCTATCCTCTCTAAGCTCATGAATAATGATGCTATAGAAAGACCCACCGGGGTCACCAATGAGAGCTTGAATAGTTTTGATGAAGATGACTCTGGAATTTTTCGTTATTCACTTGATGAGTCTTTAAAAGATGCTTGGTATAGGTTTTTAAGGATTCGGGCTAGCTATGTGCCACAATATCAAATTGAAGTTTACTTAAAAAGTTTCTATGTTGGCTTGCCCGCTTCTTTCAAACAAGTTTTAGATTCTATTTTTGAAGAAGGTTTTCTTGAAGGGGATGCTATAGATACTTATGAAAAAATGAAAAGCATATTTGGGCACCCTATGAATGATAAGGTTGAATACTCTCTTGTGCTTTTATCAAAATGAAATTATCAAAGAGATGAAGTCTAGCCTAGATGCAAATTTCCGTAATGTGCTTAATCTTACTTCATCCATTAATGGAAATGTGCTTACCCTAAATAGAAGAATGAATGCCATTGAAAGGAGATCATCTTCCTCCTTTCCGAGTGCCAAAGATGGCACTACTTAGATCTATCTTCGCTTTTATGCCTAGCTAGGGGCGTTAAACGATAGCGCTAGTTGGGAGGCAACCCAATTTTCTTTGTGTTTTTTGTTTTTGTTCCTGTTTAGTAATAAATCTTGCATCTACCTTCTGTTTAGATGTGTTTTTATCTTTTAATTAGTGTTTGTGCCAAGTACAACCTATAGGATAACCTATGATGATAGTTGATTTGATTCTGATGAAAAACAGAAACTTTGCGAGAACGAATTTAGTTTTGTTAAATCCCATAAATGTGCTTTTGCGTTGATTCTTTTTGATTCTGCTCAATAGACAAATTGTCCAGGACTTCCTATTTTGGTAGGATTTTTAGAGTTCCAGAAGTTTGCGTTAGTTACAGATTACTACAGACTGTTCTGTTTTTGACAGATTCTGTTTTTCGTGTGTTGTTTGCTTATTTGGATGCATGTATGGCTAGTAAAATAGTTTATAAACCATAGAGAAGTTGGAATACAGTAGGTTTAACACACCAAAATAAATAAAGAATGAGTTCATTATAGCACCTTATGTGGTGGTTTTGTTTTCTTTCACTAATGGAGCTTATAAGATTTCCTGTTGAGTTTTGTGTTGTGAAGTTTTCAGGTTTTTGGTAAAGCTTTTATGGACTATGGAATAAGGAATGGCAAGAGCCTAAGCTTGGGGATGCCCATGGAACCCCAAGATATTCAAGTATAGCCAAAAGCCTAAGCTTGCGGATGCCCCGGGAAGGCATCCCCTCTTTCATCTTCATTCATTGGTAACTTTACTTGGAGCTATATTTTTATTCGCCACATGATATGTGTTTTGCTTGGAGCGTCGTGTATTATATTAGTCTTTGCTTTTTAGTTTACCACAATCATCCTTGTTGTACACACCTTTTGGGAGAAGCCTACTTGATTAGAATTTGCTAGAATACTCTATGTGCTTCACTTATATCTTCTGAGCTTGATAGTTTTTGCTCTAGTGCTTCACTTATATCTTTTAGAGCACGGTGGTGACTTAATTTTGAAGAAATTGCTAGTCTCTCATGCTTCACTTATATTATTTTGAGAGTCTTTTAGAACAGCATGGTATTTTCTATGGTTACAAATTTGGTCCTAGAATGATGAGCATCCAAGTTGGGTATAATAAAAACTATCATAGAATGTGAATTGGATGCTATGATCAATTTGATGCTTGATAATTGTTTTGAGATATGCAGGTAGTGATATTAAAGTCATGCTAGTTGGGGTGATTATGAAAAATACTTGTCTTGAGGGTTGTGATTCCCGTAGCATGCACGTATGCTGAACCTCTTTGTGATGAAGTTGGAGCACAATTTTATTTATTGATTATCTTATGAGTGGCGGTCGGGGACGAGCGATGGTCTTTTCTTACCAATCTATCCCCCTAGGAGCATGCGCGTAGTACTTCATTTTTGATGACTTGGTAGATTTTTGCAATAAGAATATAAGTTCTTTTGACTAATGTTGAGTCCATGGATTATACGCACCCTCACCTTTCCACCATTGCTAGCCTCTCTTGTGCCGCGCAACTTTCGTCGGTACCATACACCCACCATATACCTTCCTCAAAATAGCCACCATACCTGCCTATTATGGCATTTCCATAGCCATTCCGAGATATATTGCCATGCAACTTTCCACCGTTCCGTTCATATGACACGCATTACTTTTGTCATATTGCTCTTTGCATGGTCATGTAGTTGACATTGTATTTGTGGCAAGGCCACCTTCATAATTTTCACACATGTCGCTCTTGATTCATTGCATATCCCGGTACACCACCGGAGGCATTCATATAGAGTCATATCTTGTTCTAGCTTTGAGTTGTAATTCTTGAGTTCTAAATCCATAAAAGTGTGATAATCTTCATTATTAGAGCATTGTCCCAGTGAGGAAAGGATGATGAAGACTATGATTCCCCCACAAGTCGGGATGATACTTCGGACTTTACAAAAGAAAAAAAGAGAAAGGCCAAAAAGAAAAAAAGGGAAAGGCCAAAGAAAAAAAAGAAAAAAAAGAAAAAAAGAAAAAAGAGAAAAAAATAAAATGAGAGAAAAAGAGAGAAGGGACAATGCTACTATCTCTTTTTCCACACTTGTGCTTCAAAGTAGCACCATGATCTTCATGATAGAGAGTCTTCTATGTTGTCACTTTCATATACTAGTGGGAATTTTTCATTATAGAACTTGGCTTGTATATTCCAATGATGGGCTTCCTCAAAATGCCCTAGGTCTTCGTGAGCAAGCAAGTTGGGTGCACACCCACTTAGTTTCTTTTGTTGAGCTTTCATATATTTATAGCTCTAGTGCATCCGTTGCATGGCAATCCCTACTCACTCACATTGATATGTATTAATGGGCATCTCCATAGCCCGTTGATGCGCCTAGTTGATGTGAGACTATCTTCTCCTTTTTTTTGTCTTCTCCACAACCACCATTCTATTCCACATATAGTGCTATGTCCATGGCTCACGCTCATGTATTGCGTGAAAGATGAAAAAGTTTGAGATTATTAAAGTATGAAACAATTGCTTGGCTTGTCATCGGGGTTGTGCATGATTAAATACTTTGTGTGATGAAGATAGAGCAACAGCCAGACTATATGATTTTGTAGGGATAACTTTCTTTGGCCATGTTATTTTGAGAAGACATGATTACTTTGGTTAGTATGTTTGAAGTATCACCATTTCTTATGTCAATATGAACTTTTAATTTGAATCATTTGGATCTGAACATTCATGCCACAATAAAGAAAATTACATTAAGAATTATGCTAGGTAGCATTCCACATCAAAAATTCTGTTTTTATCATTTACCTACTCGAGGACGAGCAGGAATTAAGCTTGGGCATGCTTGATACGTCTCCAACATATCTATACTTTTTGATTGTTCCATGCTATTATATTACCCCTTTTGGATGTTTATGGGCTTTATTTTACACATTTATATCATTTTGGGACTAACCTACTAACCGGAGGCCCAGCCCGTATTGCTGTTTTTTTTGCCTATTTCAGTATTTCCAAGAAAAGGAATATCAAACGGATTCCAAACGGAATGAAACCTTCGGGAGCGTGATTTTTGGAACAAACGTGATCCAGAGGACTTGGAGTGCAAGTCAAGAAGCAGCTGAGGCGGTCACGAGAGGGTAGGGCTCCCCCCTACAGGGCACGTCCCCTGTCTTGTGGGCCCTTCGGGCGGCCACCGACGTACTTCTTCCTCCTATGTAAGCCTACGTACCCCGAAAACATCGAGAGAGCCAACGAAACACAATTTCCACCGCTGTAACCTTATGTATCCACGAGATCCCATCTTGGAGCCTTCGTCGGCGCTCCGCCGGAGGGGGAATCGACCACGGAGGGCTTCTACATCAACACCATAGCCCCTCCGATGAGTTGTGAGTAGTTTACCACAGACCTTCGGGTCCATAGTTATTAGCTAGATGGCTTCTTCTCTCTTTTTGGATCTCAATACAATGTTCTCCCCTCTCTTGTGGAGATCTATTCAATGTAAACTCTTTTGGCGGAGTGTTTGTCGAGATCCGATGAATTGTGGGTTTATGATCAAGTTTATCTATGAGAAATATTTGAATCTCCTCTGAAATCTTTTATGTATGATTTAGTTATCTTTGCAACTCTCTTCGAATTATCAGTTTGGTTTGGCCTACTAGATTGATCTTTCTTGCCATGGGAGAAGTGCTTAGCTTTGGGTTCAATCTTGCGGTGTCCTTACCCAAAGGATGTAAAGGGTTGCAAGGCACGTATTGTATTGTTGCCATCGAGGATAAAAAGATGGGGTTTATATCATATTGCATGAATTTATCCGTCTACATCATGTCATCTTGCTTAAGGCGTTACTCTATTCTTATGAACTTAATATTCTAGATGCAGCAGGAGTCGGTAGATGTGTGGAGTAATAGTAGTAGATGCAGGCAGGAGTCGGTCTATATACATGATCATGCCTAGATAATCTCATAATTATTCGCTTTTCTATCAATTGCTCGACAGTAATTTGTTCACCCACCGTAATACTTATGCTATCTTGAGAGAAGCCACTAGTGAAACCTATGGCCCCTGGGTCTATCTTTTATCATATTAGCTTCCAATCTACTTTTATTTGCATCTTTACTTTTTGCATCTATATTATAAAATACCAATAATATATTTATCTTATCATACTATCTCTATTATATCTCACTTTCGCAAGTGGCCATGAAGGGATTGACAACCCTTTATTGAGTTGGTTGCGAGTTCTTTGTTTGTTTGTGTAGGTGCGTGGGACTTTTGAGGAGCCTCCTACTGGATTGATACCTTGGTTCTCAAAAACTGAGGGAAATACTTACGCTACTATTGCTGCATCACCCTTTCCTCTTCAAGGAAAACCAACGCAAGCTCAAGACGTAGCATTATTCCACATCAAAAATTCTGTTTTTATCATTTACCTACTCAAGGACGAGCAGGCCTTAAGCTTGGGGATGGTGATACGTCTCCAACGTATCTATAATTTTTGATTGTTCCATGCTATTATATTATCATTCTTGGATGTTTTACAATCATTTTATAGTCATTTTATATCATTTTTTGGTACTAACCTATTGATATAGTGCCGAGTGACAGTTGTTGTTTTCTGCATGTTTTTTACATTGCAGGAAATCAATATCAAACGGAGTCCAAACGCAGCGAAACTTCTTGAGGATTTTTTTGGTCCAGAAGACATCCAGTGGGCCAGGAAAGCACCTGGGGGTGCCTCGAGGGGGGCAGCACCCACCAAAGCGCGCTTAGGGGCCCAGGCGCGCCCAGGTGGGTTGTGCCCACCTCGGGCGCCCCCTGAACCGCCTCTTTGCTCTATAAATACCCCAATATTCCAGAAACCCTAGGAGAGTCGATGAAAATCAATTCCGGCCGCCGCAGTGTCCAGAACCACCAGATCCAATCTAGACACCATCACGGATGGGTTCACCACTTCCATTGGTGCCTCTCCGATGATGCTTGAGTAGTTCTTTGTAGACCTACGGGTCCATAGTTAGTAGCTAGATGGCTTTCTCTCTCTCTCTCTCTCTCTCTCTCTCTCTCTCTCTCTCTGATTATCAATACAATGGTCTCTTGGAGATCCATATGATGTAAGCCTTTTTGCAGTGTGTTTGTTGGGATCCGATGAACTTTGAGTTTATGATCAGATCTATGTTTTTATCCATGAAAGTTATTTGAGTCTTCTTTGATCTCTTATATGCATGATTGCTTATAGCCTCGTATTTCTTCTCCGATATTTGGGTTTTGTTTGGCCAACTTGATATATTTATCTTGCAATGGGAAGAGGTGCTTTATGATGGGTTCAATCTTACGGTGCTTGATCCCAGTGACATAAGGGGAAATGACATGTATGTATCGTTCTATTAAGGATAACAAGATGGGGTCTATCTCTACATAAATAGATCTTGTCCATCATGTCATCTCTCGTATTGCATTACTCCATTTTTCCATGAACTTAATACACTAGATGCATGCTGGATAGTGGTCGATGTGTGGAGTAATAGTAGTAGATGCAGGCAGGAGTCGGCCTACTAATCTTGGACGTGATGCCTATATAATGATCATTGCCTGGATATCGTCATGATTATTTGAAGTTCTATCAATGCCCAATAGTAATTGTTTTTCCACGGTTTGCTATTTTTCGCGAGAGAAGCCACTAGTGAAACTTACGGCCCCCGGGTCTCTTTTCATCATATTTGCCTTTGCAGTCTATTTTCCTTTGCATTTATTTTCAGATCTATTAAAACAAAAATACCTTGCGGCAATTTATTTGTTCCGCGATCTATTTATCCTATCTACCACTTTTACCTCACGTTATTTTCCTATCTTGAGGCATCGTACCCGAAAGGGATTGACAACCCCTTTAACACATCGAGTTGTGAGTATTTGTTATTTGTGTGCAGGGGCTGTTTACGTGGTGTGCGGAGGTTCTCCTACTGGTTCGTTAACCTTGGTCTCATCACTGAGGGAAATAAATACTGTCACTATACTGCATCATCCCTTCCTCTTTGGGGGAAATACCGACGTAGTTCTAGCAGACATCACTGCACTACCATGTTTGGTCTGCAGGTACCACCACCCTATGATCCTCATGCTGCGTGACATGCCCTTTCTGAAGATCAGGCAACATCAGCAAGCAGGGAGTTGGCTTAAAAAGCTTCGGCATGAGGGCTTTGAGTAAACGGTACAACCCCGATGAGCACGCGGCGAGCAGCATCATACTGAGATTGTCCACATGCGAAACAATGAGTTTGATTACCTCTGTGGGAAGCGAATTCCAGCTACTCTTTTGCAGATGCTGTCCGGTTCTGCCATTGTTAGTGCTTGGGTTTCAAAAGAGGTGGGAGGTGCCTAGCGGGGATGGAAGATTGGACGATTATGTGTGGGCAAGGATGGAGAAGCGAATATGTGTTGCGGGAAGTGGACAGGTGATGATGAAAATGTAGCAGAAACACGCCGCTTGACTTACGAGACACATCTGTCAGTGGGAACAACACCTATGGGATCACTGGAATCCCTACTGTGGTCGGCGGGCGCGGGGTTGTGAGAAGAGCGGGTCTAAGAGCCAGCAAAAGGTTGTTTACCCAGGTTCGGGCCGCGGGGTTTGCGTAATACCCTAGTCCTGCTTTGGTGTGTATTTCAGTGTTCTTGAGCTAGCTATGATGCATGACTTGCCCAAAAGAGCCGAATCCCTCTCCAGTATGCCTTGGGCCTCCTTTTATAGTCTAAGGAGGCGCCATAGTGGCACACAGGAGGTGGAAAGGGTACAGTAGCTATGCTTATCGCCAGTCATTACGGGACAAGACGCATTAAATGCGCCCCTGAGGTGTCCCCTTGCTTTGTTGCCGCCTCGCCTTGCTTCGACACGGATCCAGGCCAGCGAGGCGGGCAGTGCCATGTAGCTGGCAGGCTGCTGAGCTGGCGCGGTGGCAGCGTCTTCACGAAGATCTGCATGCCTCCACGCAGGTGCTTGCTGAGCTGGTCTCGGGGCCGCACGTCGCCACGCAGGTGCCCGCCTGTCTGGCTAGGCTGGCAGCTGCATGGGAACGATGGTGGAGCCTTGGCGGACGTGGGCCTGGCCACGGCCCTGCTGATGTCCTCGGGAAGGGTCTTGCCAGGGCCCCGGCAAGGGTCTTGTCGTGGCACTGTGGTCGTCCCCGGCAAGGATCTTGCTGGAGGCCTCGTGGGTTTCCTCGGCACGGATCATGCCGAGGATCGCCGCCTTCTAGTCCTCGTCTGATCTTGCGTGTTAATGATCTTCACAAAGATCTGCATGCCACCATGGAGGTGCCCCCCGAGCCTTGGTTCCAATGTTGTTGATGAGGTTGGAAACCTCGGGCTCAAGGGTGGCATGCTCTGCTAGTGTTGGGCAAGTTGCCCCGGCAAGGCCCTTGCCGGGGCTGTGGAGACCCCCAGGCAAGGGTCTTGCCGGGGGAGTCCACCTTGCCCTCTTGCTATTTGTGTTTCCATCTTGGCGTTGCCTTGATTGTCTTGTGGCTTTGGCTTCCCTCCCCTACCCTCCTAAGAGTGGCCGTGGGCGTGGCTCTGACTGCCCATGCACAGGTAAAGGGGTACAAAGTAGAGCCCATACTTCTGTACACCGACAGGAGCCCCCGAGCCTAGGCCACACATAAGCGCGACGCGTTGTTGGGCTAGGCCCAGAACGGTACGCGGGCAGGCGGGGCCGATTTTTACTGCGGTAACTTTTCCGCCCGCTGCGCTTCCCCATGACCCGCGTTGAATGCGCGACGTGGAGGGTCATGCGTGACGTGGGGGGGCATGCGTGGGGCGCCTGCTGCATGCAGGTGTCACGTCATAGTAAATGGTAAAGTGGCGGCCCGTGCCTTCCCCATAAAAAGGAATAACTGCACGCGCGCTGCTCATTTACCCTCTATGCTTTCTCCAATCTCAGCATCACTGTCTCCATCTTCTTCCTCCTCGAGCTCTCGCCTCTGCTCGTTGCTGCTGCGCCCTCATTGCTCTCGATCCTCTTCCTTCGCCCAACCGCCATGGCGCCCAAGACTGGCAAGGGCAAGGGCAAGGGGGCGGCCAAGGATGTCGTGGAGAGAGAGGCACCGGAGAATGAGGCGGCGGTGCGACGGGCGCAGTTCGCCTACTTCTCCCCGTTGTTGGTCGACGTATTCCACCTTAACGATTTCTTCAGGCCTCTATGGGCGGCGGAGACGACGGGGCACCCCGCCAGGTGCATCATCCCCGCCGACTGCAGTGAGGCCGGCCCCAATCGGTACCCCTTGTTCGTCGATTTCTTCTCCTGCGGGCTTTGCCTCCTTTTCTCCAATTTCTTCAACGACGTCATGCGCATGTTTGGCTTCCGTCTTCTGGATGAACACCGTGGCATGCATGGCGTTCTTCGCCCACCTCTGCGAGGGCTTTGTTGTTGTGCTTCCCAGCATGGCGCTCTTCCGCCACTACTTCTCCCCTCGCCTCCAGCCAAGGGGTGCCCTCTCTGGAAGCATCTCCTGGATCCCGAGGGTCCAAGGGAGAGGCATGTATCCAGAGGGTGCCCACAAGGAGAGGTGGGAGGAGTGGCGGGATCGGTGGTGCTGGATCGAGGAGAAGAATCCGTCGGAATTCTACCGGGTGCGCCAGAGCCCGCCGACCCATGGCGAGGACTGGAGCAACGTCGACACCGACGACGTGAAGCTCTCGATCGCCACCACCAGGATCCATCACCTCACCACGGCCGGGCTCACCCTGGAGATGATTGGGGCGGACTTCATCCGCCGCCGAATCGCCCCGCTGCACAACAAGGGGAGGCCGTCCAGGGAGTTCAGGAACGCGGCCGACATCATGAGGCTCCGCCCCGGCCTGAAGCATAACTTCACGGTGATGGGACATGCCATTTCTGCCAGAGGCTCTTCTAGCTTGATGTGTTCGCCGACAGCAGGGTGGAGATGACCGGCAGGGCCGCGAAAGCCGGCAAGGTCATCAAGGGGCCCCTATTTGGGTTGCCGCCGGGCATGTTCCCGCTGAGCAACAACACGTGCCAGGCCGCCATTCTCGAGATGATGCCGGTCTTCAACGCGCACGGCCTTGATCCGTCCTGGGTCAAGCACCCAGCATGCGAGGTGTAGGAGTTCTTCGACAACTTGTCGGACGGCTTTGACTACCATGAGCCACTGATCGTCGAGGACACCACCCAGGCGGAGATCGACTACATCGCCGCCAGGGTGGCGGAGGCGCAGCTCGCCATGGAGGCCGGCAGCGCTGGCGGCATGGAGGATGAGGACGGCGCGGCCATGGAGAAGGGGGAGCTTGCCAAGTGGGCGGGGTGAGGGAGTCCTGGACTAGGGGGTGTCCGGACAGCCGGACTATCATCGTCAGCCGGACTCCAAGACTATGAAGATTGAAGACTTCGTCCCGTGTCCGGATGGGACTTTCCTTGGCGTGGAAGGCAAGCTTGGCGATATGGATATGTAGATCTCCTACCATTGTAACCGACTCTGTGTAACCCTAGCCCTCTCCGGTGTCTATATAAACCGGAGGGTTTTAGTCCGTAGGACGAACAACCATTACAACAATCATACCATAGGCTAGCTTCTAGGGTTTAGCCTCCTTGATCTCGTGGTAGATCCACTCTTGTACTACCCATATCATCAATATCAATCAAGCAGGAGTAGGGTTTTACCTCCATCGAGAGGGCCCGAACCTGGGTAAAAGCATCGTGTCCCTTGTCTCCTGTTACCATCCGCCTAGACGCACAGTTCGGGACCCCCTACCCGAGATCCACCAGTTTTGACACCAACATTGGTGCTTTCATTCAGAGTTCCTCTGTGCCGTCACCGATAGGAAGGATGCCTCTTCCTGTCTTCAAGGACGGTATCTTCGCCAAAGGAGCCTTGGCCGCCGGCCAAACTATCCGGCTAGGTGCTTTTCTCATGACTGCCTGTGCAGCCACCGCTTCGACGATGACCTCTCGGGTCATCAAAAGCAATCTTCACGTCAACTCGGAATTCGCCGAGCAGCTAGATCCAACAGAGCTCTCGTCTGTAAACGAACTCTTGGATCGCGCCGCCGCTCGAGTCGCTATAGATCGCAATCAGATCGGGCTTAAAACCGATCCGAGAGAGATTAACTCTCCTGTGTTACCCACCACGTCATGGTGGTAGAGGAACATCGCGGCGACTCTTCTCCTATATTGAAAACTAATCATGTCCGGGCTTCCGAACCCTCCATGCCAGATTCCCGCGGAGGGACGGACTTCGATCAAGCGCTGAACCTAAAGTCGGGCATCGGACCGGACCCATTGGACAACGTTCCACTTTCCAAGCTTCCGAATTCGGAAACTTCTCGACCCTTGAGCCTTGGGATGGGTAGGGCTCCGGACTCAATTCCACTCACCCACCCAGACATATGCAATCTATCTCTAATCCAGCAAGAGCCTGCTGAAAAAGTACATCATTACTAGGCCAGATTCCTCCTGGTTATGGACAGGATAAAGGACTGCCGAGAGGAAAACGCAATCTCAATTTTTTGCAATAATTGCGGACGAGGGAATCTTGAACGCCGTCAGCCGTCGTGAAATCACACGCTTCGCCGACCTAGGGTCCATAGTACAAAAGTACTGTGCGATGGAGAGTTTCCGGAAAACCGAAAATAAGTTTTGGGACAATCCGGCCCCGAATACAACCCTAGTCCGCAACAAAAGGGTGCATCACACTCGTGCACCGTGTACAAAAACCAAAAGCAAAGACCCCATAAAGGGCACGGAACCGTCATCGGAGGGATGGCTTAGCGGACCCTGTAAAATTCACAGTACAGAGGGCGCCACCCCGACACATAGCCTTCGAGCATGTTGGATATTACGGCAGGTGGCCAAAAGTGGCGAGGAGCTTCTAGCCCCGGAAAACCACTCCAACAATACCGGTACGGTATCAACAGTCTTTGAAACTTTCGCATCAAACAATATGCGGAAACGAACAATCCACAGCCTCGCCGAAGTCTACCAAGTAGCAACAACACATCCTTGGAGCGACACGGCCATCACCTTCAACGCTAGCGACGGACCTAAATTCTGAACAGCCCGAGCACCAGCCGCATTAGTCCTTAGCCCAATAGTGGACGACTTTCGACTTACCAAGGTACTCATGGATGGCGGCAGCGGATTAAACCTCATCTACGGGGAAACTCTTCAAAAAATGGAAATAGACTGGAGCCGCATTGAGCGAAGCAGCACAACCTTCAGAGGAATAATCCCTAGTCGGGAAGTACGCTACACAGGAAAAATTACACTAGATGTGGTGTTCGGCTCGCTGGAAAATTACAGGTCCGAGGAGGTCACATTCCAAGTGGCCCCGTTCAGCAGCGGATATCACGCTTTACTAGGGCAAGAGGCATTCACAATTTTCCAGGTCCATCCAACGGACCCGACAAAGACGACCTCCATCGGGGCACAGTTGAACCCTGATGTAGACGCCGCACTGCGAGAATTCCTTCGGGAAAATTGGGACATTTTCGCCTGGCACCCTTCAGATATGCCGGGAATCCCACGCAGATTGGCAGAGCATAGCCTAAATATCCTAAAAGGATTCAAGCCAGTCAAACAGGCTCTTCGACGATTTTCTGAACCCAAAAGACAGGCAATGGGAGAAGAACTAGCCAAACTATTGGAAGCCGGATTCATCAGAGATATCAAACATCCGGACTGGCTAGCAAACCTAGTAATGGTACCAAAGAAGGACAAATCCTGGCGCCTATGTGTCGATTTTAAAGACCTCAACAAGGCTTGCCCAAAGGATCCCTTCCCCCTCCCCGCATCGACCAAATAATCGATGCTACCGCAGGGCACGATTCATTGTGCTTCCTGGACGCATACTCCGGCTACCATCAAATCAAGATGGCGGAAGCAGACCAAGCCGCAACGGCATTCATTACCCCATACGAACCATTCTGCTTCAACACGATGCCCTTCAGACTTAAAAACGCTGGCGCAACATATCAGCGCATGATTTAGACATGTCTGGCTACCCAGATCGGCAAAATAGTAGAGGCATACGTAGACGACGTAGTCGTCAAAACCAAGCACGTCGGAACTCTAGTAGACGATTTGAGGCTCACATTCGACAACCTCCGAGCATATGACATCAAGCTGAATCCGGAAAAATGCGTTTTCGGCGTACCAGCCGGAAAGCTCCTGGGCTTCATTGTATCCGATAGAGGAATTGAAGCAAACCTGGCCAAGATCCGAGCTCTGTCACAGCTGGATATTCCAAAAGACCTCAAACAGATCCAAAAATTGACTGGATGCGTGGTGGCTCTAAGACACTTTATCTCCCGTTTGGGAGAAAAGGCATTGCCCCTCTATCGCCTCCTCAGACGCACAGAACTCTTCGAGTGGACGGATGCTGCCACTGCCGGACTCGAAGAAATAAAAGCCATATTGGCAACAAATCTAGTACTGGCTGCGCCTAACCTGGGCGAACCAATGTTGTTATACATCGCGGCAACACATCAAGTTGTAAGCGGTACTCGTCAGAGAACGATGAGATGTAAGGGCATAAATTCCCTCTTCAAAACCAGTGTACTACGATCCACTGTTTTAACTCCCCGCAAGTCCGCTACCCGCACTATCAAAAGATAGCGTATCACGGTGTTCATGGTATCCGGAAGCTCCGACACTACTTTCAAGAGTGTTCGATAACATGGCCTCCGGTACCCCTAAATGACATTATAAACAATCATGACGCGACGGACGGGATTGCAAAATGGGCCATTGAGCTCTTACCATTCGATATAACTTACAAACCTCGGCGAGCTATAAAGTCGCAAGTTTTGGCTGACTTTGTCGCTGAGTGGACTGAAGCCGAACTCCCTAAAGAGTACAACGCATACTCCAATTGGATTATGCACTTCGACGGCTCCAAAATGTTGGCCGGATTGGGGGCTGGCGTCGTATTGACGTCCCCAACCGGGGACACAGTCCAATACGTACTTCAGATAATGTACACGGACTCCAACAACGCAGCCGAATGCGAGGCCCTCTTACATGGCCTCCGGATGGCAATCTCCATGGGCATTCAACGCCTAGAGGTGCGCGGGGACTCAAACCTCGCAATATCCCAAGTAAACGGAGACTTTGATGCCAAGGATCCAAAAATGGTAGCCTATCATAACGCTATCCTTAAAATGTCAGCTCGGTTCGAAGGACTTGAATTCCACCATGTAGCCAGGGATAATAACCAAGCGGCCGACGTATTGGCACGCATCGGCGCAAAACGTGACGCTGTCCCTCCAAACATCTTCCTGGAACGGCTGTTTAAGCCATCCGTACCATGGGAAGAGGAGTCCGGCAATAACAAACCGGAACCAGCCGCACCAACCGACACAGAGAAATCTGAATAATCGGCGACTCAGCCGTTGAAATAACACCTTAAGCCCACGACATAATGGCAGTAATCGCCCCGTGGACAGAGCCATTCCTAGCCTACTTGCTTAGGCAGGAACTTCCCGAAGACCAAAATGAGGCCCGCTGCGTAGTTCGGCGATCCAAAGCCTACAAGGTCCATGAGGGAGAACTCTATAAGAAAAGCACAACCAGAGTCCTTCAAAGGTGTATCTCCGAAGAGGAAGGGCGGAACCTTCTGGCTGAAATTCATGCCGGACTAGGCGGACACCACGCCGCAGCTCGGGCCCTTGTAGGAAAGGCATTCCGTACAGGATTCTATTGGCCGACGGCCCGGGCAGATGCTCAGGACTTAGTCCAAAGATGCGTCGGTTATCAGCTCTTTGCTAATCAGAGCCATATGCCACCCACCGCCCTCAAAACTATACCCATTACCCGGCCGTCATTGTCTGGGGCTTGACATGGTTGGACCCTCAAAGGGGGAACCCACAAGCAAAGGTACCTATTGGTCATGGTGGATAAATTCACCAAATGGATAGAGGCCAAGCCAGTTAAAACGGCAGAGTCTGGACCAGTGATAGACTTCATATCCGGGGTTGTACACCGTTAAGGTGTCCCCCACAGCATCATCACCGATAACAGCACGAACTTCACGGCCGACGAGGTTAAATCATGGTGCAAAAATATGGGCATCAAGCTCGATTACGCTTCAGTCTATCATCCTGAAACCAACGGTCAAGTGGAACGAGCAAATGGTCTAATAATGAGCGGCATCAAACCCAGACTAGTGCGGTCCCTTACGAAATCTGACACACACTGGGTAAAGGAGCTCAACTCCGTACTCTGGGGGCTGCGGACAATGCCCAACCGTACTACCGGATTCACACCATTTTTTATGGCATACGGCGCAGAGGCAGTTCTGCCCTGCGACATCATTCATGACTCACCTCGAGTGCGCATGTACGAAGAAAGAGAAGCCGAACTGGATCGGCAAGACAACTTGGACGCATTGGAGGAAGAACGCAACGTCGCCAAGGCTCGTTCCGCATTCTATCAGCAGCAGGCTCGAAGATATCAAAGCAGAGAAGTACGGGCCAAGACCTACAACATTGGCGAACTGGTTCTACGTCTGCCGGACAAGAAAAAGGACAAGCTCCAGCCCAAATGGGAAGGCCCCTTCATTATCGATCAAGTCTTGACCGGCGGAGTGTACCGTCTACGAAATGCGTCGGATAACCGACTCGAGCCGAACCCATGGAACGCAGCCCGCCTCCGAAGATTCTATGCCTAGCGCCGGACTAAGAGTTCGTCCCCTTCCCCCGTCCAAATTTTTACCCTTCCGCTGTCTTTTGTTTCTCTTTTTTCTCTCACCCCTATTCATCAAAGCCTTAAAAGGCTTACTTGTGCATTATTCGCATACACTTGATGTGCCATCCGCACTCATTATACCTGGGGGCTTCTTTACCAGAAGCTTAATAATAAGGGCTTAATGCCCAGCACATGTGTCAAACTTCCACATGTACCTTTTATTTACCATTATATGCATCGGTATCACTTAAGTTTTGGCCAAGCTGGGTTGCCTGGCTCCTGTGCTTACCCCTACGTTCCCGATTGTTCGGCTAGGAGGTAAAGGGAGCACCTCTGCGATTATTATTGCCGGTCACCGGATGTGTACCTCGATCGGGTGAAGCCGAAAGCTAGCGTTCTTAAGGGAATATTCGGTCGGTGACTTGAAAGATGACATTTTACCTACTTATTTATCTGCCCCGGATGTTTTTCTCGCTCTTTTCGCAGTCCGGACATGCACTTTAGGGCATGCCTCCTGTGGAAAGGAACCCTTAACGGAACTATTCTCCCCGGAAGATGTTTCTTACTAACCATGTAATATAACATAACTAGTTGGGCACTTATCGATAAAGCACTAATGACCCCTACGCTGGTCTCCATGCATGCCCGGTTGTTTCTTAACCGAGAAGGTATTCGGACACACTCCGGACTCTAGGGTCCCGAGGTCGGCTTAAAAGGTCGGCAAAGACAAACGATCTACAATCCGCTAGAAGGCATTTTAGATGTCATTTTAGAATACATTGTCAAATTGATCGATCGTATTCCTCCTCAATCTCGCCTAACAGCTGTCTAATTTACAGTCCCGTTGGGAAAATTTAGCGCCAACTCTACTTGGTCAGATACTAAACTCACAGGATCTCCTTCCCATCGGGCCCCACAGTCCGACCTCGCCATGTGGTTGGGATCCGCCTTCTTGTACCGCGTCTTCACCATGGCCCAGGCCTCCCTAGCACCTTGGCGGCAGGCCGAAATCTTCCATAAACGGAAGCGCTGCCGCACTCCCTGAAGCTTCTTCACAAGCTCCCCAAGGCCTTTGGGTAGGGAGAGGGCTGGCCATAAAGCCTGGACGACACCGCTCATTGCCTGCCGAACTCGTTCGAGCAGTTGCAACAGTTCGGGAAGTTGATCACCCGTTGATACAGGCATCTCCTCCGCAGGGCGACCTGTGAGTATACCTACAGACATATGTTGTCAATTGACTTCCTCGCCGAACTCTTCTTTTCAAAGGAGTTCGCTCAAGCACTTACTATAGATGCCGCAACGGTTACCTGATTCTCCTTAACGGAGCTGCAGACAGCTCGCCCGAACACCTTTCAGCTCTTCTCCAAGCTGGGCGTGGGCATCCTGGAGCTTGTTCCTTTCTGCTGCACCTTATTCAGCACCCTCTCGCCGCCTTCACCGGGCGCAGAGTTCTTCCTGTCCGGATCTTGTCCGGCAGCACCTGCAATGTCATTATTAGACTTGCACGCACGCCGCACACCACTTATCTTTTTAAAATAATGTGTTACCAGGAGGGGCCCCTGTGTTTCCCCCTGCGGCAGCAAGTGCGGCCTCAAGTTGGGCCTTACACTCTTGCAGCTCCTGAGACAGTTGGGCATTCTTCTTTGTAAGATCCTGCATTTCAAATGATCATTAAATCAGTTAATATAACTACTTTAAGTCTCGGGGGCTACTGGCATATACAACTATTAAAATCTCTTACCCGTATGTCTTTTACATACTGCTCCGTGGCTCTGGTTAAACCATCTTGAGCAGCATGGAGGTGCGTGTCCCCCGCGTTAAAGGCATCCAACGCCTCAGGGGAGAAGCACGCGTCACGAAAAACTGTCCGGCGGTGCCTGTGGTTCATGGCGCTCTCCACCTCAGACTTGGTGGCGGACAGTCTGTCGGCATCCTCTGTTGGAGGAGTATCCAGCTCGCACCTTGCTCGCCTCCCCCTCCAGACCAGGTGCTGGAGCTTCGCTGGTAGGGGCTGGGTTGGCAACCTCTTCGCCCGCTGTCCGGCGGGCGCTTTTCCTCCTACAAAAGTCATGAGCACTCAAACGCTTCCTAGGAACGTTGCTCTGAATAACGAACTGTGAGCTATACCTTTGCGGCGACGTTTCAATCCGCGCCGCGCTCCTCTTCCTCCTACTGGGCCGGACTGACCCTTGTTGGTCAGCCGTCGTGGGCTCGGCTTCTCGCCTTGAAGGCGCCTCCTGCAAAACACCATCACATATGGGGGTCAGAAATGAGCAAGGAAGAAAGAATGGTGTCAGGACTTCAGTCACAATCACCGGGGAAGCCGGATATAGGCCGGGGTAGTCAGCCGTAATGGCAACTAAAGCATTGACCATGCTGAGTTGGTGGAACACCCCGTCAATTAGCTCCACCTTTATGTCCGGATCCTCTTCGGAGGCCGGATCCTGGGATCTCTCCGGATCCTCGGGTTGCGGAGCCGTACTAAGCATGCCCTCCACGACCCGACGCAGCTCTTGCGTCGAAAGCATAATATAAGAAACTTAAACTTTGAAAACATGGGTCGGGCACTCAAAGTGTTCTCTTACCCAAAGCCGTGGGTTAGTCATGGAGAACCCGTTCAACGGGCTCGTCCGGAGGAAATCCTCCTTCTCCCCCTTGTACAGGCCGGACAGGATCTTCGCCAGGTCTTCGGCCGATCTCGGCCCTTTACGGCCATGACGGGTGGCATCGTCCTCCCCGTTGAAATCCCACATAGGGCGGCCCCTGTATTATAGTGGCTGCACCCCTCGCATAATGCATGTTGCCATGACTCCAATCATGGTCAACCCGGAATGGGCCAGTAACCTAATCCGGCCCATCAAATAATGGACTCTCTTGTCTTCCTCCAGCTGGGGCTCCGTGGGCGCCCGGCTAAGCGTTCTTCGAGGAGCATTATCGAACTCCGGAGGCCGATCCAACAGGTCCGCAGCAGAGTGTCTTCTATATAAAACCATTCTGAAGGCCAGTCTTCGGACGCCTTCTTAGGGGTTCCGGATGGATATCCGGTCCCGGCGATGCGCCATATTTCGGCACCGCCCACTTGATATATAGACCCCTCGTGAGAGCGGGGTACAAGGTAGAACAACCTCTTCCACAGCACGAAATGGGGCTCGACGCCGAGAAATAGCTCGCAAAGAGCAACGTAACCCGCGATATGCAGGATAGAGGCGGGCGTGAGGTGATGGAGCTGGAGTCTGTAGAACTCCAGGAGCCCGCGGAGGAACGGATGTATAGGAAATCCGAGCCCCCTTATCAGATAGGGGACGAAGCACACCCGCTCCCCTTTGTTGGGATTTGGGGTAGCCTCCGCTTGCTTCCCACCTTTGTAGGTGGCCAGCCCGGCTCGAACCGGAACCATGAAGGCCGGAGGGAGATATCCCTCCGCTTGGAGCATCACCAGCTCGTTGTGCGGGACAGAACATCTCCTCCAATCTGCTGGCAGAGGGCTGGGAGCGCGAGAAGAGGAGCCGCGTCGACGGTCCATGGTGGAATGGATTTTTGGATCAGGAGCGCTCTGATGAGTACTCGCGGAAGGAAGATGGTGTGATTTGGATCTGGATTCTTGCCTCTCTTATAGGCAAGTTATTTGCGCAGCTAGGGGGTAAAACATAAAAGATACCCTGGCTTTTCGCATTCGTGCGACGCGTGGAAGAAGGCCATTATGGGGCGTGGAAGCCAAGAAGCACGACATTGATAAGGAAGTCGGACACTGTTCGGCAGGTACATGGAACTTGAAGGAGAACCCGCCTTGCAACGCCGAAGACTACATACGTGCTGGACTTATCGTCATTGAAGCCTGGTTTGGGGGCTACTGAGGGAGTCCTGGACTAGGGGGTGTTCGGACAGCCGGACTATCATCGTCAGCCGGACTCCAAGACTATGAAGATTGAAGACTTCGTCCCTTGTCCGGATGGGACTTTCCTTGGCGTGGAAGGCAAGCTTGGCGATATGGATATGTAGATCTCCTACCATTGTAACCGACTCTGTGTAACCCTAGCCCTCTCCGGTGTCTATATAAACCGGAGGGTTTTAGTCCGTAGGACGAACAACCATCACAACAATCATACCATAGGCTAGCTTCTAGGGTTTAGCCTCCTTGATCTCGTGGTAGGTCCACTCTTGTACTACCCATATCATCAATATCAATGAAGCAGGAGTAGGGTTTTACCTCCATCGAGAGGGCCCGAACCTGGGTAAAAACATCGTGTCCCTTGTCTCCTGTTACCATCCACCTAGACGCACAGTTCGGGACCCCCTACCCGAGATCCGCCGGTTTTGACACCGACACGGGGGCTGCTGGGGAAGCCAGCGGTGCCAACACCGGGGCCCCTCTCATTGAGGAGGTGGTCGAGGAGTCGACCGAGGGAGAAGCCGAGGACGACGACCCTCCTGCCACGGGAAGAGGACGTGTCCTGCAGCGGGCCAGCTCTAACGAGCCGGTCCAGCCTAGGAGGACCAAACCGTGGAAAGGGGTCCAGGGGGAGTCCGTGCGCTAGACAAGGGTCGCGACAGCAAAGAAGAAGGCGGTGAAGACCGCAATGGCGAAGAAGAAAGCGACCGCCTCTTCTTCGTCCAAGCGTCGCCGGACTCCATCCCCTTCTCCTCCTCCCGCAGATGTCGACCCAGAGCTCGTCTTTGATTTTGGGCCCCTCAGCCCAAGGAGGAAAAGGAAGGCAGCGGAAGAGGAGGTGGAGGACAAGTAAGTGTCTGCCCTTCTTCACCTCCGCCCTCTTAGACCGTGCCACTTTTCGTGACTTGTTTTCTTCTCTGCAGGGACAGGGAGATGCTGGCCCAGAGGGTGGCGAAGAAGGCCAGGACGCCGGCGGGAGACCAGTCCGCGGCGGGCGCCTCGTGCACGCCTGTGGTGGAGATCAGCTCGGATAGCGGCCCCCGGCTCAGCCCCCAGCATGAGTTCACCACCTGCTCCCCACCAACGTGCGCCAGGATATGATTTTTTTTGGCACTGGCCTTGCCGTGGCTGCAGGAGGAGGACTACAGCAGGAGGAGCCACCGAGGGCCACCCCCGACATGCCGCCCCCATCAACCACACCGCCCCGAGGGGCGTCCCCGGCAAGGGCGCCTCACACCGAGCCCATGCGCACGGAGGAGGAGGATGTGGACTTGGGCTCTGGTTGCTCCGTCCCGACAACAGATGTTGGCGGGGAGGGGGCCACCTCTTCTCAGCCCGGCACAGGTAAGTCACCTGCTTTCCCTTCTTTCTTTTTTTTTGAACCTTGATCTTGGCCTTGCCTTATCCTCCTTTCCGGCATCCAAATCCCCCCTTGGCGGACAAGGAGGACGTCAACACCATCATCACGGAGGTCGCCAAGGACACCAAGGCTGAGGTTGACAAGATCGCCGCCGAGGAGGCCATCGAGACCGCTGCTGAGGACGCCGCCAAGGGGTCCACCAGAGGAATCGGTAAGGCTGCCGCCGAGGAGGCCGGCAAGGGCACCACCGAGGAGGCCGACAAGGGTCCTGCCAGGGAGGCTGGCAAAGCCGCTGTCGAGGAGGAGGTAGTTGACGATCAACCCTCCTCCTCCGCTACCTCTAGCTCGAGTAGGTACTTGAAGGTAGGCGACGACCTGTTCGTCCACCTTCTAGGGATGCCGGGCACCAGGGCGCCGGCCGAGGGGGAGGTGTTCGACGACGAGGTGCTCACCGCCGCCAGGCTCGAGGTTGTCGATGAACCGAGTGCCGGTGGCAGCGGTACCCAGGAGGAGCAGCTTCTCCGGGCCATGGGCGCCAGCTTTTGGAAGCTCCAAGCACTCCATCGCGCCTGACTGGACAAGGCAAAGTCCAGGGAGGCAGCGCCTGAAGCTGAAGCTGGAATGACTTGAGGGGATGCTTTTGGAGGTCAAGGCCCGGGAGGAGACCCTGACCAAGAACCTGGAGACAGAGAGGCAGCTGCGGAAGAACGACGCCGCCAACCACGAGGATTTCGTGAAGGGCGAGAACCTCTGCATCAGCCGCCTCACCGACCTTGCCAATAGGATAACCGAGAAGCTGGCTGCTATGGGGATGTCGAATGTGAGGTACACTGATACGTCTCCAACGTATCTATAATTTATGGAGCATTCATGCTATACTATTATCTATTTTGAATGTTAATGGGCTTTATTATACACTTTTATATTATTTTTGGGACTAACCTATTAACCGGAGGACCAACCCATATTGCTGTTTTCTTGCCTATTTTCAGTGTTTCGAAGAAAAGGAATATCAAACGGAGTCCAAACGGAATGAAACCTTCGGGAGCGTTATTTTTGGAACGGAAGCAATCCAGGAGACTTGGAGTTGAAGTCAAGGAAGCTTCAAGGTGGCCACGAGGGTGGGGGGCGCGCCCCCTGTCTCGTGGGCCCCTCGTGGCTCCCCCGACCGACTTCTTTCGCATATATATTCCCATATACCCAAAAAACATCGAAGCAAACAATTGATCGGGAGTTCCGCCGCCGCAAGCCTCTATAGCCACCAAAAACTTCTCGGGAGCCTGTTCCGGCACCCTGCTGGAGGGGGGATCCCTCACTGGTGGCCATCTGAATCATCCCGACGCTCGCCATGACGAGGAGGGAGTAGCTCACCCTCGGGGCTGAGGGTATGTACCAGTAGATATGTGTTTGATCTCTCTCTCTGTAACACCCCGGATCCGATGCGCCAGGTGTCCGTCAGTTATTCGCCGTCGTTGCCATGTCATGTGCTTGCGTGTTGCACTTTGCCATGTCATCATTTACATTTTATCATGTCATCATGTGCATTTCATTTTGCATACATGTTCATCTCATGCATCCGAGCCTTTTCCCCGTTGTCCGTTTTGCAATCCGGCGCTCCTATGTCATCCGGCGTCCCTTCTTCTCTCTCGTTGTGAGCGGGTATTAAACTTTCTCGGAATGGACCGAGGTTTGCCAAGCGGCCCTGGTATAGCACCGGTAGACCGCCTGTCAAGTTTCGTGTCATTTGGAGGTCGTTTGGTACTCCAACGGTTAACCGGGTAACCGCAAAGCCCTCTTTGAGTTGCAGCCCAACACCCCTTCCAAAGTGGCCCAAAACCCACCAAACTCCCCTCCATGCTCTCGGTCGTTCGATCACGATCGCGTGGCCGAAAACCGCACCTCATTTGGACTCTCCTAGCTCCCTCTACCTATTTATATGTGTGCCTCCCCGATTTTTCGCAGTCCTAACCCTAGCTCTATCCCTCGATCCCTCCTCTCTCGATCCCTCCTCGATCCCCCTCGCTCTCTCCCTCTCGGTCCTCACTCCGCCGCCAGCCGCTCATCCCGATTGGGATCGTTCCCGATCCCCATTCTCTCCCTCTGGCCCTCGCGAGTCTCCCCCGCGCCCGATCTCCCCCTCGACATCGGCCCCGCAGCCGAGCGCCGCCCCTCCGCGCGATGCCCCGCAGCCCTCCTCGCTCGACCCCATCACTGACCACCACATTGTCGGCCTGAGTTCAAGACCGCCCGGCCTTTCGCCTCCCCTGCCTGCGCCTGGCGCCACTCCTCCTCTGCCGGCGCTGCGCCTCAGCGCCAGACCCGCCGCCTCGCGCCTCCACCTCGGCCGCCCGTCTCCGCTCGCCCTCCTCCTCCTCCTCCTTCTCCTCGCCGCCGCCCGGCAGCAGCATGCTGCTTGCTGCATCCTCTCGCGCCATGAGGCCATGAGGCCATCAGCAACTCCGCGCCCCGTGTTCTCCTCTGCCGCGCCATCCTCCCATCTGCGCCGCCTGATCCCTCCCGCTCCGCTGCCTGGTCCGCCTGCCGCCATGGCTTTCTGCCTCCTCTGTCCGCGCCGGACGTGTCCGGAGGAGCCGGACATGTCCGTCTAGTCAGCCCCCGGCCCGGTCTGGACCCATGCCTTCAACCGCAGCATGCTTCATTGGGTTGTCTCCGCAAGGCTCCGGTTCGAATCACTACCAAGGTCAAGACCATCCCCGGGCAGGACCTCATGTTCGACTACATTCGTCGTGGATTTCGTCAAGTACCACTTCGGTTCGGCAAGACCACCGAGTTCGACCACGTGTGGCATCGAGTACGACTCCACACGACGATGCGTCAAGTACCACTACGCCCGAAGACGTTGGAAACGCCAAGTACGACTACATCGCGGTGATACGTGAACGACTACCGTCGCGAGTACCTCTACCGTCGCGTGTACCACTACTTCCACTACGACCATCGCGAGAACAACTACCTCCTCTACTGACGCCGTGTACAACTACTTCCACTACCGTCGCCCGGAACGTCTACTTCCACTACGAACTCGACCCGTTTCGAAAATGCACGCTTCGAAGGTATAACCCCGAGACGACCGTCCGTGTACGAATGCATGTGTTGTATGATATGCACTGCTTGCACCGTGTCCGAATTGTCACGCGTTTCCTTGCCACTAATCCGTGGGAACCCGGTTGCCGGGATCATTCCACTATCTTTCGCATGTTCCGCACGCTCCCGCCGCCTTTCTTTTGCACCGATATCTCAATGAGTTATCGGATCATCGGAATGTTGCCGTGGCACCATTTCCTTTTCGCCGCCGTGGCACCCTTTTCGTTTCGCCGCCGTGGCACCCTTTTTGTTCCGCCATGGCGACAAATGCTTCATAACATGCTCTTGTCAACATGTTCATAAATTGCATAATACTTGCATATGTCATCCGCATCATGATAACAACAATTAAAATGTGTAAAATTGTTGTTGCATTAAATTGCTAAATGCATATGGGGATTTACCGGATTTGTTGTTTTTATATCCGGCCCCATTTAAATTGTTTAGATGGTATAGTTTTTTTTTTATGCTTCACCTCTTGCCATGTTAACCAACATTTAATCTTGTCTTGTTCATAACCGAGAGAGAACTAAATAATTAATGTGGTGTTTCGTCAATATGCAACTCGTTGCATATTGAGCTCCACTTAACTTGTAGTTTTGTTTGTGCATATGCCATGCCACGCCTCTTTAAACCGGACATGCATCATACTTGTTTGCGCATCATGCCATGTGTATGTGTTGGTTGTTTACTATGTTGTATGTTTCTTTCCGGGTGCTTTCTCTCGTTAGCTTCGGTTTCGTTCCGGAGTTGTGAGGATCCGCTCGACTTCGTCCGCTTGTCTTCTTCATGGAATCGTTCTTCTTCCTTATGGATTTCGTGCAAGATGATCATACCTCGAAATCACTACTATCTTTGCTATGCTAGATTGCTCGCTCTTTTGCTATGCCAATGCTACGATGCCTACCCTTTTGCTTGTCAGCCTCCCAAATTGCCATGAACCTCTAACCTTTGACACCATTCCTAGCAAACCGTTGGTTGGCTATGTTACCGCTTTGCTCAGCCCCTCTTATAGCGTTGTTAGTTGCAGTGAAGATGAAGTTTGTTCCTTGTTGAACATGGAGATGTTGTTCCTTGTTGGAACATGTTTACTTGTTGGGATATCACAATACCTCTTATATTATTAATGCATCTATATATTTGGTAAAGGGTGGAAGGCTCGGCCTTATGCCCGGTGTTTTGTTCCACTCTTGCCGCCCTAGTTTCCGTCATACCGTGTTATGTTCCCGGATTTTGCGTCCCTAACGCTGTCGGGTGATTTATGGGACCCCGACAGTTCGCTTTGAATAAAACTTGTCCAGAAGGCCCAACATTGCCTTTTACCTTTTGCCTCACCTAGCCCTTTTTCTTCCCTTGGGTTTCGGAGCCCGAGGGTCATCTTTATTTTAACCCCCCGGCCGTGCTCCTTCGAGTGTTGGTCCAACTCGAAGCGATGTCCGGCGCCTGGCAACCAGGGTCTATGCCAACCCGATGTCCGGCTCATCCGTGTGCCCCGAGAACGAGATATGTGCAGCTCCTATCGGGATTTGTCGGCACAAATGGGGAGGTCTTGCTGGTCTTGTTTTACCATTGTCGAAATGTCTTGATGTACCGGGATACCGAGTCTGATCGGAGTGTCTTGGGTGAAGGTCTATGTCGGTGTACTAAGGTAGGGGTACCTCAGTACCCCAACTTGTGCACGGGCAGCCCCAGCTCCCCGCAACCAGATCCATCAAATGCTTGCCGGAGACCATCTCCGCTCCACACCAAGCCGCTCAAGAACAAGGTATATAAGATAGAAACTCAAGACCCCGCAAGAGGAGCTTGCCGGAAGGCCATTCTGTGCTCAAGGCTACATTACTCCTGCAGATCCCGGCGAGAGGAGCTCGTCGGGAGGACCGAAGATCACATCACGAAGACACGCCTCGGCGCCCAGCGCGCCCGGCGAGGACCCGGGCGGCAAGTCACAGAGCCCGACAAGCCCCGGGCCGCAAGATCAAGGCCCCGCAAGGTGCTTGCCGGGAGAGCTATGCTACGTGCCGACTCCAGCTCATTTGCCCACGCGTCGCCTTCACCTTCTCCAGAGACGTGGCGGTGGCTGTGCTGCATGAAGAATGCGGTGGCACTCCACGGTGGTGGCCGCCGCCGTGGCGAAAGAAGACGCAATGGCGGAGCTTTTGGGCGACGGCGACGGGCATTTAATGCCCTTGTCCCCTCTCACAAAAGTAGGTAGAAAGCACCAGAGCTGCACTGCTCCCGACTGCTCCAACTACCACCTCTTTTACGCTTTTACCCCTCTACCTCACGCTGACACATGTCGGTGACCCCTTGCCCTATAAAAGGAGGCCCATGCACAACGTAGGGGGGGTTCCATTCGCTATTCTCGCGAGGAAGGGTTCCAACCATTCGCTATTCTCGCGAGGAGGGGTTCCAACCATTCGCTATTCTCGCGAGAAGGGTTCCAACCATTCGCTATTCTCGCGAGGAGGTTCCGCGACTAGCCACTCTCGCGAGGGTTACACACACCACTCCACCGTTTTGCTCGCATTCTTGAGCAAGATCAAATACAACACAATGCAGCAGTAGGGTTTTACGCGACCATCGCGTCCCGGCCGGGTAAAATCCTCAGCGTGCATCGCCTCGATCGCTCTCCGCGCAGCCTCCGCCTGCATCAACACACGAAGGGCCCCGCCCCATAGGTGCCGCGCCACCCATCGGCGCGACATCTCTGGCGCGCCCGGTAGAAGGCGTCGAGGTTGTGCGAACCTGATCCGGCGTTCGCCAAAGACTCTTCATCAACCTCTCCACCGTCGGCAGCTTCATCGACAATCGCGTCATGGCCTCAAGACGAGAGCTTCGAGGGTCGCAGACCCATCTCCGTCTTCCCGCCGCCACCGAGAGCCGACGGCAGCGGAGGAGACGCCGGTGGAAGGGTGGACACCGGCGAGGGCGCCGCGGTGCCACCAGATCGAGGACAGATTTGAGGACCACGCCTCGGCCTCCGTAGACCCACGCCCATCTCAACAAGACGACGACCAGCAGCGCCATACCACGAGAGGTGGTATCCGCTTGTTGGAACAAGGACACGCCGGGGCTCGCGAGATGTTCCGGACCCCGCCCGAACACGGCAAAGCGAAGGCGCCGGATAGGACCTGCTCCTTCCAACACTGCCGGAAGCCCGAGCGCCCGCTCCTCGCGCGCCGCTTCCCGCTTCCCTCCACTTCTGCGAAGCGCCACGAGCGCAAATGCTCTCGACTTCCCTCCGCGGCGGACAAGGTCGAGGACCGGAGGGCTACCATCGAGCCTGGTCGCCGCCAACAACGACCGTCAACAGCAGCTGCGGCCTCGCGCGCCGCGCAAGCGGGAAGGCGAAGCTCTGCGGCGACAAGACCGCGGGGTGCAACTACGTGCACTCCCGCCGGAAACGAAGACGCCGCCCCACCGGAACAACGCCGGCGACGGCTCCACGGCATCGTCGGACCCGCGGGCTCGTCGAGATCAACGTCAGGTCCTCGACGAGCGGCGGCAAGAAGATGCTCGGACCACGATCGAGCGTCGCCGAGAGACTCGGCGACAATCTGACCAGAGAGCTGGGAGCACTGTCGAAGTGCGCACGCCCGGCGAGCCAGGCGACTTGCCGTACGCGGCGGGCTGCCCCGCGCTCACCCGTGAACTGCGGCGCGTCCAGTGGCCTAGCATGAAAAACTTCAAGCCCGACGTACCGGAGAAGTACGACGGCAAGACACACCCCTCGGAGTTTCTCAGTATTTACACCATCGCGGTGCAGGCTGCCGGGGGGCGCGACGAGAAGATTCTGGCGAACTACTTCCCGCTCGTGCTTAGGCCGAACGTTCGTTCTTGGCTTATGCACTTGCCGGAGGGCTCCATTTCCTCTTGGGCGGATCTTTGTCATCAGTTTGTTGGTGCCTTCACTGGCGGCCACAAACCCCACGGCCAAGAAAGTGATCTCCACATTTTGGCCCGAAGGAAGGAGAATCCTGCGCAAGTACATCCAACGCTTCAGCCGTGTACAACACAACATTCGATGTCCACCCGCCACGGTTATCGGCGCGTTCCACCGAACGTCGCGTAACCGCCGCATGCGTGAAGAGATGGCGATAACTAAGATCCGGATGTCGGCGAGCTTTATGCCTGGTCGACAAATGCGCACGCTGGAAGAGGGAGGAGGCTTCCGGGAGGATGTCAAGCGAGGAGGGAGCGACTCGACGACGCCGCCCGCAAAGAAGCGCCGCGGCAGGTCTTCCGTAAGAAGAACAAGGAATGTGTGCTTGCCGTCGAAAAGTCCGGCAAGGAAGCTCCCGCCAAGCAAACACAGATTGGCGATTCGGCAAGGAGCTTGCCTGTGGCGGCAACCGACAAGCGTGGCGCCCGCAAGCAATCTTCGCAAAATCCACCGCACCAAAGGCCACGACCTCTACAACTGCAAGCGCGTCGATTATCTCGCCGAGCAGCAAAAGGCTGAGTACGAGAGGCGCGACAAGGAGAGGGCCCAAGGTGGCGGACGAGAACCGAGCAAGAAGCGACCGTTAAATCGGTCGGGAGGACCTCCCAGCAAGGCCAAGCGGCGACAAGGTGACCGACCTTCTGGAGCCGCGACAAGGACGAAGAAGACGGCGAAGAGGACACGGAGGATGAGGACGACGGTGAGCAGGAATTTCGAAGGCCACGGAGGTCCTGTGCGTTGACGGTGGCGCCACACACACTCTCACCGCCAACTAAAGCAAGGGGCACGTGAGGTGAATGCGGCAGAGCCGCCCATGGAGTCACGCAGACTCCTCAAATGGTCCAAGACGCCCATCATTTTCGATCTTGAGGATCACCCGACCGCACCACCGCGGTCGGGTGCTCGCCGATGTTGGTCTCGCCCACCATCCGTAACCTCAAGGTCACCAAGATGTTGGTCGATGGCGGGCCGGGCTGAACTTGATTTCCTCTGCTGTGATCAAGAAGCTCCAAATCCTGCACGACGAGCTCGAAGAGACCGCCCCTTCAAGGAATCAACCCGGAGGAGCAAGCCCAAGGGAAAATCACCTTGCCGGTGACCTTTGGCGGGAGGTCAACTTCAGGACCGAAGCGTTACTTTTCGACGTCGCCGATATTCCGTTGCCATACTGGCGGGATACTCGGCGTCCGCCCTCGCCAAGTTCATGGCGGCTTCCCATTACGCCTACAACGTGCTCAAGATGCCGGGTCCGATAAGCGCCATCACGTCCGCGCGGCGACAAGAAAGACGCGCTTATCTGCACCGACCAGATTTACCGGGATGCGGCCGCGGCGGCCGACAAGGATGCACTTGCCGCTGAAGTTCCCAAAGGGAAAAAGACGAAGACCAAGTACGACCTCTTCAGGTTCAGACGGAAAACCCAAGAAATCCCTCCGGAGAGGGGGGAGCCGGGCTCTGCTCTCGGGGTAAAGAAATGCCTGAACAGAGCTACATTTGGGTGGATCCCTACGAAGTTCTCACACATAAAGCGAAACCGCCATTGTGAGGACGGCGTTGGGGGTGAAATCGAGAAGGTGGAAGCCATATGTGTGCATAATGGTGCAGAAGAATTCAGAGAAAGGAGGACAAAGACCGCAGATGAAAGAAAGCTGCGAAGAAATGGTACCCGCGGGATAGTTGTCCTTGAGGTCGGCCGGGTGGGCGCTGGTCCGAGGATGCGCTGAGGTCCTCTTGGACCAGAACAAGAAGTACTTGCCCCAGAGTTCGTCCACGCCGAGCCGCGGCGGGAAGACGATGTTCTCCCTCCGCATCTGAGCGAGCTCTTCCGCCGCTCGGTTTCTCCTTCTTGGTGCCTTCCGCCTTCTCCTTCCCCTTCCTGGTCTTCGGGGCCATAACGGCAGCGGCGAGGGAAGGGGGATGAGGGTCCGGCGACGCCGCGGACGAAAGAAACAGCGGAGAAGGCGCGGAGGTGGAGCGCGAGGAGGGTTTTCTGGCGGAGAAAGAAGAAGCAATGAAAGCAATGGAGGGGAACCGCGCCTGCTGCCTCTGTTTTTATGGGGAAGTGGGGCGGGGGCGCGTTCCGCTCTCCTCATTAAGGGACGTGGGCACGTCCCATCCCACGGCGCCGCAATCGACGCGTGCTGCTGCACGGGAAGGCGGCAGAGGCGGAAGTGGATTCGACGCGCCGTAGGCTTCGCGCGCCCGTGCACTGTCTTGGGCCTGGCCCAACAGCGCTCGGCACCGTGTATGGCCCAGGCCCGGGGGCTCCTGTCGGTGTACTAAGGTAGGGGTACCTCAGTACCCCAACTTGTGCACGGGCAGCCCCAGCTCCCCGCAACCAGATCCATCAAATGCTTGCCGGAGACCATCTCCGCTCCACACCAAGCCGCTCAAGAACAAGGTATATAAGATAGAAACTCAAGACCCGGCAAGAGGAGCTTGCGGGAAGGCCATTCCAGGCTCAAGGCTACATTACTCCTGCAGATCCTGGCGAGAGGAGCTCGTCGGGAGGACCAAAGATCACATCACGAAGACACGCCTCGGCGCCTTGCGCGCCTTCCGCGAGGACCCGGGGCGGCAAGTCACAGAGCCCGACAAGCCCCGGGCCCGCAAGATCAAGGCCCGGCAAGGTGCTTGCCGGGAGAGCTATGCTACGTGCCGCCTCCAGCTCATTTGCCCACGCCGCCTTCACCTTCTCCAGAGACGCGTGGCGGGTGGCTGTCTTGCATGAAGAATGCGGTGGCACTCCACGGTGGTGGCTTCGCCGCGTGGCGAAAGAAGACGCAATGGCGGAGCTTTTGGGCGGCGGCGACGGGCATTTAATGCCCTTGTCCCCTCTGTCAAAAGTAGGTAGAAAGCACCAGAGCTGCCTTTGTTCCCAAGACTGCTCCAACTACCACCTCTTTTACGTTTTTACCCCTCTACCTCACGTTGACACCTGTCGGTGACCCCTTGCCCTATAAAAGGAGGCCCATGCACAACGTAGGGGGGGTTCCATTCGCTATTCTCGCGAGGAAGGGTTCCAACCATTCGCTATTCTCGCGAGGAGGGTTCCAACCATTCGCTATTCTCGCGAGAAGGGTTCCAACCATTCGCTATTCTCGCGAGGAGGTTCCGCGACTAGCCACTCTCGCGAGGTTACACACACCACTCCACCGCTTTGCTCGCATTCTTGAGCAAGATCAAATACAACACAATGCAGCAAGAGGGTTTCTGCGACCATCGCGTCCAAGCTGGGTAAAATCCCGCGTGCATCGCCTCGATCGCTCTCCGCGCAGCCTCCGCCCCGTACCGAACACACGAAGGGGCCCCGGCCCCATAGGTGCCGCGCCACCCATCGGCCGCGACAGTCTATTCCTTCGATGATCGCGAGAGCTTGTCATGGGCTAAGTTGGGACACCCCTGCAGGGTTTAAACTTTCGAGAGCCGTGCCCGCGGTTATGTGGCAGATGGGAATTTGTTAATGTCCGGTTGTAGAAAACCTGAAGTTGACCTTAATTAAAATACATCAACCGTGTGTGTTCTTGTGATGGTCTCTTTCGTGAGTCCGGAAGTGAACACGATGTTGGAGTTATGCTTGACGAGTTGCTATAGGATCACTTCTTGATCATACTTTTATCGACCGTGCTTTGCCTTCTCTTCTCGCTCTCATTTGCGTATGTTAGCCTCCGTATATGCTAGTCGCTTGCTGCAGCTCCACCTCATGCCTTTACCTTACCCATAAGCTTAAATAGTCTTGATCTCGTGGGTGCGAGATTGCTGAGTCCCCGTGGCTCACCAGATACTTCCAAACCAGTTTGCAGGTGCCTATGTTGCCGAGCAGGTGACGCTTCCGAGCTCAAGGAGGAGCTCGATGAAGATCTTGCCATTTGTGTTGTTTCGTTCTAGATGATCAGTAGTGGAGCCCAGTTGGGGTCGATCGGGGACCGTTTGTCGCATTTGGGGTTCTTCTTTTATTTTGGTTCCGTAGTCGGACCTTGATTGTATCTGGATGATGTAATGCTTTATTCATGTAATTGTGGGAAGTGGCGATTGTAAGCCAACTATGTATCTTTTCCCTTATGTATTACATGGGTTGTGCGAAGATTACCTCACTTGCGACATTGCTTTCAATGCGGTTATGCCTCTAAGTCGTGCTTCGACACGTGGGAGATATAGCCGCATCGAGGGCGTTACAAGTTGGTATCAGAGCCATCCCCGACCTTAGGAGCCCCCACTGCTTGATCGTTTTTAGTGGCCGAGTTGTGTCTAGAAAAATGTTTTGAGTCATTTAGGATTATATATATCGGAGAGTTTAGGAATTCTTTTTACTCCCCAGTCCCTTCGACCTTCTGGTGAGGTATCCTGACGTAGAGTTTTGACTCTTCTCTTCTTAAATTTCACTAAAAAATTTTTAGGATCACGCGGGTATCTTGGGATCGTTCCGATATTCTTATGACGAGAACATTGTCTTGGTTGCCTCCTGACATTTAGGGGTTGTGGCAGTGTCCCGGGGAGTTGAGCTCCGAGGTGTTGTCGTCATAATTTTATCGTTGCAGTTCTGGAATACCTGAGTTTAGTACGCCGACATCGAAAATCTCTTTTATGCAGTTGTTGGTGAGATAACCCCGCTAACCCAAGATCGAGGTGAGTACGGAGTATTGCCATGACTTGGATAACGGATGCTTTTCAAGGTTGAGGTAGACGATTTCCGAAGGTTTCTTGGTTATGTGTTGAAGGATGGATACAATGGATGTAGGGATTGTTAGCTTGGGTGAGATATATATTGCTCCCTGTATCCCCAACACCTGATTGCATAACCGGAAAGTTTCGGAGTTTCATAGGTGGGAATTCAAGTAGCTCTTAGGATATCTTTCCGACGGATGTATGATATGAAATTGGGGTTCGACGTCTAGTGGTCCGCCTATTCACGGTTGGTTTTACAGTGGTCTCGTTGTGTCTTAAAGAGTCCTTGGCTATGCCGACTCGGGGACGCTTCGTATGTCATGTGCACTACCTTGTACATGATGGTGCTGTACGATTGAGCCCGTGTAGGCCCCACCACGAAAACTTCGATTTAAATCTCTATCATATGTTTGTTCCGCTTATTCGCAAGCCAGTCCTTTGTTTTTGTTTTGAGTTGTGGTATTCGAGTTGCTTCAATGTCAAGTGTTGATTCCATACCTTTCCTAAATGGTGTTCTCATACTCCGATGTGAATACCAATCCTTCTTGATCATTGTGGTTGTCATGTTAATTCTTTTCCTACCGGCGTGCTTCTCTTCAAGTGGATCCCATCATTTTTCCCATCAGCAAGACCAATTATCATTTTTTTTTCTCTCTCAACGGTGTTTGTTTCGTTCATCCCAAGTTGCTTTTGTTTTTCCCCACCCACCCACCCTTTTTTCCCAAGGACACAGATTTCTTAATCAAGTATCCATTTATTCATGTGAAGTTTCTCCATTCTTTTCCATCAATGTTCTTATCCGGTGATTTCCCATGAAGATGCTCAACAGCTTCAAGTTCATCATCCTTCATTGTTGTTTCTACTTCGGTGGATTTAATTCAAGCTTTCGATATTCATCATATTCCTTTTCTCGTTTCAAATGCTTTTTCATACCGGTGCACCTCTTAATTTTTCACTTCTCGCTATTCATTTGTTCTGGAGTGCTGAAGATTTCTCACAAGACTTGTGTTTCCATTCTCAATCCGTTCAAGCCATTTCGAGATTGCTATCTCATTCAAGCCATTTAAATCAACCGGTGCAACCTCCCTTTCAAGCAATCTTTTCAACGGTGTTCTTTTGAGTGGGCCCTAACCCACAGGTCTTTTCCCAGGATCTTACCTGACTCTTCTATTTTCCCAGAGCTATTCTAAATTCTTCTCCAAGTTTGACGTAAGAATGAGTTATCATCAGTCAAATGCTTTTCTCCATCTTTCAAATTCTTTTCATAGTTGGCTCAACCTCTTCGCTTTTGATTCTTCCGGTGTGCCTCAATAATTCTTGGTGGTGTTTCTCGTTGTCATTCTCATCATTTGAAGACCGAAGAAGAGTTTCTCTTTAATCTTGCTCTATTCTCTTCAAGATTCATGGTTCTAGCTTGGGGCCATCCTCTCATAATTGTTTTCGATTGTGAGAATCTTTTTCACCCATCCGGAGCATTTTAGGAGTCTTTTCAGTTTCATTCTTTGAAGCCCATCATCTCAGTATTATTCATTCAAGCTTTCAGCTCTCGTTCTCCAAATCTTACCGGTGATTCGTTTAAATATCCTCTAATCAGTTCATGATCTCTTCGTTCTCATGTATCTAAATCCCCTCAAGTATCTTCATTCGTTTTCCAATTCTTCCCAGTGAATTGTACCCTTGCTACTCTCTTTTTCAATTCTTACGGTGGTTCTTTCAAGATATCTCTTCCTTGTTCATCATATCAATTCATTTGTTGTTCCTATCCTACCGGTGGTTCGTTGAAGACCTTCTCAAGTTTGTGCTATATCTCTTTTAATCCTTTCTACGAGAATAAGTAGCATGCCAAATCCGTTGATTGTCATCAATTTAATTGGTGAAGGATACGCATAACATAATTCTTGTTCTTGTTTCATCCAAGTGATTAATTCCTTCTTTCGGAGTTTGTTCATGATGAACAAATTCTCGGTTTCATTTGTTTCATCTTCTCTTTTTCCAGGAGTTCCAAGCTCTAATCATCTCGTCGCGCAGCTCCATCTAAATCATTGCAAGGATTCACCTTGTGTTTTCAACTTCTCTTTTTTTCATCATCCTTTTATTACCGGAGTTCTTCATGGAGGTTCTACATGGTGGTTCCTCAAGTATTCCTTTCATTCTTCAATTGTTCTTCAAGGTTTCTCTCGAAGTTATGACCCGCCAAGCTATACTCAAAAATTAAACATGGTGCTCAACACATGTTTTGTTTTGAGGAGTTCAAGCATTCTTCATCTTGCATTCCGAAGTGCAATTTTTTCTACCTTATCTTTTGAGATGGTGTTATGTCACTCTCGACAATTTCCCTTGGTTATTCATGTTGTTAAGAATGAGATATTTAAATCCATCAGTCTCTTCATTGGAGTTATCTTGGGTTATATTTCACCTAAAGCTTTCCCTAAGGATTGTTGCTATTTATGGTGCTTATAAATGACCCAAGTTCTTCGTTTGTCTTTCCGGTGAAATAAGTTTCTCGTCTCCTTGTTGATATCAATCCAATCATTTGTTTCCGTTGGTGACAGATGTTGGCATTTTCTTCTCCATTCTTCTATTCCAATGATCTATCTTCTATTCTTTTGCTTCGGAGGCATTGTGATGTCTTTCTTTGACCCATTATATCATTTTGGAGATCATGTTCTTTTCGTGCTTATCCATTTAACCGGAGTGTCGTGTCCTCTGCTCAAGCTCTTTTCTTCCTATCAAGTCTTGTATCTGTTTTCAACCGGAGTGCTATAAGAAATTGTTCCTCCTTGTTCCTCTTTTCTAACGGATTGTTTGCAATCTCGTTCATCTCTGTTGTACCCTTTCTTTTAAATTGCTCAACCTCTCAAGGTTCATGGTTTCACTCGTTCGTCAGAGAAGCAACTTAGTTTTACCTCTATTCTTCCTCGTCATTTTCCCTCCGGTGCCATCCTAGATCTCGGGACGAGATCCTCTCGTAGTGGTGGAGTGTTGTAACACCCCAGATCCGATGCGCCAGGTGTCCGTCAGTTATTCGCCGTCGTTGCCATGTCATGTGCTTGCGTGTTGCACTTTGCCATGTCATCATTTACATTTTATCATGTCATCATGTGCATTTCATTTTGCATACATGTTCATCTCATGCATCCGAGCCTTTTCCCCGTTGTCCGTTTTGCAATCCGGCGCTCCTATGTCATCCGGCGTCCCTTCTTCTCTCTCGTTGTGAGCGGGTATTAAACTTTCTCGGAATGGACCGAGGTTTGCCAAGCGGCCCTGGTATAGCACCGGTAGACCGCCTGTCAAGTTTCGTGTCATTTGGAGGTCGTTTGGTACTCCAACGGTTAACCGGGTAACCGCAAAGCCCTCTTTGAGTTGCAGCCCAACACCCCTTCCAAAGTGGCCCAAAACCCACCAAACTCCCCTCCATGCTCTCGGTCGTTCGATCACGATCGCGTGGCCGAAAACCGCACCTCATTTGGACTCTCCTAGCTCCCTCTACCTATTTATATGTGTGCCTCCCCGATTTTTCGCAGTCCTAACCCTAGCTCTATCCCTCGATCCCTCCTCTCTCGATCCCTCCTCGATCCCCTCGCTCTCTCCTCTCGGTCCTCACTCCGCCACCACCCGCTCATCCCGATTGGGATCGCTCCCGATCCCCATTCTCTCCTCCGCCCTCGCGAGTCTCCCCGCGCCGATCTCCCCTCGACATCGGCCCCAGCAGCCGAAGGCCATCCTCGCGCGATGCCCCAGCCCTCCTCGCTCGACCCCATCACTGGACCACCACCGCCCGTCGGCCACAGTTCACCGCCCGGCCTTCGCCTCCCCCAGCCTGCGCCACACGCCCTCCTCCTCTGCCGGCGCCTGCGCCTCAGCGCCAGACCCGCCGCCTCGCGCCTCCACCTCGACGCCGCCCGTCTCCGCTTCGCCGCGCCTGCCTCCCCTCCTCGCTTCCTCCTCACCACGCCCGAAGAAGAATTCTGCTTGCATCCTCTCGCCACCACGCCCATGAGGCTATCAAGAACTCCGGCGGCCCCGTGCCCTCCTCGCCTTCGCCATCCTCCCATGCGCCTCGCCTGATCCCTCCTGCTCCACTGGCTTTGGTCCGCAGTTGACCCCAATTCTCTAAGTCCCTTATTTTGCATATTTTCATGCATTTTCATTGCATCACATCTCTGCACCCGTAGCTCCATTTTGCGCGTATAATATGTCAAATTGTTCGTCTCGACGAGTACATCATTTCATTCCATTGCATCATTTGCATTTGAGCTCATCTTGATGCCCGAAATGCTGTTGGAAGAAGGCTTCAGATCGTTAGTTTCAGAATCTTATCAGTTCGAGCTCTTTTGTCATTTTTGCCATGATTTATGTGCGCACCCTATGAACTTGAGTTCTACATGAATGTTGAACTAGGCCATGCCATCTTTCCAGAGGTGTTGACCTTGTATTTTTGTGAGTTGTGTGCTGAGTGCATTGAGCTTGTAAAGTAGGGTAGTTGCTGTTGCTGTTTTTCGGACAGATTCTGTTATAATTTGATGCCATGTTAACATGCTTCCACTAATCATTCTATGCATAATCTGGAGATGCTCTATAAACATGTTTTGATATACATGTCTTGCTCTATCCACTCATGCCCTTTGTTGCAATTATGGCCTGCTGGAACATGTTCATATCTTGCTCTAAAGTTGCTTGAAAATGTTTCCTGACAGATTGTTTGCATGAGATTCAATTTTCACGAGGTCGGTGTAGTTGATCCGTGTATGCTATGAACTTGCTCTTGCCATGCTTAGCTTCATAAACATGCCTTCTTACTGTTGGTTGCCTTGCCATGCCATGTATTGCTCTGTAGTGAGTGGTTCGAGCTCACGAACATGCCTACTAATCGTTGTTTCTGCCATGTTCAAATCTGTAATAAAACTTGCCATGTTTACATGGGTTGTGTGAAGATTACCTCACTTGCGACATTGCTTTCAATGCGGTTATGCCTCTAAGTCGTGCTTCGACACGTGGGAGATATAGCCGCATCGAGGGCGTTACACTCTCTCTCTCTCTCTCGTGTTCTTGAGGTGATACGATCTTGATGTATCGCGAGCTTTGCTATTATAGTTGGATCTTATGATGTTTCTCCCCCTCTACTCTCTTGTAATGGATTGAGTTTTCCCTTTGAAGTTATCTTATCGGATTGAGTCTTTAAGGATTTGAGAACACTTGATGTATGTCTTGCCGTGCTTATCTGTGGTGACAATGGGATATTCACGTGATCCACTTGATGTTTTTTTTTTTTTTTTTAGAGCAGAGATCCACTTGATGTATGTTGTGGTGATCAACTTGCGGGTTCCTCCCATGAACCTATGCATAGGGGTTGGCACACAATTTCGTCTTGACTCTCCGGTAGAAACTTTGGGGCACTTTTTGAAGTACTTTGTGTTGGTTGAATAGATGAATCTGAGATTGTGTGATGCATATCGTATAATCATGCCCACGGATACTTGAGGTGACAATGGAGTATCTAGGTGACATTAGGGTTTTGGTTGATTTGTGTCTTAAGATGTTATTCTAGTATGAACTCTATGATAGATCGAATGGAAAGAATAGCTTCGTGTTATTTTACTACGGACTCTTGAATAGATTGAGCAGAAAGGATAACTTTGAGGTGGTTTCATACCCTACCATAATCTCTTTGTTTGTTCTCCGCTATTAGTGGCTTTGGAGTGACTCTTTGTTGCATGTTGAGGGATAGTTATATGATCCAATTATGTTATTATTGTTGAGAGAACTTGCACTAGTGAAAGTATGAACCATAGGCCTTGTTTCCTAGCATTGCAATACTGTTTATGCTCACTTTTATCACTTGTTACCTTGCTGTTTTTATATTTTCAGATTACAAAAACCTATATCTACCATCCATATTGCACTTGTGTTACCATCTCTTCACCGAACCAGTGCACCTATACAATTTACCATTGTATTGGGTGTGTTGGGGACACAAGAGATTCTTTGTTATTTGGTTGCAGGGTTGCTTGAGAGAGACCATCTTCATCCTACGCCTCCCACAGATTGATAAACCTTAGGTCATCCACTTGAGGGAAATTTGCTACTGTCCTACAAACCTCTGCACTTGGAGGCCCAACAACATCTACAAGAAGAAGGTTGTGTTGTAGACATCAAGCTCTTTTCTGGCGCTGTTCCCGGGGAGGTGAGTGCTTGAAGGTATATCTTTAGATCTTGCAATCAAATCTTTTTGTTTCTTGTTTTATCACTAGTTTAGTCTATAAAGAAAACTATAAAAAAATGGATTTGAGTTTGTCTCATACGCTTCATCTTTTTAATATCTTTTGTGAGAATGATGGAAAGGAAAATTGTGCTCAATTGCTAGAAGAAGAATGCATTAAAATGCTTGGTACTAAATCTTTGAATGATGAGCATGATTGCAATGTTGTTAGTATGAACTCTTTGAATATTCGTAGTACAAATGATGATTGCACTAGTTATGATGAAAATGTCTTCTATAAGCATGTCGATTTTTGTGGAGAGCATTGGGTTTGCATAGATACACCAAATAGAGAAGATAGATATTGTAAGAGGCTTAAGCATGTAGAAACTAAATTGTTGCAAGAAAGGCTAAGGGAGAGTGCTGAAAATTTATATTTCCTTCGCCGTTCTTGTGAACTTTGCAATGAAAGTGGTCATTTACATCTTCGATGCAAATTGTTTCATGATCGAATCGTGTCCAAAAATTGTGATGATTTGATCATCCTTGCACACTATAATGAACTTAGTTTGCTTATGGGTTACAAAGAAATGAAAGGTTTAACTAAATTTCTTCCAGAATTTGCCCGTTATAACCTTCTTGAGTTTGATCTAGAGGAAACTGATATGTATTGTGCGGTGAATTGCATTGAAAATCCTTATGTTGCCAATTACATAAAGAAAAGAAAGCAAATAGAAGATGATGAGACTACTAATGAAAGGGAAGAGACTTCCCAATCTCCTCCTATTATTTCTTATGATGAATCAGGTAACGAGGAGGAGCTTTCTATTCAACCAATCTCATCAATAAGGAGCTCAAAGAATAAGGTTGAACCCACACATAATGTGAAGAAGAAAAAGAAAAGAAGGAGCAACAAAGGTAGAAAGGTATCCCTCCCAAATGATGTTGCTCCTACTACTCATTGTGATGATGATAATTGCTATACTATTGGTGTTTTCCATACTATTAATGATGAGAATGATTATGCTTATAATATGAAAAGGCCCAAGCTTGGGGAAGCTATGTTTGACGAGGATGACATATTTGAGAATACATTTGCTGAAATTAATGTTTGTCCCAAGCTTGGGGATGCTACGTTTAATGATGATGATATTTTTAGCCTCCTGAGTTTTGATATGCAAAGTTGTTATGATGATAGCATGCCTCTTACCTATGATGATTATATTGATGGAAGTGGGTTTGGAAGAGTGTCAACTTTAGGAAGTAGTGATTCCACTATTTTGGAGGATGTTGAATCTTATTGTGATGAATATGAAAGTGGATTTGGAAGAGTGTCAACTTTGTTTAGTCATGATTCCACTATCTTGGAAGAGGTTTCAATCGATTACGATGAGAAAAAAATTGCTACTTGTGATGATTATTGTGATGAAACTTATGTTATAAAAAGTAGTGATGATTATATTTGTCATGATTATGATTACCCTTTTTCTGAATACTCTTTTAAGTGGAAATAATTTATAGTATTCAAGTCTCTTATGATACTCCCATTATTCCGAATGAGAAGAAATTTGCTTATGTGGAGAGTAGTAAATTTTCTATGCTTGTAGATCATGAAAAGAATCCTTTAGGTGCTCGTTATATTGTTGAATTCATTCATGATTCTACTAAAAATTATTATGAGGGAGGAACATATGCTTTTTATAATTGCAATAATAGCAAGTTTCCTCTCTATGTGCTTAAAATCTTGAAGCTATGCTTGTTTTACCTTCGTATGCTAGTTGATTATTGTTCCCATAAGTTGTTTGCTCACAAAATCCCTATGCATAGGAAGTGGGTTAGACTTAAATGTGCTAGTCATATGCTTCATGATGCTCCCGATATGTTTCAATTCTTATCTTTTATGTGAGCATCATTGTCATCATCATGCCTAGCTAGAAAGGCATTAAAGAAAAGCGCTTGTTGGGAGACAACCCAATATTACCCTTACTGTTTTTGTGTGTTCACATGATTATTCTACTGTAGTAATCATCTTTTATAGCTTTTGTTTCAATAAAGTGCCAAGTAAGACCTTTAGGATAGCTTACGGTGATAGTTGTGTTGATCCTGCTGAAAACCAGAAACTTTTGCACCCAGTAAATTTGTTTTAGTAATTAACAGAAACGTGATTATGATCTTATTCTTTTTGCTCTGGATCGGTACACAAATTTCTTAGGACTTCCTAATTTGGTAGGATTTTTGGAGTTAGAGAAGTATACGTTTGATTCAGATTACTACAGACTGTTCTGTTTTTGACAGATTCTGTGTTCTATGTGTTGTTTGCTTATTTTGATGAATCTATGAGTAGTATCGGAGGGTATGAACCATAGATAAGTTGGAATACAGTAGATATTACACCAATATGAATTTAGAATGAGTTCATTACAACATCTAAGTGGTGGTTTTATTTTCTTATACTAACGGAGCTTACGAGTTTTCTGTTGAGTTTTGTGTTGTGAAGTTTTCAAGTTTTGGGTAAAGATTCGATGGACTATGGAATAAGGAGTGGCAATAGCCTAAGCTTGGGGATTCCCAAGGCACCCCAAGGTAATATTCAAGGACAACCAAGAGACTAAGCTTGGGGATGCCCTGAAGGCATCCTGTTTAAATCCTTCGCTCAATGTAACTTTACTTGGAGCTATATTTTTATTCACCACATGATATGTGTTTTGCTTGGAGCGTCATTTTCTTTTATTAGTATTTGCTTTCTGTTATTTATAATAATGTTTTGCATCTATATTTTCAATAAAAATTTCAAGGATAGTCTTTGCCATGCTTATTTTGCTAGTATACATGTTGCTGTTTGAAAACAGAAAGTTTACCGCTGTTGCAAAAATTCATTAGAAAAGTCAGCGAATGATATAATGTCGAAAATTTTGGATACTGAGATATGATAAATCTTCCACATCGTAATATTTTTTCTCATAATTTTTGGAGTTAGGGAAGTATGATGAATTTTGCATTCTTTACAGACTATACTGTTTTGGCAGATTGCTGTTATGTTTGCATATGTTTGCTTGTTTAATGATTCTATTTGAGGATAGGAGTATTAAATATGCGGAGAAATTTAGTATGCAACGTTGAATAATAATTTTAGTGATTTTTACAGTAGAAAAGGTTTTTGCATTGGTTTATACTAACTTATCTCACGAGTTCTTGTTGAGTTTGGTGTTGATGAAGCTTTCGAGATTTAGGAAACCGAGGTATAAAAGGAATTAAGGAGACACAAAAGCTCAAGCTTAGGGATGCCCAAGGCACCCCAATATAATATTTCAAGAAGTCTCAAGCATCTAAGCTTGGGGATGCCCTGGTAGGCATCCCACCTTTCTTCTTCAACAATTATCGGTTAGTATCGGTTGAGCCTAAGTTTTTGCTTCTTCACATGAGTCGTGCTATCCTTGCAATGCCATTTTATTTTGTTTTGCTTGTTGTCAAAATACCAAGATCTGAAATTCTTAAATTAGAGAGAGTCTTCACATAGTTAAATAGTTATTTAACTACTCATTGATGTTCACTTTTATCCTTTTTGGAGTAGTTTGTCATTTACTCGTGTGCTTCACTTATATCCTATGAGTAAATGGTTGAATGAGTTGAATGTCATAAATCTTAAATTTTATATGTTTCATTTGCTTATCCCATGGGGAGTAATGACTTCACATCTAAGAAGTGGAGGTTGTAAATTTATTGAAGGTTAGCAAGCATTGTATTGGTCATTTGAACAATTCATGAAACAATATTGAAGGAAGAGAGATTTCACATATAAATATACTATCCTAGACATCTTTTATAATTGTGAGCACTCATTAAGTATGACATGCTAAAGAGTTGATGTTGGACAAGGAATACAACATAATGGGTTATGTTTTCTCACATCCCAGTTAAAGTATATTGTCATGGATCATTCAAACATGTTGAGCTTGTCTTTCCCCCTCATGCTAGCCAAAATTCCTTGCACCAAGTAGAGATACTACTTGTGCTTCCAAATATCCTTAAACCCAGTTTTTGCCATGAGAGTCCACCATACCTACCTATGGATTGAGTAAGATCCTTCAAGTAAGTTGTCATGTTGCAAGCAATAAATTGCTCTCTAAATATGTATGACTTATTAGTGCGGAGAAAATAAGCTTTATACGATCGTGTGATATGGAAGTAATAGAAGCAACGGACTACATAATAAAGGTTCATATCACAAGTGGCAATATAAAGTGACGTTCTTTTGCATTAAGATTTTGTGCATCCAACCCTAAAAGCACATGACAACCTCTGCTTCCCACTGCGAAGGGCCTATCTTTTACTTTATGTCTTTCACTTTATGCAAGAGTCAAGGTGATCTTCACCTTTCCCTTTTTTATTTTATCCTTTGGCAACCACCTCGTGTTGGAAAGATCTTGATATATATATCCAACTGGATGTAAGTTAGAGTGAACTATTATTCTTGACATCACCCAAAGGTGAATACGTTGGGAGGCGATATTGTAAGCCCCTATCTTTCTCAGTGTCCGATTAAAACTCAATAACCATAAGTATTGCGTGAGTGTTAGCAATTATGGAAGACTACATGATAGTTGAGTATGTGGATTTTGCTAAATCAAAGCTCTAACATAGACCCTTCATGAAAATAAGATGAATTGTAATTGTTTGATGACTAAGAATGAAGTTTGCTAGTTTTCAAGAAAATTTATGGCCTATGCTTTAACATGTGAATATCTTGTTACTTGATCGTGAGAAGTTTTATGAGATGAACTACTGTTATGACATATAATCATGCTAGAAAAGGTGATTGAAATTATTATTGATCAAACTTGTGCACCTGCTAGCATTCACACTTCATAAATTCTTTCTTTTATCATTTACCTACTCGAGGACGAGCAGGAATTAAGCTTGGGGATGTTGATATGTCTCCAACGTATCTATAATTTATGAAGCATTCATGCTATATTATTATCTGTTTTGAATGTTTATGGGCTTTATTAATACACTTTTATATTATTTTTGGGACTAACCTATTAATCGGAGGCCCAACCCATATTGTTGTTTTCTTGCCTATTTTCAGTGTTTCGAAGAACAGGAATATCAAACGGAGTCCAAACAAAATGAAACCTTTGGGAGCATTATTTTTGGAATGGAAGCAATCCAGGAGACTTGGAGTTGAAGTCAAGGAAGCTTCAAGGTGGCCACGAGGGTGTGGGGCGCCCCCCCCCCCTCTACTAGGCATGCCCCCTGTCTCGTGGGCCCTTCGTGGCTCCCCCGACCGACTTCTTTCACCTATATATTCCCATATACCCTAAAAACATCAAAGCAAACAATAGATCGGGAGTTCCGCCGCCGCAAGCCTCTATAGCCACCAAAAACCTCTCGGAGCCTGCTCAAGACCACCGAGGGGGGATCCCTCATCGGTGGCCATCTTCATCATCCCGACGCTCTCCATGACAAGGAGGGAGTAGTTCACCCTCGGGGATGAGGGTATGTACCAGTAACTATGTGTTTGATCTCTCTCTCTCTCGTGTTCTTGAGGTGATACGATCTTGATGTATCGCGAGCTTTGCTATTATAGTTAGATCTTATGATGTCTCTTCCCCTCTACACTCTTATAGTGGATTGAGTTTTCCGTTTGAAGTTATCTTATCGGATTGAGTCCTTAAGGATTTGAGAACACTTGATGTATGTCTTGCCGTGCTTATCTGTGGTGACAATGGGATATTCACGTGATCCACTTGATGTATGTTGTGGTGATCAACTTGCGGGTTCCGCCCATGAACCTCTGCATAGGGGTTGGCACACATTTTCGTCTTGACTCTCCGGTAGAAACTTTGTGGCACTCTTTGAAGTACTTTGTGTTGGTTGAATAGATGAATCTGAGATTGTGTGATGCATATCGTATAATCATGCCCACGGATACTTGAGGTGACAATGGAGTATCTAGGTGACATCAGGGTTTTGGTTGATATGTGTCTTAAGGTGTTATTCTAGTAAGAATTCTATGATAGATCGAACGGAAAGAATAGCTTCGTGTTATTTTACTACGGACTCTTGAATAGATTGAGCAGAAAGGATAACTTTGAGGTGGTTTCGTACCCTACCATAATCTCTTCGTTTGTTCTCCGCTATTAGTGGCTTTGGAGTGACTATTTGTTGCATGTTGAGGGATAGTTATATGATCCAATTATGTTATTATTGTTGAGAGAAGTTGCACTAGTGAAAGTATGAACCTTAGGCCTTGTTTCCTAGCATTGCAATACCGTTTACGCTCACTTTTATCACTTGTTACCTTGCTGTTTTTATATTTTCAGATTACAAGAACCTATATCTGCCATCCATATTGCACTTGTATTACCATCTCTTCACCGAACTAGTGCACCTATACAATTTACCATTGTATTGGGTGTGTTGGGGACACAAGAGACTCCTTGTTATTTGGTTGCAGGGTTGCTTGAGAGAGACCATCTTCATCCTACGCCTCACACGGATTGATAAACCTTAGGTCATCCACTTGAGGGAAATTTGCTACTGTCCTACAAACCTATGCACTTGGAGGCCCAACAACGTCTACCAGAAGAAGGTTGTGTCGTAGACATCATACACCCCAGAGCCGAACATAAGCCCCAACGCCAAGCTGACGCTCTTCTTCGAGGGCGTTCTTGGAGCCCTGGAGTAGTTTCGCTCTAATAGAGTGAGCTCTCTGGCCATGGAGGCCCGGCTGCTTTGCCGGGGTGCCCTGACCAAGGTTCTCACCAAGGTGGCGTACTGGTACCCCAACATCAACTTCGACGCCGCGCTCGAGAGCTTGCCAGAGGACGTTGATACGTCTCTGTCGTATATACTTTTCCAAACACTTTTGCCCTTGTTTTGGACTCTAAATTGCATGATTTCAATGGAAACTAACCCGGACTGACGCTGTTTTCGGCAGAACTGCCATGGTGTTATTTTTGTGCGGAAACAAAAGTTCTCGGAATGACCTGAAAATCCACGGAGATTAATTTTGGAAAATATAAAAAATACTGGCGAAAGAATCAAGGCCAGGGGGCCCACACCCTATCCACGAGGGTGGGGGCGCGCCCCCTCCCCCTGGGCGCGCCCCTGCCTCGTGGGCCCCCTGGATGTCCACCGACCTCAACTCCAACTCTATATATTTGCTTTCGTGGAGAAAAAAATCAGAGAGAAAGTTTCATCGCGTTTTACGATACGGAGCCGCCGCCAAGCCCTAATCTCTCTCGGGAGGGCTGATCTGCAGTCCGTTCGAGGCTCCGGAGAGGGGGATTCATCGCCTTTGTCATCATCAACCATCCTCCATCACCAATTTCATGATGCTCACTGCCGTGCGTGAGTAATTCCATCGTAGGCTTGCTGGATGGTGATGGGTTGGATGAGATTTACCACGTAATCAAGATAGTTTTGTTAGGGTTTGATCCCTAGTATCCACTATGTTCTGAGATTGATGTTGCTATGACTTTGCTATGCTTAATGCTTGTCACTAGGGCCCGAGTGCCATGATTTCATATCTGAACCTATTATGTTTTCATGAATATATGTGAGTTCTTGATCCTATCTTGCAAGTCTATAGTCACCTATTATGTGTTATGATCCGACAACCCCGAAGTGACAATAATCGGGATACTTCTCGGTGATGATCGTAGTTTGAGGAATTCATTTATTCACTAAGTGCTAATGCTTTGGTCCAGTTCTCTATTAAAAGGAGGCCTTAATATCACTTAGTTTCCATTAGGACCCCGCTGCCACGGGAGGCTAGGACAAAAGGTGTCATGCAAGTTATTTTCCATAAGCACGTATGACTATATTCGAAATACATGCCTACATTACATTGATGAATTGGAGCTAGTTCTGTGTCACCCTATGTTACAACTAATACATGAGGAATCGCATCCGACATAATTATCCATCACTGATCCAATGCCTACGAGCTTTTCACATATTGTGCTTTGCTTATTTACTTTACCGTTGCTACTGTTACAATTACTACAAAACTGCTATCGTTACCTTTGCCACTGTTACCATTACTATCATACTACTTTGCTACTAAATACTTTGCTGCAGATACTAAGTTGTCCAGGTGTGGTTGAATTGACAGCTCAACTGCTAATACTTGAGAATATTCTTTGGCTCCCCTAGTGTAGAATCAATAAATTTGGGTTGAATACTCTACCCTCGAAACTGTTGCGATCCCCTATACTTGTAGGTTATCAAGACTATTTTCTGGGGCCGTTGCCGGGGAGAATAGCTCTATTCTTTGAGTCACTTGGGATTTATATCTGCTGATCACTATGAGGAACTTGAAAGACGAAAGAACTAAAATTTCTCCCTCAACTACGAGGGGAGGTAAGGAACTGCCATGTAGCTCTGCACTAGATTCGCCTTCCGTTTTGAGTAAGCTTGCGACACCTAAACCTGCTACTGCTTCGAATTCTGATATGTCACATCTTATTGATGATGCTACTTCTACTATGCATGATACTTATGATGAAACTACTTCTATGCTAGATACTACTGTGCCATTAGGTGAATTTCTAGATGAATAACTTGCTAGGGTTAGAGAGAATGAAATTATTGAAGATGAAATTATTAGTGATGAAGGTTTTCCCCCTAAATACGAATTGCCTGTTGTTCCAGAGGGTTATGTTATGGATGAAGAAACTGCTAGAGATCTTCTTGCTTGCAATGATAGATCTGATTTTAAGAAGTTATTAGCTAAACTTAAACAGAAAACTCTAAATGCTAGAATGAAATATGACCCTGCTTTTGCTACTTCACCTATCTTTGTTACCGATAAGGATTATGAATTCTCTATCGATCCTGAGATAATTACTTTGGTTGAATCTGATCCTTTTTATGGCAATGAATCTAAAACTGTTGTGCCACATCTTACTAAGTTAAATGATATAGCCACCTTGTTCACTAATGATGAGAAATCTCGCTACTATTATATCCTTAAGATATTTCCATTCTCATTAAAGGGTGATGCTAAAACTTGGTTTAATTCTCTTTATCCTGGTTGTGTGCGTAGTCCCCAGGATATGATTTATTACTTCTCTGCTAAATATTTCCCTGCTCATAAGAAACAAGCTGCCTTGAGGGAAATATATAATTTTGTGCAAATTGAAGAAGAGAGTCTCCCAGAAGCTTGGGGGAGGCCTCTCTGATTACTTAATGCTTTGCCTGATCATCCTCTTAAGAAAAATGAAATACTTGATATCTTCTATAATGGACTTCCAAGGACCACTTGGATAGTTGTGCTGGTTGTGTTTTCAGGGAAAGAACAGTCGACCAAGCTGAATTACTATTGAATAATATGTTGACTAATGAAAATAATTGGACTCTTCCTGAGCCAACTCCTGAGCCAACTTTTTAGCCAGCTCCTGAGCCTATTCCTAAACCAACTCCGAAGAAGAGGGGTGTTCTATTTCTCAGTCCTGGAGATATGCAAGAGGCAAAGAAATCAATGAAAGAGAAAGGTATTAAAGTTGAAGATGTTAAGAATTTACCTCCTATTGAAGAAATACATGGTCTTAATATACCACCTATTGAAGAAACACATGGTCTTGATAACCCGACATAGGTAGTAAAGGTAAATTCTCTCTATAGATATGATAAGGTTGAAATCCCGTCTACTAAATTTCCTAGCCAATGTTTGTATGAATTTGATGACTTTATGGCTAGACAAGAAAATTTCAATGCTTATGTTGGTAAAGAATTAAAGAGTAATGCTTACATGATTGGACGCTTGAGTGATTATATGGCTAGAGTTAAAGGTGAACTTAAAATCATTAGTAAATATGCTTCTACGGTTACCACTCAAGCAGAACAAGTACTTAAAGCTCAAAGTGATTTGCTCGATGAATTAAATAATAAGCATGATTTTGTTGTTAGAGTGGCTACTAGAACTGGTAGAATGACTCAGGAACCTTTTTATCCTGAAGGCCACCCTAAGAGAATTGAGCAAGATTCTCAGAGAAATAATTTAGATGCACCTAGTCCTTCTAAAAATAAGAAAAAGAAAAATGATAGGACTTTGCATGCTTCTAGTGAACCTGTTGCAGGCTCACCTGAGAATCCCAATGATATTTCTACTTCTGATGCTGAAACACAATCTGGTGATGAACATGAAACTAGTGATAATGTTAATGATAATGTTCATGTTGATCCTCAACCTAGCAATAATAATGATGTAGAGATTGAACCTGCTGTTGATCTTGATAACCCACAATCAAAGAATCAACGTTACGATAAGAGAGATTCTGTTGCTAGGAAGCACGGTAAAGAAAGAGAACCATGGGTTCAAAAACCCATGCCTTTTCCTCCTAAGCCATCCAAGAAAAAAGATGATGAGGATTTTGAGCGCTTTGCTGAAATGATTAGACCTATCTTCTTACGTATGCGTTTAACTGATATGCTTAAAGTGAATCCTTATGCTAAATACCGGAAGCTGCAATTTCCACCATGCTTGCTAATTATACTTTTAATGGTGGAATACCTAAGAAACTTGGAGATCCAGGAGTACCAACTATACCATGCTCCATTAAAAGAAATTATGTTAAAACTGCTTTATGTGATCTTGGAGCCGGTGTTAGTGTTATGCCTCTCTCTTTATATCATAGACTCGAATTGAGTAAGTTGACACCTACTGAAATATCTTTGCAAATGGCTGATAAATCAACTACTATACATGTCGGTATTTGTGAGGATGTGCCTGTTGTGGTTGCAAATGTCACTATCTTAACAGACTTTGTTATTCTTAATATTCTCGAGGACAATAGTATGTCGATTATCCTTCGTAGACCCTTTTTGAATACTACAGGGGCTATTATTGATTGCAACAAAGGCAATGTCACTTTTCATATTAATGGTAATGAACATACGGTACACTTTCCAAGGAAACAACCTCAAGTTCATAGCATCAATTCTATTGGAAAAATTCCAACTATCATTATTGGAGGCTTTGAATTTCCTCTTCCTACTATCAAGAAAAAAATATGATATTCTTATTATTGGGGATGTTCATATCCCCGTTGAGGTAACCTAGTGTTGTTCGAAATTTCTCCGGTTCCGTGTTATTCGGAATGAGTTTGCTAACAAGACTTGATCAACCTTGTTAGTGGATTCCTTTTGACGATCATGAGATGGATGAAACTAGAAGGCACAACCTTCTGTACCCTCCTTTTACTTTCTATTATTTAGAATAAATAAAGCAAAAATAGTATTATCTGTCTATTTTTTGAATTATCCATGCAATAAAAAATATCCTGAAAATAAAAGTTCTCCAAATGCCCTGCAAATTTAGTATGATTTTTTCTGGAATATTTGAGGATTTTAGGCACTGAGAACACAGCAAGAGGGGCAAGCACCTGTCCACGAGGGTCCAGGGCGCGCCCACCCTTACAGGGTGCGCCCCGCTGCCTCGTGGGCCCACGGTGGACCCCCTCCAGTTATTCCTGCACCCACACACTTCATCTTCCTCCCAAAAAAAATCCCCATGCAGCTCAAGCGCGAGTTCTAGCTCATTTTGCTGTGAATTTCGATCTTCTTGCTCAAAGCTCCACTCACAAAACTGCTTTTTGAGATTGTTCCTTGGTATGTGACTCCTCCAATGGTCCAATTAGTTTTTGTTCTAGCGCTTTATTCATTGCTAATTTTTGCTGCCTAGGTGACCCTGTTCTTGAGTTTGCATGTCAAATTTATGAGGTCCCAAGCAATTCTAATGCATGATATAGGCCCTAGGCACTTGTGGGAGTAGTTGCTACCAATTTTATTGAGTTTGATTCACTTTTATTTTGAGTTACTGAAAATTTCAGAAAATTTCAGAAAATGATTAAGAGATTTTTGAGGGGCTCTTCTAGCCAAGGCTCCAAGGACAAACAAGCTAAGGAGAAAGAAAAGGCCAAGTATAATCTTCATCGCGTAGCGGAAGTATGGCCGTGTGAGTGGCCTTGTGATAATTTCTTGAGAGCAGCCGGGATTTATGAATACTTTTATTCTTTGGCTAATAATGCGGGCCTCACCGACTTCTTCACGACCGGATCGAACATTATCTCTTACTCACCAATACTTTCGTGCAAAACTTTTATTATTATCCTATGAATTCACCTCCTTCAGTATCTTTTCATTTATATGATGAGGCTAAGGAAATGTCATTACGCAATTTTTGCGCAGTTTGTAGAATACCCTTCGAGGGCAGCTTAGATGAACCACATCGTAAAGATGTGGATGGTTTTATTGATACTATTACTATAGGGGAATCGAGGAAGGTTTCTGATGCAAGAATAACTAGCATACATATTCTTGTTTTACGCTACTTTGCCATATTTGCTAGTCGATGCTTAATTGGTCGCGGAAACTGTGGAAACCTCAGTGTTCCTGATATTATTATTCTATTCCATGCCTTATTTTGTGATAACTCTTTTAGTATGGGTGCCGTTATTGCTAAACGATTAAGTCTAAACAGTACAAAGGGCCCCATCTTTGGAGGTATCTATGCTGCACGCCTTGCTAGACATTTTGAGATACCTATTAGGCATTATGAGAAAAAGGAGACACTGCTGCCCCCTACCTTTTTAGATTACATGAACTTGGTAGCGCATGAGTTTATTGTTGACAATATGATAAGATGCTTCCGTATAACCTGAGATTTAATAAGAAACACAATGAGATTATTATCATGCCGGCACCTTCTTTGTTTGAATTAACAGCAGACCATTACCTCGTCTTGCCGTCGGTCGTGTACACGCACCGAGGCCAGACATCAGCTCTAGAGCCTGAGCAGGAACCACCACTAGATCCTTATCGTCCATCATCATATCAGTGGGATCCGGAAGAGATTGTCAGTCAGTGGCAGTACAATGACGCTCCTCGGTACACCGGGGAGAGTAGTCGCGGTCCATGGCAATAGACCAACTTAGGCCAAAAGCCTAAGCTTGGGGGAGTATGTATTTCTCACCGACATTACATTCATGTTCACACACTCATTCTAGTTGTCGGTGCTCATACTCTTTCATTGTATTATCCATGCTAGTTTAATTTCTTTTTCTAGTTTTATTCTTGTGTGTTTGATAAACCTTAAGAAAAACCAAAAAATTAGTTAGTTTAATTTCCATGCTTGTAGTAATAATTAAAATAAAACCCAAAAAGATTTCTCGTTCTTCTTTTGCTTGTTGGGAGCTTTCCCATGTAAATAGTTATATTTTCTTTTCTTTCCTTTGGGGGTCGAGAGGAGAAGACCATAATGAAAATTTTTAGTGGCTCTCATATGCATGATTGTTGATTTAACTTAGAGCCCATATTACCTTGTCTTCTCCCTTGAATTGAATGCTTGTAGATTCCAGCTTAGTCCAATGCACATGCACTATTATTATTATACACATCGTTCGGTCGTGCAAGTGAAAGGCAATAATGACGATATATGATGGATTGATTGAGATGAGAGAAGCTGGTATGAACTTGACCTCTCTTTTTTTGTAAATATGATGAGTTCATCGTTCCTTATTCAGCCTATTATGAATAAACATGTTTGCAATGACAATTAGAGATTATAGTTGCTTATGCCATGCTTAATTAGCTAGGAGCTTATAATGGTTTACCTTGCATGCCAACATGCTATTAAAATGGTTGTGATGTGGTATGATAGGGTGGTATCCTTCTTTGAATGATTCGAGTGACTTGACTCGGCACATGTTCACGCATGTAGTTGAAACAAATCAACATAGCCTTCACGATATTTATGTTCATGGTGGATTATATCCTACTCATGCTTGCACTCGGTGTTGATTAATTTTAATGCATGTTCATGACTGTTGTCGCTCTCTCAGTTGGTTGCTTCCCAGTCTCTTGCTAGCCTTCACCTGTACTAAGCGGGAATACTGCTTGTGCATCCAAACTCTATAAACCCCAAAGTTATTCCATATGAGTCCACCATACCTTCCTATATGCGGTATTTACCTGCCGTTCCAAGTAAATTTGTATGTGCCAAACTCCAAACCTTCAAATGAAATTCCGTTTTGTATGCTCGAGCAGCTCATGTATCAACTAGGGTTGTCTGTATCTTCCATGCTAGGTGGGTTATTCTCAAGAGGAGTGGACTCCGCTCCTCATTCACGAGAAAATGCCTGGTAACCGGGATGCCCAGTCCCATGATCGAAAAGATCAAAGCAAATCAAAATAATTAAACAAAACTCCCCCAGGGCTGTTGCTAGTTGGATGCACTCGTTGTTTCGAGCAAGTCATGGATTGATGCTTGTTGGTGGTGGGGGAGTATAAACTTTACCATTCTGTTTGGGAACCGCCTATAATGTGTGTAGCATGGAAGATATCGAGATCTCATAGTTGTTGCGTTGACAGTGAAAGTATACCGCTCAAAATGTCATTCATCTCTATTTTAAAATCGAGCTCTGGCACCTTGTCAAATCCCCGCTTCCCTCTGCGAAGGGCCTATCTATTTACTTTTATGTTGAGTCATCACCCTCTTATTAAAAAGCACCCGTTGGAGAGCACACTGTCATTTGCATTCATTACTATTAGTTTATATTGGGTACGACTTGACTGGATCTCTTTTACCATGAATTATAATGTCTAGTCACTCCTTGATCTTTAAAGGTGCTCTGCATTTATGTTTTGTGGTCCCAGAAAGGGCTAGCGAGATACCATCTTGTTATATCATATTATGATTGTTTTGAGAAAGTGTTGTCATCCGAGATTTATTATTATTGCTCGCTAGTTGATTATGCCATTGATATGAGTAAACATGAGACCTAAGTGTTATTGTGAATATGGTTAGTTTATAATCTTTGCTGAAAACTTGAATGCTGGCTTTACATATTTACAACAACAAGAGCAAACAGAGTTTGTAAAAGTTTTTCTTTATCACCTTCAGTTTATCAACTGGATTGCTTGAGGACAAGCAAAGGTTTAAGCTTGGGGGAATTGATACGTCTCTGTCATATCTACTTTTCCAAACACTTTTGCCCTTGTTTTGGACTCTAATGTGCATGATTTGAATGGAAACTAACCCGGACTGACACTGTTTTCAGCAGAAGTGCCATGGTGTTATTTTTTTGTAGAAAGAAAAGTTCTTGGAATGACCTGAAAATCCACGGAGATTACTTTTGGAAAATATAAAAAATACTGGCGAAAGAATCAAGGCCAGGGGGCCCACACCCTATCCACGAGGGTGGGAGGCGCGCCCCCTCCCCCTGGGCACGCCCCCTGCCTCATGGGCCCCCTGGATGTCCACCGACCTCAACTCCAACTCTATATATTTTCTTTCGCGGAGAAAAAAATCAAAGAGAAAGTTTCATCGCGTTTTACGATACAGAGCCGCCGCCAAGCCCTAATCTCTCTCGGGAGGGCCGATCTGGAATCCGTTCGGGGCTCCGGAGAGGGGGATTCGTCGCCATCGTCATCATCAACCATCCTCCATCACCAATTTAATGATGCCCACCACCGTGCGTGAGTAATTCCATCGTAGGCTTGCTGGATGGTGATGGGTTGGATGAGATTTACCACGTAATCAAGATAGTTTTGTTAGGGTTTGATCCCTAGTATCCACTATGTTCTGAGATTGATGTTGCTATGACTTTGCTATGCTTAATGCTTGTCACTAGGGCCCGAGTGCCATGATTTCATATCTGAACCTATTATGTTTTCATGAATATATGTGAGTTCTTGATCCTATCTTGCAAGTCTATAGTCACCTATTATGTGTTATGATCCGACAACCCTGAAGTGACAATAATCGGGATACTTCTCGGTGATGGCCGTAGTTTGAGGAGTTCATGTATTCACTAAGTGATAATGCTTTGGTCCGTTTCTCTATTTAAAGGAGGCCTTAATATCCCTTAGTTTCCATTAGGACCCCGCTGCCATGGGAGGGTAGGACAAAAGATGTCATGCAAGTTCTTTTCCATAAGCATGTATGACTATATTCGGAATACATGCCTACATTACATTGATGAATTGGGGCTAGTTCTGTGTCACCCCGTGTTATAACTATTACATGAGGAATCGCATCCGACATAACTATCCATCACTGATCCAATGCCTACGAGCTTTTCACATATTGTTCTTTGCTTATTTACTTTACCGTTGCTACTGTTACAATTACTACAAAACTGCTATCGTTGCCTTTGCCACTGTTACCATTACTATCATACTACTTTGCTAGTAAATACTTTGCTGCAGATACTAAGTTATCCAGGTGTGGTTGAATTGACAACTCAACTGCTAATACTTGAGAATATTCTTTGGCTCCCCTTGTGTTGCATACTCTACCCTCAAAAACTGTTGCGATCCCCTATACTTGTGGGTTATCAGACGTGGACCTTGCACCGCTTAGGGAGCGCATCAAGCCCATCATCAGCCACGTCGACGGAATCGAGAGGGTGGAGGGCCAGCGCCGGGACTAGGCACACCGTTTCTCATCGCCGCTGCAGGTTCACGACCAAGACGGTTTATATCTTTAGTTAGAACCACAACAACAATTGATGTAATATAACTCTGTAGTACTTTTGAAATGATGCATGCTATTTTCCAATTCGATCTTTCTCTGTATGTCCACCCTACGTTAATTGGGTAGGCTTGCCGGCGCGTAAACCCATGCCACGACGCCTCGAGGACGGATCCCCAATAGCCTGCCGGGTGTGCGTGCTGCCAAGTGAACCACCTTGCCGTTCTCAGCGCGGCCGCTCGAGCTATCAAGCGGACTCGAGACAGAATGAGAGCATTGCCAATAGCGGAAGGCCACCCTGCCGTTCTCGACGTAGCCACTCGAACTGTTGAGCGGACTCGAAACAGAAGGAGGGCATTGCCAGTAGTGGAAGGGCCCCGTCGCGTGCAGGTTTCTCATATAGAGGAAGGATCTCCAAGGAGAATAATCTCATATAAAAAAGAATTGCTCAAAGTTTTTGCGTGACTTAGCTTTTCTGTCGCCATGCGAGTGTTTGCTGCATCCGCAGATGGTACTGCCCATTCGATCGCATTCTTCCTTGGAAGCCATGGCGATGGAGAACTGCTAGACTAGCTGCTAGACCAGATTCTCACAACTGCACCCCCTACCTGGCGCGCCAATTATGTCGGTAGGAACGACACCTATGGGATCACTGGAATCCCTACTGTGGTCGGCGGGTGCGGGGTTGTGAGGAGAGCGGGTCTAAGAGCCAGAACAAAGGTCGTTTACCCAGGTTCGGGCCACGGGGATCGCGTAATACCCTAGTCCTGCTTTGGTGTGTATTTCAGTGTTCTTGAGCTAGCTACGATGCGTGACTTGCCCAAAAGAGCTGAATCCCTCTCCAGTATGCCTCGGGCCTCCTTTATAGTCGAAGGAGGCGCCACAGTGGCACACAGGAGGTGTAAAGGGTACAATAGCTATGCTTATCGCCCGTCCTTACGGGACAAGACGCATTAAATGCGCCACTGAGGTGTCCCCTCGCTTTGCTGCCGCCTCGTCTTGCTTCGACACATGTCCAGGCTAGCGAGGCGGGCAGTGCCATGTAGGCTGGCAAGTTGCTGAGCTGGCGCGGTGGCAGCGTCTTCACGAAGATCTGCATGCCTCGAAGCAGGTGCTTGAAGAGCTAGTCTCGGGGCCGCACGTCGCCATGCAGGTACCCGCTTGACTGGCTGGGCTGGCAGCTGCATGGGAACGGCGGTGGAGCCTTGGCGGGCGCGGGCCTGGCCGTAGCCCTGCTGATGTCCTCGGCAAGGGTCTTGCCGCGGCACTGTGGTCGTCCCAGGCAAGGATCTTGCCTGAGGCCTTGTGGGTTTCCTCGGTAGGGATCGTGCCGAGGATCGCCGTCTTCTGGTCCTCGTCTGATCTTGCATGTTAATGATATTCACAAAAGATTTGCATGCCACCATGGAGGTGCCTCCCAAGCCTTGGTTCCAATGTTGTTGATGATGTTGGAAACCTCGAGCTCAAGGGTGGCACGCTCCGCTGGTGTTGGGCAAGTTGCCCTGGCAAGGCCCTTGCCGGGGCCATGGAGGCTGTCAGTGTCAAAACCGGTGGATCTCGGGTAGGGGGTCCCGATCTGTGCGTCTAGGCTGATGGTAACAGGAAGCAAGGGACACAGATGTTTACCCAGGTTCAGGCCTCTTGATGGAGGTAAAACCCTACTTCCTGCTTGATTAATATTGAAGATATGGGTAGCACAAGAGTAGATCTACCACGAGATCGTAGAGGCTAAACCCTAAGAGCTAGCCTGTGATGGTATGATTGTAATTGTGATCGGCCTTCTAAGGACCAACCTCTCCGGTTTATATAGACACCGGAGAGGGCTAGGGTTTACATGGAGTCGGTTACAAGGAAGGAAACACAATATCCGGATCGCCAAGCTTGCCTTCCACGCCAAGGAGAGTCCCATCCGGACACGGGCTGAAGTCTTGAGTCTTGTATCTTCACGCTTCAATAGTCCGGACGATGTATACAGTCCGGCTGTCCGGATACCCCCTTATCCAGGACTCCCTCAGTAGCCCCTGAACCAGGCTTCAATGACGATGAGTCCGGCGCGTAGTCTTGTCTTCGGCATTGCAGGGCAGGTTCCTTCTTCGAATACTCCGAAGTAATTATCGAACACTTGAATCGTGTCCGGATCCACAAAATGATCTTTACACACAGCTGTGGAGAGAATGATATTTCACAGATGCAATCTGCTGACAACTTATTCAGACGACGTGACATGTTATTACGGTCGGATCATTATTCGAACTATTTTCTCACAACCAGCCACAGCGCATATTGCGAGGCGGTTTCTTTGACACGTCTTGTCAAAGCAGAGATCGTGTCCCCTTATCACGGGATTCTCATCAATACGGGTATGGTAATCCCACCACGCCATCAATCGTGGCGCTTGGGAAGCAAGCGATTCCCACCGGGCAAGTGGGGAGGCGCACCACTTTTGGCGCCTCCATAAAGGGATAAGATTTCCCCATTTTCGCCCACGCCTTCTTCCTCCTTTGCCCACCCTTGCCCCCTCGAGCTCCAGTGCCCAAGTCTTCTCCGCACAGCTAAACATGTCCGAAGCAAGAGGCAAGTGGGTGGCTTCCACCGTCAAGGAGAAGCACATCACAAATCTTCGGGCGGCCGGATACTTGGCCGTAGACATAGCGCACCGACTACCGGACGCCGGGCAGGTCATTCGACCTGTGACCCCACGAGAGGTCGTGATGTCGCCCACTTCGTCCATGGACTGGGATTTCCACTGCATCCCTTCGTCCGTGGGCTCATGTTCTAGTATGGGCTAGATTTCCATGATCTAGCCCCGAATTTCGTCCTCAACATCTCGGTGTTAATCGTCGTATGCGAGGCCTTCCTCCGCATCCGGCCTCACTTCGGCCTATGGCTGCAAACCTTCTGCGTGAAGCCGAAGATTGTAAGTGGTCAGCAAGCGGAGTGCGGAGGGGCCATGGTGGGCAATATGCCTAATGTCACCTGGCTGGACGGTTGCTTTGCGGAGACCGTAAAAGGGTGGCAATCGGGGTGGTTCTACATCACCAAGCCGCACGGCGCCAACTGGGCGGCGGCCCCCGAGTTCCGATCCGGAGCCCTCATGCGGCTCACCTCCTAGGAAAAGAACGGCCTGTCCTGGGGCGAATCTACGGAGCTGACCAGACTCCAGACCTGCATCAAAAGCATGAAGGATAAGAACATCAAGCTTGTCAACGTGATCCAAGTCATGCTCGTTCGTCGAATTCTGCCCTGCCAAAGGCGGGCATTCAATCTATGCGAGTTCATCCCGGCTGAACACCAGACGCTCCTGAAGCTCTACGACATGACGCACAAAGGCGCATGGAAGGTGTTGTTCAAGGCCTCCGAAGTACCTCCTCCCACATCCGAGGACCACGGGCTTCACGCCGCGCGGCCTCCTAGTTAGGTGAGTTCTCAGACTACCACCGGATTCGGTTCTTCCCAATATATTCATGGGAGAGCCTTAAGTAGTTATGCATATTTGCTCAGGATTATGTGGAGACAACGGAGCAGTTTTACTGTCCGGCTCCGCTGCCAGAAGGACCAGCTGATGCTCTCCTAACGGAGATGCTGGTCCCGGCAGCGTACAAGGTGTCGGAGAAGAAGGCCGAAAAGAAGGCCCCGGGGACCCGAAAGGGTCTCCGGCGTAAGGTTGTGCCAGAAGCCTCGTCCGAAGACGATGAGGCACACTCCTCCCACGAAGGGGAGGAAGAAGAAGAAGAAGACGCCCCATCCGGAAAGGATGAGGGGCCCGGGGAGGCGGACCAGGGGGGCGGAAAAGGCCCTCGGCGCAAGGCCATCATACCCACGTCGTCCGACGACGACGAGACAGATTCCTCCCGCGGAGGCAGGGGGAATCAAGAAGAAACTCTACCTCCGTGCACTGGGGAGGAGAAAAAGAGAAAAGCCGCCCTGGAGGGGGAGGCTGGGGCGTCCAACAAGGGGAGGGTGTCCCTTCCGGACTACTCCTCCACGGCCGCTCACAGCGAGGAGGGGTAGCTGCCTAGGGGGAAGCCCCCAGTGCGATCGTAAGTGTCCACACTCTATCATGATTTCACTTCATAGTTTTTGTATTTATAATGCCGAACATATATGCAGTCTGTCCAGGGCTCATCCTGAGGTATCTTCTTCCAGATCCCTGAGCGATTCAGAGATGAATTCGCTTCCGACGGCCACTACTCCTCAACCCGCGGATGACACGGAGGTGTTGTCCCGAACGCTCCCAGAGTGGGGGGAGGTGACTCTGGAGATGCCCCAAGGCGGGATTCCAGATGTCGGACACGCGGGGTTCAAGATCCCCGTGGATCGTGTCGATGAGAGCCACGGTAAGTCGGGCTCTCAGCCGAACACAGTTCTGGAACCTTCAATGGTTCCGGACTCAGGCGGGCGGCCCCTCGTTAGGGAGGGTGAGCCGTCTGTGTCGAGGACTTCCGTTGCTCCCGAGGCGCCGGATTGTCTACGGGAAGCGCTTCATGGCGCTTCCATGGATGAAGAGCACCGCACTCTTATGAGTGCGGTGATTCAGAAGGTTTCGTCTGCCAAGAGCGGACTAACCGAAGCCTGCACCAGCCTGCTGACCGGCTTTGAGGTAAGTAATAAAAAGTGTATGAGATTACCACCCGATAGGTAGCAGCCCCTGATACTCTGTTTGGTGTTCGGAAGGAAAAGCCAAACAGAGGGTCAATTATGATCTGCAGGAGTTTAATTATAAATATTCGTGTGAATAAGCAGGCTGTGCTGCTTGCCGCTGCCGCCCGCATAGCCAAGGTTGCCGAACTAAAGCGGGACCTGGAGCAGGCGCAGGGAAAGCTCCACCTCACTAAGAGGCAACTCGAAGCGAACAAGGGTAAGTGATTCCCCGCTCTTATGTATTTAAGGATAGACAGAATTGGTTAGTCTTACACCAAAGCATCGTGACTGTGTGACAGGGGCCACCATCGAAGTGGCGTCCCTAAAGAAAGTGATGTCCAAGGCCGAAGACAAGGTGGCCTTGGAATGCAAGGAGCGCGAAAAGCAAAGTGCTAGAGTGGTTGAGGTAGAGCAAGAGCTCCGGGACCTCAGTAAGAAGTATGAGTCCGTGGAGCATGATCTGAAGATGAAAGAGGCAGAGCTTGCGAAGGCCCTTGTGAGTATAAAAGACGCCAAGGCCGAAGCCGAGAAGGCACAGCAGGAAATCCAGGAGGCCAAAAAGATATCAGCGGGTAAGAAGTTCTTTATGCAAAGCAAACATGTGGAGGAGGCATTTCTTTTACGTACTCGAATTCGGAGCTCTCCAGGGGCATTCGCAGATCTGCCATGTAGCGTATCAGACGCTGCGGAGTTCTACCGTGCCCAGGAGGGGAGCTCAACGGAGAAGCTATTCTTGTCTCAGTATGCTGGGGCCGAACATCCAATGCCTTTGAGGGACCAACTGAAGCAGTTGGTCGAACTCCACAGGGCGGCCGAACTGGCTATGAAAGGTTTCATAGTCCGGATGTGGCCTGGTGAGCTCCTGCCCACTAGCTACTTTGGCCTGATCATGCGGATGGTGGATGCCTGTCTGCGGCTTTAAGTGATCAAGCAATCCGTTTGCATTGAGGGTGTCTGCCGGGCCTTTGCCCGCGTCAAGGTGCATTGGGGCAAGCTGGATGCGGAGAAGCTGGTGAAGGACGTGCCGCGAGAGGGCAAGGCGCATCGCCATCCCGAGATGTACTATGATGGCGTTATGAAGGGTGCTCGTCTCATGGCCGATGAATGTACCAAGAACACTGAGGGAGTCCTGGACTAGGGGGTGTCCGGACAGTCGGACTATCATCGTCTGCCGGACTCCAAGACTACGAAGATACAAGATTGAAGACTCCGTCCTGTGTCCGGATGGGACTTTCCTTGGCGTGGAAGGCAAGCTTGGCGATACGGATATGTAGATCTCCTACCATTGTGACCGACTCTGTGTAACCCTAGCCTCCTCCAGTGTCTATATAAACCGGAGGGCTTTAGTCCGTAGGACACAACATACATTACAACAATCATACCATAGGCTATCTTTAGGGTTTAGCCTCCTTGATCTCGTGGTAGATCTACTCTTGCACTACCCATATCATCAATATTAATCAAGCAGGACGTAGAGTTTTACCTCCATCGAGAGGGCCCGAACCTGGGTAAAACATCGTGTCCATCGTCTCCTGTTACCATCCGCCTAGACGCATAGTTCGGGACCCCCTACCCGAGATCCGCCAGTTTTGACACCGACATTGGTGCTTTCATTGAGAGTTCCTCTGTGCCGTCACCGATAGGCCTGATGGCATCTTCAACCAACAACGCTGTCCAGGGTGAGACATTTCTCCCCGGACAGATCCTCGTATTCGGCGGCTTCGCACTGTGGGCTAATTTGCTTGGCCATCTGGAGCAGATCGAAAGCTACGCCCCTGGCCATCAGGTCAGACTCGGAAGTCTAAACTTCACGGCCGACGTCCGCGGAGACTTGATCTTCGGAGGGCTCGAGCCACAGCCAAGCGCGCCGCACTGTTACGATGGGCATGATCTAGCCCTGCCGCCGAATAGTGCCTTGGTGGCCGCACACAAATTCGCTTCAGCCTTTAGTCCGGAGCCGATCGCCCAGATCGAGGATCGGTGGATGGACATCGCCTCGGGGGCTTCAGCTTCCACGGCGATGGAGCCGAACACTAATCTTGTCCCCCGCAAAACTCGTGATTCTGAGGTGCCGGACTCCTTGCCGGACTCCGAACCTCCCACGCCCCTACAAATCGATTCGGATTGGGCGCCGGTTATGGAATTCACCGCCGCGGACATCTTCCAACACTCGCCCTTTGGCGACATCCTAAATTCACTAAAGCATCTCTCGTTATCGGGAGAGTCCTGGCCGGACTATGGCCAGGATGGTCGGGATACGGACGACGAAGAAATTCAGAGCGCACCCACCACCCACTTTGTAGCCACTGTCAACGATCTAACCGACATGCTAGACTACGACTCCGAAGACATCGACGGTATAGACGACGATGCCGGAGACGAACAAGAAACAGTGCCTATAGGGCACGGGAGGACCACCTCGTCATATGACATATACATGGTGGATACCCCAAAAGAGAGTAATAACGAGGACCAACGGGCCGCGGCAGAAGATAACCCCGCCGATAAACAACCAAAACGGCGGCGCAGATGCCGCCCTAAGTCCCGCCTCGACAACAACAACGCTCCTAAGGACCCTGCAATACAGCAGGGCACACAAGTGGACGACAAACACGCAGATAAGCAAACGTCCGAACAGGACGAGTCAGATAATCAGTCCAGGCCCGGCGAAAGCGACAGTCCGGACGATCTCATGCCGGACATGCCGCCGGAGAGTAAAAACCTTTGGAAAAGACTCGTCAACACTGCAAGAAGCTTGAAGAAGGAAAAGCGGAAGCTCAAAACAGCGGAAGACACACTCAGAATGAGGTGGAGCAAAGTGCTCAAAACCGCGGATAAATACGACAATGGCCACCAATCAAAGAGCTACCCGAAGCGCAAGCTGCTACCAGAATTCGACGAGGAGGCCATAGAGCCCCCACAGTCAAAAAATAAAGAGGCTGCCTGGTTGGATAGACGACCAGATGATAGGCCAAATTCTGAAAGCGGCGCCGCACATAAACCAACTAATGAACCTGGAAAGACAGATGGCCCAGCTAGGTCCATTTACGGGCCAAAGAAGACGGCCCCAGGAAGCAAGGCAACACGTCAAGTGTCCGAAGATAGTGGCACACCCAAATACAGGGCGCCAAGACACCCACTATGTTTCACTAATGAGGTGCTGGACCATGAATTCCCAGCAGGATTTAAACCCATAAACATAGAGGCCTACGATGGAACAACATGCACTCGAGTCCGGATAGAAGATTATATATCGCATATACACATGGCCGAGGAGATGATCTCCACGCCATAAAATACCTACCCTCAAGCTCAAAGGGCCAGCCCGTCATTGGCTTAAAAGCCTCCCGAAAACACTGTGGGAAGTTGGGAAGAGCTCGAGGACGCGTTTAGAGCAAATTTTCAAGGGACTTATGTCCGCCCTCCGGATGCGTATGATCTAAGTCATATAACTCAACAGCCCGGAGAGTCGTAGCATAAATTCGGAACAGGTTTCTCACCAAAAGAACCAAATAGTCGATCGTCCGGACGCCAAGCCTTAGCAGCTTTTAAACACAATGTCCGAGACGAATGGCTTGCCGTGACACCTCGCCAAGAGAAACCGAGGACAATATCCGCGCTAACAAGCCTCATGACCCGCTTCAGGCGGAGAGGATAGCTGGCTAGCAAGATGCAGACCAGCACCCAAGTACATCCGAGATAAGAGATGGAACGGAAAATCACGGCGCAGAAAAGAGCAGCGCCGGAATAAAGAGAAAAGCCCAAAGAGCACGGCAGTCAACGCCGGATTCAAAAGCTCGCGGCCAAACAACAAAACATCGCCTCTTAAGGATGACAGCGATGAGCTGTCCAACTTAAACAAAATTTTGGGTCGGATATGTCAAATCCACAGTACCCCCGGAAGGCCTGCAAACCACACCCATCGAGATTGTTGGGTTTTTAAACAGTCCGGCCGACTAAACACCGAACACAAGGGGCTCGACGCGTCAAGCGAAGACGATAAACTCCACCAGCAGAGCACCGGAAAACAAAGGACTTTCCCACAAGAGGTCAAAGCAGTAAACTCACTTCATGTGATAATACGGAAAAATAGTGCGGCACTTCCTAAAAAGAGCCTCGCACGGTCCAACCCAGTAGACCATAGAGGTTGGATATCAAAACCAATCACTTTCGACCACCTAGACTATTCCAGAAGCGTTCGAAACGCGGGACGGACCGCCCTGATATTGAATCCCATAATCGACGGACTACAATTTACTAAAGTCCTAATGGACGGAGGCAGCGACTTAAACCTGCTGTATTCAAACACAATCCGCAAGATGGGGATAGACCCTACCAAAATTTGACACAGCCGCACTTCCTTCAAAGGAGTGACGCCAGACCCTTATGCCAAGTGCACAGGCTCCCTATTACTAGAAGTCGTGTTCGGATCACCGAACAACTTTCGGCGCGAGAAACTAATTTTTCATATCGTCCCATTTAAAAGTGGATATCAAGCACTCTTGGGATGAAAGGCTTTTGTCCGTTTCAACGCCATACGGCATTACGCGTCTCTTACACTCAAGATGCCGGTCCGCGTGGCATCATTTCAGTGCGAGGGTCACCCAAAGACCCCGGACACGGATAGACGAGTCCGGCATCAATAGGCTAGGGGCTCCCTAGCCGCACACCCCTTCACAAGGGGCTGCGCACACAAACAACCGCGGGTTCATTCAAACCCCGCTTTACTTATTTATATTTTTTCTTTCACACATACCTTTTTTCGCACGAATTGTTTTCAAACTAAGCGTTCCTCTCTTTTTACAGATGAACAACGTGCATACCTGTCTAGGATAACGGCACAACGGAGACACAGGCGCAGACGCAAGAGGGACCCGCTATGAGGATTCTTTTAGATTAAGACCTGCGTAAACCTTTTTACTGTCTCTTGTTGTTATTCTCCCTTGGTTTCTTCCTATAACCAAAGCGGAGCCTGACGTTTTGGCATCGGCCGCGTCAGAAGACCATGCCCGTACCTGGACACTAGGGGCTTAGGGCATTGTTCTGCCCATTATTATAAAGACCGAACACCTTAGGGAGTTTTCGCGCCTCGAGTTAGGCATTATATGCATCAGCTCGAATCATGTCTTTGGTCAAATGTTGGGTTTGCCTGCTCCTGTGTTTTGCTGCCTTACGCTCAGATCATCGGCTAACGCGCACTAGGAGAACTACTCGATTGTGCCCGATTCGGTGGGCGAGCACCTCAAGAGAGAAAGCCGAAAACTGATCATTATGATATAGCGAGAGGCTGGTCAACCACTCGATCGACTACCGGAATGTTTAGAATTTCGCTGACGAAGGACCGCTTCGGTCAGCACACACGCGCCCCGAACTCGGAGAAGTGCGGTGCCCCAAGGGGCTATATCGTAGCCCCACCCTCGAACTCCACTGGCTAAGTGAAAGTGATAAAGCATTATAGTCCGGATTGCCTCGTTTGCTACGCTACCACCTCCTTAACAGGACCGAGACGTCGGATTAAGTGTGAAAACGCGCTATTTTTGCGAACACCCCCGCATCTTGTGCGTGGGGGCTGAAGCCGAAGACTGCAATCTTTCAGGTTATACAAATGTATACGCAAACGGCCGCATAGGAGAAATTTTACTACTTGGGACGCACAAGTATAAAAAGCAGTTATAGCATAATAATCGTTTTACAAGCTAAAACGTTCATTTGAACGTGACATTTTTCGAGCACTGCGACTCTATTACACGAGCGCCACGCATAACTTCCCCAAAATAGTGCTCGGCAGGTAATCGGCTTTCATCCGAACCCTGGGCGGCAATAGCGGTGGCATCCATCTCTGTCCAATGTGTCCACACGGGCAAGAGCCATCTGCGCGCCTTCGATGCAGGCCGACCGCTTCATCTCCTTGATATGCGGCACCGCTCGAAGAAATTGTTGTAGTAAGCCGAAATAGCTCGTCGCCTTGGGCCTCTCTAGCCAGACATGAGCCACGATGTCAGTCATGGCAAGTTCGGACAACCTATTTAGCTCGGCCCATTCGGCCAACCGATCGGTCAACGGAAGTGAACGATCCGGACTATGGAATTGAGACCAAAATAGCTCTTCCGTCTTGTGATCCTTCTGGCTCCGGAAGTGCTCAACGGTATCAGCCGCACTTGCCGCTAAGTCCATCTACGGATCCTCCGGACTCCATAGCTGTCCAAGTTGAGCATACTTTTGATCCGTAAACCGGCGACGCAGCAGAAAAGGCTTGCCAGCCGCGATATCTCCGGCCTGGCGCAGCTCCTCCTTTATGGCTCGCATTGCGTAACGGGCATCCTTGGCCTCGGCGGTGGCCTTCCCAGTGTCTTCCCGCCCGATAAGCGCCTTTTCAAGAGCCTCAAGGCGGTCGGCAGATCTTTTAATTTCACGGCCAATTCGCCATCTCTTCCTCGCTTAGGCAAGCAGCAGCCTTTTGGCTTTCAACTCCTCGGCCGCCGAGGCAGTCAGCGTCACTCTTCGGGCTTGCTCCTTAGCTTGAGCAAGTTTGGCCCAAGGCTCTCCACAAAGCAGCACCGCTCAGATCACAGATATAATTTATCGAGGAGGGCTTTGACCCCTTAATAAAACGATCATGAGAACTCATTTACCTTGCGACTCGCCAAGTCGCCGGTTGACAAGTGCGATGTCCGCATCCGCCACGCCAAGTTGCCGCGTTAACTCGGCAACTCCACTAGTCCGCTAGCCCTCGACTATCCGCCACCGCATAGGAACGGTGACATTCATTACTTATGATTTTGATCCTCGACGCTGTCGCTTTCGACAACCTACCGAGTCTCGAGGGCTACTATCTATACAGGCGACTTTTATGTGCAAACTGTCAAAAAAGGTGCGCCATTCTCGCACTCAAATCCCGCCAAAGAAACTCAGAGCAGAATTACGCAATCCTCTCTCGGCGGATTTAAATCCTTCCAATCACCATACGCATCAAAGCACGGTGATCTTCCGAGATGGACGCCTCTCAAGCAGATTCTTCGCTCTGCCGCCGGATACTAGTAGGCGCTAAACTCTCCGCCCCTCCGGACTCGGGATACCTCCATGACGATACTTCAGCTCGCTCGCTTTATCTCGACAATAAGAGCAGACGGAGGCGCTTTCGCTCTCCATCATCTCCTAAGAAGGTCCCCAAAGACGAACTCATCCGAGAAGGCTGCAAATCCGAACTGCAAGACAAAAATTTCGTTACCCACGTAGCACAAATGGAGGTATTTTCCTACTAATGAACTCCCTTTTCATACTCACGGCTCATTGGAGGGCTGATCCTTGCCAATGATTGTACGTCCGATTTTCCCGGACGCCGACCCCGTGAAGATCTCTTCCCCCGTTTCGGGGCTTTGGCCTCCGGATCTTCGGAGGCGGTCCTCTTCTCCCCCTGGAAGGAGGGGGTTTTGATTCCCCCCTCTTCAAACGCCCCTCTGGGCGAAATAATAGCTCCTCTATTTTCCCCATCGCCCCTTCTATGGGCGCGACCTCCAACATTCTCGACCAGACGGCTCCAAAGGCGGTCTCCGGAGGGGAGCCGGACACCTTATCAGCCTCGATCGCGCTACCCACTCCTGTGAAGAGTAATGGATCAGGAGGCGAACTCTAGAAAAGCAGATAAACAGAACGTCCGGACTCTAAGCTATTTACCCGAGTATCCGGCGATTGCGGCTTAGGCCCGCGTCCTGGTCAATTCCGACACGCTACTGCGGTCCAAGAACAACTCAGTACATCTCCGCGGTGTCGCACCCATGAAGTGCCGAGAATTCGGGTCCCTCCGGATTGAACTCCCATAGACGGAGAGGACGGTGTTTGCAGGCGAAGACGCTCGATTAGCATAACTCGCATCACCACGACCAGATTGATCTCCTCGCCGGAGGTCTCGAATCCGCCTCGCAATAAGGGCACGCTTTGGACGGCCCCCGCTTGAGCCCTTGGTTGACCCACGACATCATCGGCATGGAGGTCCCGGCGGAATGAAGGCGGCGGCTTTGCTTGCGCCTTCAAGCGGTGATATAGAACCACTCCTGCTGCCATAGTCCGAAGTTCCTCTTGAAGGAACCTCGGCCACGGGCATCGCCCTTCGCTTATGGCCGCCCCACCACACTCCGCTGACGCCCCGATCATCTTCGCCCACATTGAAGGTCTTCACCCACAGGCCGAAGTGGGGAGTGACGCGGAGGAAGGCTTCGCAGACGATAATGAATGCGGAGATATGGAGGATGGACTCCGGAGCCAAGTCGTGAAAGTCCAGCCCGTAGTAGAACATGGCCCTCTCACGAAGGGGTCCGTCGGGAAGCCTAAACCCCGACGGAGGTGGGATACGAAGACAACGTACTCACCGGGCTTGGGGGCGGGCACGGCCTGCCCTTGGGCAGGTAACCTGTGCGAAATCTCGTAGGACAGGTACTTGGCCTCACGCAGCTTTGACACGTCCTCCTCCGTGACGGAGGAGGGCATCCACCGACCTTGGAGGTCGGAGCCGGACATGGTTGAGATCCCAGCGCCAACTGGGGCTCGGGTGTTGGAACCGGAGCGAGAAGGAGATTCGATGCGAGATTGAAGAAAAAGAACGAGCCTTGGTCCTCTTATAAAGGGGAAAAATACCAAGAGTCGTCTCCGTGACCGTTTGGGATTCACCTTCGATAGAGGAGGCGTGGCGACGGGCACGGTTGGGTTACCCACGCACGTATTGATGAGAATCCCGGAATAAGGGGAACACGATCTCTGCTACGACAAGACGTGCCAAGGAAACCGCTTCGCTAAACGTGCCGAGGTGGTATAATAAAAAACGATTCAAGTAAAAGCCTGGTAGCGGTGTTATGTCATGCCGCATAATACGTCAGCAGATTGGACTAGTGTACATTTTTATTCTCTCTATGATGGAATGTGGAATTTATTTTGAAGAGCCGGACACTATCCTGGTGTTCATGATCTTCTTTGGATTATTCAAGGGAGGAACCCACCTTGCAATGCCGAACATTATGCGCCGGGACTTATCGCCATTGAAGCCTGGTTCGGGGCTACCGAGGAGTCTCGACTAGGGGTGTCCGGACAGCCGGACTATCATCGTCCGCCGACTCCAAGACTACGAAGATACAAGATTGAAGACTCGCCCCGTGTCCCGATGGGACTTTCCTTGGCGTGAAGGAAAGCTTGGCGACACGGATATGTAGATCTCCTACCATTGTAACCGACTGTAACCCTAGCCTCCTCCGTGTCTATATAAACTGGAGGGCTTTAGTCCGTGGACACAACATACATTACACCAATCATACCATAGGCTAGCTTTAGGGTTTAGCCTCCTTGATCTCGTGGTAGATCTACTCTTGTACTACCCATATCATCAATATTAATCAAGCAGGACGTAGGGTTTTACCTCCATCGAGAGGGCCCGAACCTGGGTAAAACATCGTGTCCCTCGTCTCCTGTTACCATCCGCCTAGACGCACAGTTCGGGACCCCCTACCCGAGATCCGCCGGTTTTGACACCGACAGACACCATTTTAGAATGAATTCACTTCTGTCATGTTTGTAATTTAAAGACGAAGTTACTTGCGCTATATAGCGCCTTTGTTATTTAAAATATTACCTTCTGCGCGGCTGTTTATAAAATTCTGAAAGTAGGCCAGTCGTCGGCTTCCGCCCCCACGTAACTAGTACTGGGGTGTTTGTGGAAAACCTGGACACTCTTTATCCAAATGTTTGGTCCCCTAAGGAGGTGTCCGGTGCAGCGAACAAGGAAATCGGACTATGCGGCTTTATAACTTTCACTTAGCCATAGATGTCTACAATTTTAAATTTCGTGAAGCCCTAGAACTGAAGGTCAATTGGGGCGCTTATACACGCCTAGATCGGACGAAGCCGATTTATCGCCTAAAGCGGAAAATCTTTAAGGATTTTAGGACCTTCGAACAGCGACCAGCTCTCGCCACATCATGCTGGTCGCCGCTTTCTATTGAGGTGATCGTTCGAAGAACGGGACACAATCGTAGTAGTTCTCCCCGCGCTACCTTAGCCGATATAACGTAAACGTAAGGTACCAAAACAAGGAGCCGGGCTAACCCAATCAGAGACCCAAGACATGATTCGAGCTGATGCATATAGTGCTATAAGTTCGGGTGCCGCACTATTGAAAGTGTTCAGACTTGTATTGCCGTATTATGGGGCGCCATAAGAAGCCCCTGGCAAACTGACCGTACCAAGGTGTACGGATGCAATATCAAATAAACATTTATGAGAAAAAAATGCTCAAATAAGAATAGTAAGATGACGCTATATATGATCTCCCATTGATGAATAATACGTTTAAGCGTATGTTTACAATGGATGCATTAAGCGGAGATAAATAGGACTATTTGACATGTCCTATCAAGGGGCAGGCTGTGTACAGATAGATAAAGCAGGTATAATGATCGTAAATAGATTCCACCTGGGTATTTCCTTCTGTGCACAACGCATGTTGCCTCCTTTGTTGTCTCTCCCATGTAAGTCCGGCAATCCGGCTCTTCTGAGGATGCTGCGCTAAAGTGATGTCCTGAAAGGTAAAAGGGAAAGATTATGAAGGTATTTGGCGGTTACCCGCACTATTGACTGAGTCGTTGTTGCGCCTCCGCCTATGCCCATGGTATCTTGAGTGTGTAATTGTGTATGCGTGGCACGAATGCTGCTTTGATGGGGCTTGAGCGGAGGCCGGACTGCTAATCACGCTCTTGGCGTTCCTGATGATCCTGTTGCAGGGTGCTCCGGACTTGCTTGACGGTGCTTGAGGTTGTCGTCGCTGGATTGGTGGTTTGCCGGAGGAGGCCACATTGTACTTCTATCGCGTGGGCTGCAATATGCTCTTCTGTAGGAGAGAGCGGTCCATGTTTCTGTTGACTGTTATGACCCCGCGCGGACCTGGCATCTTGAGCTTGAGGTATGCATAATGTGGTACCACATTGAATCTAGCGAGTGTGGTTCGTCCGAGCAGTGCGTGGTAACCACTACGGAAAGGTATGATATTGAAGATTAACTCTTCACTCTGTAAGTTGTACGGGGATCCAAAGACCACTTCCAATGGTATAGAGCCCGTACAGCGGGCCTCTACTCCGGAAATTACACCTTTAAAGGTGGTTTTGGTGGGCTTGATCCTTGAAGGATCAATGCCCATTTTGTGCACTGTGTCCTGATAAAGCAGGTTCAGGTTGCTACCGCCGTCCATAAGGACTCATGTCAGGTGGAATCCGTCGATGATTGGGTCTAAGACCAATGCGGCTGAGCCGCCGTGACGGATGCTAGTAGGATGATCCCTACGATCAAAGGTGATCAGACAAGCTGACCATGGGTTGAATTGGGGGCGACTGGCTCCATCACATAGACGTCACGTAGTGCTCGCTTCCGTTCCCGCTTGGGGATGTGAGTGGTGTAGATCATGTTGACCGTTTTCATCTGGGGGCGGGGGGGAATTTCTTTTGTCCCCCCGTGTTCGGACGCTAGGGCTCTTCGTCATCGTCGATGTGCAGCCCCTTGTCCTTGTTTTTGGCGTTTATTTTGCCGGCCTATTTGAACACCCAGCAGTCTCTATTGGTGTGGTTCGCTGGCATATCCGGGGTGCTATGAATTTGGCACGAGCGCTCCAGTATGCGGTCCAGACTGGACGGTCCCTTATTATTTCTTTTGAACGGCTTTTTCCGCTGACCGGACTTAGATCTGCTGAATCCGGCATTTACTGCCGTGTCTTCAGTGTTGTCGCCGTTGTTCCGTCGCTTGTGTCTGTTGCGTCATGGCTTGCCATTTTTATTGCGGACATCCGAGGTGCCGGAATGTGGTGTGGTGCCACTGCGAGCCAACCGGCTGTCCTCGCCCGCGCAAAAGCGGGTCATTTGTGTTGTGAGAGCTGCCATGGACTTGGGTTTTTCCTGGCCGAGGTGTCGAGCAAGCCACTCGTCGCGGATATTATGCTTAAAAGCCGCCAAGGCTTCGGCGTCCGGATAGTCAATTATTTGGTTCTTTTTAGTTAGGAACCGAGGCCAGAATTTCCTGGCTGACTCTCCGGGCTGTTGAGTAATGTGGCTCAGGTCATCGGCGTCCGGTGGTCGCACATATGTGCCCTGGAAGTTGTCGAGGAATGCGTCTTCCAGGTTTTCCCAACTGCCAATGGAATTTGCTGGCAGGTTGTTTAGCCAGTGCCGGGCTGGTCCTTTGAGCTTAAGGGGAAGATACTTGATGGTGTGTAGATCATCTCCGCGGGCCATGTGAATGTGGAGAAGGAAATCTTCGATCCATACTGTGGGGTCTGTTGTGCCATCGTATGATTCGATGTTTACGGGTTTGAACCCTTCTGGGAATTCATGATCCTTCACTTCATCAGTGAAGCAGAGGGTGTGTGCGGCGCCTCTGTGCCGGGCTATGTGGCTACGCAGTTCGAATTGATCTGGTTTGCCGTGTTTGGCCCGGCCGGACTTATTAATAATGTATCCGGCGTGACGGTCGTCGTCGCGCGCTGGGGCGCGCCCTCGCGATCCGTAGATCGATCTTGTCTGTCCTGCTTTGTTTTCCAGAATATCTTGCAGGTCTTGCCTATTGCCCTGGGCCGTAGTGTATCAGCGTGGGGGTGCGGGCTGGTATTCGGGCTGATATCCCATTTTATCCTGGCCATGGGGTGGCCGGTCAGCCGTTTGGCGCTCGAGTCCGTATTCCTCGGCTGCCAGGACTTCAGTCCATTTGTTTGTGAGCAGGTCTTGATCACCCTGGAGTTGCTGCTGCTTCTTGTTCAGGCTGCTCGTAGTGGCTATAAGCCGTTGCTTGAAGCTCTCCTGCTCCACGGGATCCTCAGGCACACCGAACTCATCGTCGCCGAGGATAATCTCATCTTCGGAGGGGGGCATGTAGTTGTCCTCCTCCGGGTACGCGTCGGTCGCCTGTTCGTTTGGGCTGACCTGCTCGTCTTTCTGTTCGGCCTGCTCGAAGGCGGGCTGGTCAGGGTTGTGTTCTTCTTCGGCGTCATCCGGATTGCCTTCATCTCCGGGGCTGGTATTGCTGTGGCGGGGCTTGGAGCGGTGCCGACGACGCCCATGCTTTGCTTTTCTCCCTGAGGGGTTGTCCTCCATTGCCTCGTTGCCATTGGTTTCCTTCGGAGTGTCCACCATCTATATATCGTATGAGGAGGTGGCCGTCCACCGCCCTGTGAGCGGCGGCTCCTCTAATTCACCTGCATCGTCGTCCATACCGCCGAAGTCTTCGGAGTCATAGTCAAGCACGTCGGTTAAATCATCGACCGTGGCAATGAAGTGGGTGGTGGGTGGGCAGCAAATTCCTTTGTCGCCCGCTTCCCACTCAAGCCGGACATAGTTCGGCCTAGAGCCTCCTGACAAAGAGAGATACTTTAAGGAGTTCAGCATGTCGCCGAAGGGCAAGTGCTGGAAGATGTCCGCAGCAGTAAACTCCATTACCGGAGCCCAGCCTGGCTCGGCTGGCGCAAGGGTATGCAGACCGGAACCAACAACCGGATAAGAGTCCGGGGGCCCGGGGTTAAAGGCTTCCATAGAGGTGAGACCTGTGTTCGGCTCTACCACTGATGAGTGTGCGGCCTGCGGGGTGGGGTCCAGCCCTCCGTCCTTAGGCAACGCAACCTGCTCTGGATTTAGATCTGAGGCTTCTGCTGGGGTGATAACCCGAGCATCGTCTGACAGCAGGTCTAAGCCGTGCTCATCGTGACTGTTCGGTGCTCCTGGCGCAGGCCCAAATCCGTCGAAGATCAAGTCTCCACGAATTTCTGCTGTGTAGTTCAAGTTTCCGAACCTGACCAGGTGGCCGAGGGGCATGGCTGTCGATCTGCTCCAGATGACCAAGCGAATTGGCCCGCAGTGCGAAGCCGCCGAACACGAAGATCTGTCCGGGGAGAAAAGTCTCGCCCTGGACAGCGTTGTTGACGATTGGAGGCGCCATCAAGCCCCGTAGCGACGACACAGAGGAACTCTCAATGAAAGCACCAATGTCGGTGTCAAAACAGGCGGATCTCGGGTAGGGGGTCCCGATCTGTGCATCTAGGCTGATGGTATCAGGAAGCAAGGGACACAAATGTTTACCCAGGTTCGGGCCCTCTCGATGGAGGTAAAACCCTACTTCCTGCTTGATTAATATTGAAGATATGGGTAGTACAAGAGTAGATCTACCATGAGATAGTAGAGGCTAAACCCTAAGAGCTAGCCTATGATAGTATGATTGTAATTGTGATCGGCCTTCTAAGGACCAACCTCTCCGGTTTATATAGACACCGGAGAGGGCTAGGGTTTACATGGAGTCGGTTACAAGGAAGGAAACACAATATTCGGATCGCCAAGCTTTCCTTCCACGCCAAGGAGAGTCCCATCCGGACACGGGCCGAAGTCTTGAGTCTTGTATCTTCACGCTTCAATAGTCCGGACGATGTATACAGTCTGGCTGTCCGGATACCCCCTTATCTAGGACTCCCTCAGAGGCCGCCCCGGCAAGACAGCTCACCCTCTTGCTCCTTGTGTTTCCGTCTTGGCGTTGCCTTGATTGTCTTGTGGCTTCGACTTCCCTCCCTTGCCCTGCTAAGTGTGGTCGTGGGTGTGGCTCTGACTGCCCTAGCACAGGTAAAGGGGTACAAAGTAGAGCCCCTACGTTTGTACACCGACAACATCCCAGCAGCGTAGGTTCATACTGATGCCATGCAACTTGACCAATCATAGTACTAGTATAATAAAGTGCAGTACCTACTACTATGCCCGAGTAGTATGAGTAGGACTCTTCTCTATCGGAGTAGTTTAGTAAATAGTTACAAACTTCCATGCCCGAGTGTAGAACGACTATGAACTGAAGGAAATATGCCCTAGAGGCAGTAATAAAGTTATTATTTATTTCCTTATTTCATGATAAATGTTTATTATTCATGTTAGAATTGTATTAACCAGAAACTTAAGACATGTGTGAATACATAGACAAAATATATTGTCCCTAGTATGCCTCTACTACACTAGCTCGTTAATCGAAGATGGTTATGATTCCTAACCATAGGCATGTGTTGTCATTTGATGAACGGGATCACATCATTAGGAGAATGATGTGATGGACATGACCCATCCGTTATCTTAGCATTATGGTCGTTACAGTTTCATTGCTACTGCTTTCTTCATGACTTATACACATTCCTCAGACTATGAGATTATGCAACTCCCGAATACCGGAGGAACAATATGTGTGCTACCAAACGTCACAAAGTAAATGGGTGATTATAAAGGTGCTCTACAGGTGTCTCTGAAGGTGTTTGTTGGGCTGCATAGATCGAGATTAGGATTTGTCACTCCGTGTTTCAGAGAGGTATCTCTGGGCCCTCTCGTTAATACTCATCACTATAAGCCTTGCAAGCATTGTAACTAATGAGTTAGTTGCAGGATGAAGTATTACGGAACGAGTAAAGAGACTTTTTAGTAATGAGATTGAACTAGGTATGATGATACCGACGATCAAATCTCGGGCAAGTAACATACCGATGACAAAGGGAACAACGTATATTGTTATGTGGTTTGACCGATAAAGATCTTTGTATAATATGTAGGAGCCAATATGAGCATCCAGGTTCCGCTATTGGTTATTGGCCGAAGATGTGTCTCGGTCATGTCTACATAGTTCTCGAACCTGTAGGGTCCACACGCTTAACGTTCGATGACGATATGTATTATGAGTTATGTGTTTTTGATGACCGAAGTTTGTTCGGAGTCCCGGATGAGATCATGGACGTGACGAGGAGTCACTAAATGGTTGAGACATAAATATTGATATATTGGACAGCTATATTCGGACACCAGAATTGTTCCGGAAAAGTTTCTGCTAAAATCGGAGTGCCGGAGGGTTGCCGTAACCCCCCGTGGGAACTAATGGGCCTCGATGAGCCTTAGTGGGTAGAGAGGAAGGGCCAGGAGGGGTTGGCCGTGCCCCCCTTCCCCTTGCGTCCGAATTGGACTAGGAGAAGGGGGGCACCCCCCTTTCCTTCCCTTCCCCCTTGTCCTTCCTTCTCCCCTCTCTTCCTTAGGTGGAAACCTACTAGGACTTGGAGTCCTAGTAGGATTCCCCTCTCCTGGCGCGCCTAGGAGGGCCGGCCGGCCTCCCCCTTGCTCCTTTATATACTGGGGCAGGGGGCACCCTAGAACACACAAGTTTCTCTCCCAACCGTGTGCAGTGCCCCCTCCACAGTTACACACCTCGATCATACCATTGTAGTGCTTAGGCGAAGCCCCGTGCCGGTAACATCATCATCACCGTTGCCACGCCGTCGTGCTGACGGAACTCACCCTCGTCCTCAACTGGATCAAGAGCACGAGGGACGTCATTGAGTTGAACATGTGCTGAACGCAGAGGTGTCATGCGTTAGGTACTTGATCGGTTGGATCGCAAAAGAAGTTCGACTACATCAACTGCGTTATTGAAACGGTTCCGCTTTCGGTCTATGAGGGTACGTGGACACACTCTCCCCTCTCGTTGCTATGCATCACCTAGATAGACCTTGCATGATCGTAGGATTTTTTTTTTGAAATTACCGCGTTGCCCAACATTGGCATCCGAACCAGGTCTATGCGTAGATGTTATATGCACGAGTAGAACACAAAGAGTTGTGGGCGATAATAGTCATACTGCTTACCACCAACGTCTTACTTTGATTCGGCGATATTGTTGGATGAAGCGGCCCGGACCGACATTACATGACCGCGTTAATGAGACTGGTTCTACCGACGTGCTTTTGCACATAGGTGGTTGGCGGGTGTCTGTTTCTCCAACTTTAGTTGAATCAAGTTTGACTATGGCCGGTCCTTGTTGAAGGTTAAAACAGCATACTTGACAAAAAATCGTTGTGGTTTTGATGCGTAGGTAAGAACGTTCTTGCTAGGAGCTCGTAGCAGCCACGTAAAACTTGCAACAACAAAGTAGAGGACGTCTAACTTGTTTTTGCAGGGCTTGCTGTGATGTGATATGATCAAATCATGATGTGATATAAATTGTTGTATGAGATGATCATGTTTTGTAACAAAGTTATCGGCAACTGGCAGGAGCCATATGGTTGTCGCTTTATTGTATGCAATGCAATCGCCATGTAATTGTTTTACTTTATCACTAAGCGGTAGCGATAGTCATAGTAACAATAGTTGGCGAGACAACAACGATGCTACGATGGAGATCAAGGTGTCGTGCCGGTGACGGTGGAGATCATGACGATGCTTCGATGATGGAGATCATGAGCACAAGACGACGATGGCCATATCATGTCACATATTTTGATTGCATGTGATGTTTATCTTTTATGCATCTTATTTTGCTTAGTACGGCGGTAGCATTATAAGATGATCCCTTACTAAATTTCAAGGTATAAGTGTTCTCCCTGAGTATGCACCGTTGCTACAGTTCATTCTGCCGAGACACCACGTGATGATCGGGTGTGATAAGCTCTACGTTCACATACAATGGGTGCAAGCCAGTTTTGCACACGCAGAATACTCTGGTTAAACTTGACGAGCCTAGCATATGCAGATATGGCCTCGGAACACTGAGACCGAAAGGTCGAACATGAATCATATAGTAGATATGATCAACATAGTGATGTTCACCATCTATCTATTATATAATTAAAACAAGAGCAAAACAAGCCATCACGTTCGTCCACATAGATTAAATTATATTGACTGTAAATTTTAGATATTAACGGCTGAGATTTAAAAGAGGTAGCGTTACATATAAATATTATCATGTACAAACAATTGGACGTCACGTGTAGTTTTTTTTGAAAGCATGTCACGTGTAGTTCAACATGTCTTTGGTTCAACATAGACAAAGCTTTTACGTTGGTGTTGTAATAGTAAGCCAATTAGAAAAAAGAAGATGCGGCTGCCAAACATGGAAGATCCAACAAATTGTCAAGAAAAAGGAAAAAAAAAAGAAGTGTCCAACACAGAAAAAGTAAAAGAAGAGTCCGACCTAGCCTCCACCCAAAAAAAGTGTCCTAGCATAATCCGTGTGCTCATGTAATATTTAAATCTGGACTCCTCCTTTTCTTAATTCAAAAGGAAAGAAGCCATGTGGGCTCCTCCTTAGAGCTTCACCTTCGGATAACATGCTAGCACTACCACCCGTCAAAAAAAATACGCTCGCACTGCCAAATTGATTTTTTTAGTCTACTACCAAATTGAGATGTATGTATATACATATATCAAAGATATAGTGGGCGCCAGGAGATTAGCAAAATACTTCCATGCAAGAAAAAGATTAGCAAAATACTTTTGTTTGGTATATTATAATTTTAAGTATGCCTTTTCACAAAAATAAAGTACAGCGAAAAATCAAATGGACGTATGTTTGTGTATCTCAGTTAATAAAAATAGAAAGGCACAACATAGTCTTTAGAAAAAACAGAATTTGTCTAAAAAAACACCGAATCATTTTTATATAAGTATGTACAAATGCTCATTACGCATACAAATTTCATGAAGAAAATATATTCATAAGCGGCAAAAAAAGTGAACCTACAACGGATGTCATATTAGCTATTATAGATCCACATATCTGTTTCTTTGTGTCGAATTAGCGAAATACTTTTTTAGTATATAATAATATTAAAGTGCCTTTTCGCAAAAATAAAATACATTGAAGAAACAGAAATGGATCCAGGTTTGTGTATCTCAGTTAATAAAAATAGAAAGGCACAACATGGTCTTTAGAAAAAACTAAATTTGTCTCAAAAATATATATAAACTGATCCATTTTATATAAGTATGTACAAATGCTAATTAAGCGTCTACAAATTTCATGAAGAAAATATATTTATAAGCGGCAAAAACTATAAATCTACAACACATGTCATATTAGCTATTATAGATCCACATATATGTTCTTTGTCTCGCTCAATAATAATAATAATAATAATAATAATAATAATAATAATAATAATAATAATAATAACTTAATAATAATTGCAAAAATAGCAATAGTAATAATGATAATAGTAATGAACTACACATATATTTGGAGCACATCTACATGTACACCCGACATTGTTTTAGACTATCCTAACATCTACATATATGCATTTACAATGATCATATGCATGCTTGGCATCGACTACAAAAATAGTCGATGGATTGACGTCAATATACTAAATGTTCTCAGAAAAAATTACATGATATAATATGCATGTACAACAATCCCGTGTGTGGCCTGCACGGCATGGTCTTGCAACAGCGGGAAAATATGTCAGCATGATGTGTGTGAAAACAAGGGTACTTTATGTAGTTAACGAAAATAATATAGTCATTGCAATAGTTAATCCTTGAAGCAAAATTACTAATCAAGTTAATGCCCCAAAAGTTTTAAGTCAAGACAAAACAAGATGTACATGATCTACAGTAAGATAAGCAAGAGAGAACTAATTTTCCTCTCTTACAAATAAACAATGGCATATTAATTACTTTAGATGAAATGAGCAATAAGGGTATGTAAACTGAAATAAGTATCCATGAAGGCATGATGTCGCACTGATAAAAATATTGATTGTGTTATGCCAATTGATGAGGCGGATGGAAAAAGTGGACACAGAGTGTAATTACCATCTACCAAGTTTTGGGGATATTGTCTTAAGAAGTGTTCACTAACTAACAAAGAGGAAATATATGTTTGTCGGAACTCTATCATTGTGTAGGGTAGGCCTCATACATTAACCCTATATGTATATTAGTACAAATGTTTATAATTTTGTTACGTGCCCACATACATTATTCAATCGTTTGTTTCCATAACTAGAGTCCAACAACCTAATATACTTAACCAAATTCCCTTCATATACCAATAATCTGAATTGATTAGCATCTTGCAGAAACAAATAGTAGACCACACAATGGCAAATAACTAATAGAGAAAACAACAACAAATTAGACTACTTAAAAAACATTATATAATGATGATAGAAGGTATATATCGCATCAAAAACCTAGCCGCGCAAATGTGCGGGTAACACTGCTAGTTGAAAACTACTCCATCTCACGAGATAATCGGACATGGTTTAGTTGATTTGGATCACGTAATCATTTAGATGACTAGAGGGATGTCTATCTAAGTGGGAGTTCTTAAGTAATATGATGAATTGAATTTTAATTTATCATGAACTTAGTCCTGATAGTTATTTTGCATGTCTATGTTATTGTAGATCAATGGCCCGTGCTACCGTTCCTTTGAATGTTAATGCATTCTTAGAGAAAGCTAAGTTGAAAGATGATGGCAGAAACTACACGGGCTGGGTCTCTAACTTGAGGATTATCCTCATTGCTGCACAGAAGAATTACGTCCTGGAAGCACCGTTAGGTGTACCACCCGCGCCAGCAACTGCAGACATTGTGAATGCCTGGCAGACGCGTGTTGATGACTACTCGATAGTTCAGTGTGCCATGCTCTACGGCTTAGAATCGGGACTCCAAAGACGTTTTGAACGTCATGGAACATATGAGATGTTCCAAGAGTTGAAGTTAATATTTCAAGCAAATGCCCGAGTTGAGAGATGTGAAGTCTCCAACAAGTTCTATAGCTGCAAAATGGAGGAGAATAGTTCTATCAGTGAACACATACTCAGAATGTCTAGGTACCATAACCACTTGGCTCAGCTGGGAGTTAATCTTCCTGATGATAGTGTCATTGATAGAGTTCTTCAATCACTGCCACCAAGCTATAAAGGCTTTGTGATGAACTATAATATGCAAGGGATGAACAAGACTATTCCCGAGATCTTCGCAATGCTAAAAGCTGCGGAGGTAGAAATCAAGAAGGAGCATCAAGTGTTGATGGTCAACAAGACCACTAGTTTCAAGATAAAGGGCAAAGGGAAGAAGGGGAACTTCAATAAGAATGTCAAGGAAGTTGCTGCTCAGGAGAAGAAAGCCAAGTCTGGACCTAAGCCTGAAACTGAGTGCTTCTACTGCAAAGGGACTGGTCACTAGAAGCGGAACTGCCCCAAGTATTTGGCGGATAAGAAGGATGGCAAAGTGAAAGGTATATTTGATATACATGTTTTTGATGTGTATCTTACTAATGCTCGTACTAGCGCCTGGGTATTTGATACTGGTTTTGTTGTTCATATTTGCAACTCAAAGCAGGGGCTATGGATTAAACAAAGATTGGCTAAAGATGAGGTGACGATGCGCGTGGGAAATGGTTCCAAAGTCGATGTGATTGCCGTCGGCACGCTACCTCTACATCTACCTTCAAGATTAGTTTTAGACCTGAATAATTGTTATTTGGTGCCAGCATTGAGCATGAACATTATATCTGGATCTTGTTTGATGCAAGATGGTTATTCATTTAAATCATATAATAATGGTTGTTCTATTTATATGAGTAATATCGTTTATGGTCATGCACCCTTGCTGAGTGGTCTCTTTTTGTTGAATCTTGATCGTGATGATACACATATTCATAATATTGAAGCCAAAAGATGCAAAATTGATAATGATAGTGCAACTTATTTGTGGCACTGCCGTTTGGGTCATATTGGTATAAAGTGCATGAAGAAACTCCATGCTGATGGACTTTTGGAATCACTTGATTATGAATCACTTGGTGCTTGCGAACCATGCCTCATGGGCAAGATGATTAAAACTCCGTTCTCCAGAACAATGGAATGAGCTATTGACTTATTGGAAATAATACATACAGATGTATGCGGTCCAATGAGTGTTGAGGCTTGTGGCAGGTATCATTATTTTCTTACCTTCGCGGGTGATTTGAGCAGATATGGTTATATCTACTTAATGAAGCATAAGTCTGAAACATTTGAAAAGTTCAAAGAATTTCAGAGTGAAGTGGAAAATCATCATAACAAGAAAATAAAGTTTCTATGATCTAATCATGGAGGAGAATATTTGAGTTACGAGTTTGGTCTTCATTTAAAACAACATGGGATAGCTTCACAACTCACGCCACCTGGAACACCACAGCGAAATGGTGTGTCCGAATGTTGTAACCGTACTTTATTGGATATGGTGCGATCTATGATGTCTCTTACTGATTTACCGCTATAATTTTGGGGTTATGCTTTAGAGACGGATGCATTCACTTTAAATAGGGCACCATCAAAATCCGTTGAGACTACGCCTTATGAACTGTGGTTTGGCAAGAAACCAAAGTTGTCATTTCTTAAAGTTTGGGGTTGCGATGCTTATGTGAAAAAGCTTCACCTGAAAAGCTCAAACCCAAATCGGAGAAGTGTGTCTTCATAGGATACCCAAAGGAGACTGTTGGGTACACCTGCTATCACAGATCCGAAGGCAAGATATTTGTTGCTAAGAATGGATCCTTTCTAGAGAAGGGGTTTCTCTCGAAAGAAGTGAGTGGGAGGAAAGTAGAACTTGATGAGGTAATTGTACCTTCTCCCTTATTGGAAAGTAGTTCATCACAGAAATCAGTTCTAGTGATTCCTACACCAATTAGTGAGGAAGCTAATGATGATGGTCATGAAACTTTAGATCAAGTTACTACCGAACCTCATAGGTCTTCCAAAGTAAAATCCTCACCAGAGTGGTATAGTAATCATGTTACTAGACCATGGTGAACCTACGAACTATGAGGAAGCGATGATGATCCCAAATTCCGCGAAACGGCTTGAGAGGCCATGAAATTTGAGATGGGATCCATGTATGAGAACAAAGTGTGGACTTTGGTGGACTTGCCCGATGATCGGCAAGCCATAGCAAAATAAATGGATCTTCAAGAAGAAGACTGACGCTGACGGTAATGTTACTATCTACAAAGCTCGACTTGTTGCAAAAGGTTTTCGACAAGTTCAAGGAGTTGACTATGATGAGACTTTCTCACTTGTAGTGATGCTTAAGCCTGTCTGAATCATGTTAGCAATTGCCGCATTTTATGATTATAAAATTTGGCAGATGGATGTTAAAACTGCATTCCTGAATGGATTTTTGGAAGAAGAGTTGTATATGATGCAATCAGAAGGTTTTGCTGATCCAAAGGATGCTAACAAAGTGTGCAAGCTCCAGCAATCCATTTATGGACTGGTGCAAGCCTCTCGGAGTTGGAATAAACGCTCTGATAGTGTGATCAAAGGATATGGTTTTATACAGACTTTTGGAGAAGCCTGTATTTACAAGAAAGTGAGTGGGAGCTTTGTAGCATTTCTATATTATATGTGGATGACATATTGTTGATTGGAAATGATATAGAATTTCTGGATAACATAAAGGGATACCTGAATAAGAGTTTTTCCATGAAAGACCTCGGAGAAGCTGGTTACATATTGGGCATCAAGATCTATAGAGATAGATCAAGACGCTTAATTGGACTTTCACAAAGCACATACCTTGATAAAGTTTTGAAGAAGTTCAAAATGGATCAATCAAAGAAAGGGTTCTTGCCGGTGTTACAAGGTGTGAAGTTGAGTCAGACTCAATGCCCGATCACTGCAGAAGATAGAGAGAAAATGAAAGTAATTCCCTATGCTTCAGCCATAGGTTCTATCATGTATGCAATATTGTGTACCAGACTTGATGTGTGCCTTGCTATAAGCATAGCAGGGAGGTACCAAAGTAATCCCGGAGTGGAGCACTGGACAGCAGTCAAGATCATCCTGAAATACCTGAAAAGGACTAAGGTTATGTTTCTTATTTATGGAGGTGACAAAGAGCTCGTCATAAATGGTTACATTGATGCAAGCTTTGACACTGATCCGGATGACTCTAAGTCACAAACTGGATACATATTTTAATTGAATGGAGGAGCTGTTAGTTGGTGCAATTACCAGCAGAGCGTCGTGTCAGGATCTACGTGTGAAGCGGAGTACATTGCTGCTTCGGAATTAGCAAATGAAGGAGTCTGGATGAAGGAGTTCATATCCGATCTAGGTGTCATACCTACTGCATCGGGTCCAATGAAAATCTTCTCTGACAATACTGGTGCAATTGCTTTGGCAAAGTAATCCAGATTTCACAAGAGAACTAAGCACATCAAGAGACGCTTGTTCGATCCGTCATCAAGTGTTAGAGGGGGGCATAGAGATTTGTAAGATACATACGGATCTAAATGTTGCAGACCCGTTGACTAAGCCTCTTCCATGAGTAAAACATGCTCAACACTAAAGCTCCATGGGTGTTAGAATCATTACTATGTAATCTAGATTATTGACTCTAGTGCAAGTGGGAGACTGAAGGATATATGCACTAGAGGCAATAATAATGTTATTATTTATTTCCTTATTTCATGATAAATGTTTATTATTCATGCTAGAATTGTATTAACCGGAAACTTAGTATATGTGTGAATACATAGACAAAACATATTGTCCCTAGTATGCCTCTACTAGACTAGCTCGTTAATCAAATATGATTATGTTTCCTAAACATAGACATGTGTTGTCATTTGATGAACGGGATCACATCATTAGGAGAATGATGTGATGGACTTGACCCATCCGTTAGCTTATCATTATGATTGTTACAGTTTCATTGCTACTGCTTTCTTCATGACTTATACACGTTCCTCAGACTATGAGATTATGCAACTCCCGAATACCGGAGGAACACTTTGTGTGATACCAAATGTCGCAACGTAAATGGGTGATTATAAAGGTGCTCTACAGGTGTATCCGAAGGTGTTTGTTGGGTTGGCATAGATCGAGATTAGGATTTGTCACTCTGTGTTTCAGAGAGGTATCTCTGGGCCCTCTCGATAATACACATCACTATAAGTCTTGCAAGCATTGTAACTAATGAGTTAGTTGCAGGATGAAGTATTACGGAATGAGTAAAGAGACTTGCCGGTAACAAGATTGAACTAGGTATGATGATATCGACGATCGAATCTCGGGCAAGTAACATACCGATGACAAAGGGAACAACGTATGTTGTTATGCAGTTTGACCGATAAAGATCTTCATAGAATATGTAGGAGCCAATATGAGCATCTAGGTTCCGCTATTGGTTATTGACCGAAGATGTGTCTCGGTCATGTCTACATAGTTCTCAAACCCGTAGGGTCTGCACGCTTAACGTTCAATGATGATATGTATTATGAGTTATGTGTTTTTGACGACCGAAGTTTGTTCGGAGTCCCAGATGAGATCATGGACGTGACGAGGAGTCTCCAAATGGTCGAGACATAAAGATTGTATATTGGACGGCTATATTCGGACACCAGAAGTGTTCCAGAAAAGTTTCGGATAAAACCAGAGTGTCGGAGGGTTACCGGAACCCCCCGGGGGAACTAATGGGCCTCGATGGGCCTTAGTGGTAAGAGAGGAAGGGCCAAGAGGGGCTGGCCACGGCCCCCCTTGGTCCGAATTGGACTAGGGGAAGGGGGCGGCACCCCCCTTTCCTTCCCTTCCCCCTCTTCCTTCCTTCTTCCCCCTATTCCTTCGGTGCAAACCTACTAGGACTTGGAGTCCTAGTAGGATTCCCCTCTCCTGGCATGCCCTCGGAGGGCCGGCCGGCCTCCCCCTTGCTTCTTTATAAATAGGGGGTAGGGGGAACCCTAGAACACACAAGTTTCTCTCCCAACCGTGTGCGGTGCCCCCCTCCACAGTTACACACCTCGATCATACCATCGTAGTGCTTAGGCGAAGCCCTGCGCCGGTAACATCATCATCACCATTGCCACGCCGTCGTGCTGACGGAATTCACCCTCGTCCTCAACTGGATCAAGAGCACGAGGGACATCATCGAGCGACGTTGAACGCGGAGGTGTCGTGCGGTTGGTACTTGATCAGTTGGATCGCAAAGAAGTTTGACTACATCAACCGCGTTATTGAAACGCTTCGCTTTCGGTCTAAGAGGGTACGTGGACACACTCTTCCCCCTCGTTGCCATGCCTCACCAAGATAGATCTTGCATGATCGTAGGATTTTTTTTGAAATTACCGCGTTCCCCAACACGAACCACCATCGCTGCTAATGCCAATCCCCAACAAACGTTCGCTGGGAGACATGGGAGTTACAAACGCCCACGTCGCAGTTACATGTGTAAGGGTGGCAGTTTTGTCAAATACAATGGGCTTAAAAAGGCCACCGTTGGATGGAAATCTGACAGTTATGTGGGCATTTTCCAGGATTGGGCTCATGGCAAACAATTGCCAGATATCATTACTAAAAAGGTTAAAACACCAGAGGCTAGAACTTGCACCGGCTGACCACTAACATTGGTACTAATATAGTTGTAAGATGGTATCGTACTACATATTCTGTGTTTTTGGTCAGCGAACGTCTGTATGTGGTGTTTGGAATTATACGCAAACTAAAAAGAAACGAGGGGAGTACTAGTAAGTACACGATCTACCGCTTCGTGTGCTACTCTTGCGCTCCATGTGGCGGGCGCGACATCCCTTATAGTCACTCCCTTTCATGGACGTCCTGGTTGGTGCCTGCAAGGTGCCATGCGTCTACAAGAGTTTCAGTTGCGAGAGGTACGTCGCCTACCACTCGGTGGCGAACCATAGGTCCAGACACTACTAGGAAAAGGGCTATAGATGGGATGGACACTAATGGCGCACTGTACATGTGGTGCGCCATTACTAAATAGTAATGGCGCACCATGTGTTGATGCGCCATTAGTGTGCAAATACTAATGGCGCACCACATCCCACGGTGGGAGTGGTGCGCCATTACTAGTTGAATTAGTAATGGCGCACTGCCCCACGGTGCGCCATTAGTAATTTGGCCCAAACATTCCCCGAATGCACCCAAACCCCGTGGACCGCCTTTTCAGTTTCAAAAAAATAAACGAAAATGATAGAAATGTCAAAAAATAAAAGAAAATAAGATTCCCATGTGATATGTGGTCTAGTTGTTAGAAAAACTTACAAACATGAATTTTCGACTTTTTTGCAAAATCTCTCGAGAATTTGTAAAATAGGGCATAACTTTTGCATACGAACTCGGATGAAAAAGTTTTTTATATGAAAAATCATCTACTCGAAAAGTTACATCCGAATTTAACAGGGGGAACCCCGTTAAACATTTTCAAAATCCTCAAAAACCTAACAGAAAAAAGATACGGGGCTTTTAAGATCTGGAGAGGCAAAAAAAATCAAACTTACTAATGGCGCACCTGCCCATGGTGCGCCATTACTATCTTCCCGCCTTCAAAATTCAAAATAAATAAAAAAATAAAAAAAAAGTTACTAATGGCGCACCTGCCCACGGTGCGCCATTACTATGCCGTATATATGGCTGGGCATGTCCTCTCCTCCTTACCTCTTCATTCTTCTCCTCCACTCCACCTCTCCTCCACTCCTCCACTCCATCTTCCCTTCTCTCCTCCACCATACTACCCTCCTCCTCTCCGGCGACCTCCTCCTCCTCCTGTCCGCGACCTCCTCCTCCTCCTCTCCTCCTCCCTCCCTCCCTCCCTCACGGTTTCTCCTCCTCCTCTCCGTGAGCTCCTCCTCCTCATCTCCGTGAGCTCCTCCTCCCTCCTCTCCGGTGAGCTCCTCCTCCCTCCTCTCCTCCCATCCCCTCATGGTTTCTCCTTCCTCCTCTCCGATGCTCCAGTGAACTCCTCTCCGGCGACCTCCTCCTCCTCTCCGGTGATGTAGGCGAGCGCCTCTGCGGTCACCTCCTCCTCATCTCCGGCGAACTCCTCTTCGGCGAACTCCTCGCCGGCAAAAGAACACAGCAAAAGAACATACAAGATCCAAAAACAGGAACAAAATTTGAAATAATATCTTGCAAAAAAAACGAGCAAAAAAACGAGCAAAAAATGGGCAAAAAATCGCGATCCAGATCCAAATTCAAAATTCAAAAATAGCAATGGCGCACGGTGGGGGTTAGACGGTGTGCCACTACTGTTTTCCCGCCTTCAAAATTCAAAAATACTGATGGCGCACCATGGAATATACTAATGGCGCACTAGTGGCCTATACTAATGGCACACCGTGGCCTATACTAATGGCGCACCAGTAGTGCGCCATTAGTAGGCAAAACTGGTGCGCCATTAGTAGGCCTTTTCCTACTAGTGAGATAGCGCACGCGCCCTGCTACTGCGAGCCTCGTGCATCACCTCGCGACCCGCCTGGCAAACACTCCTGGCCCACGGTGAACATCAAGTACAAGACATGCTACCCGTTCGCCATGCTGGAGTCGTTGGAGGATCACCACCGCTGCTAGTCTCGGACAGCGGCGTCTTCCTCTTGGTCGTGGGCACCGGCAAGGCCTGCACAGGCCATCGGCCCGTCTCTGTCATGTGTGTCAGGGGCAACACCACCAGCACCGACATGAGGCTGTTGTACAAGTGTGTGCTCACTGTTATGCCCCTCCGGCGTACGAGGGCGACCTCGGCGGCTCTCTCAGGCTGAATGAGACTGTGGCGAGCTGCTCCATTTCCAGCAAGGTGGACATGGAACAAGGCTGGCTTCATGTGCACCCTAAGATGATGCACGGGGACTCCAAGGAGGCTCACCTATTGTCGGTGTCAAAACCGGCGGATCTCGGGTAGGGGGTCCCGAACTGTGCGTCTAGGCGGATGGTAACAGGAGACAAGGGACACGATGTTTTACCTGTGTTCGCCCTCTTGATGGAGGTAAAACCCTACTCCTACTTGATTAATATTGATGATATGGGTAGTACAAGAGTAGATCTACCACGAGATCTGAGAGGCTAAACCCTAGAAGCTAGCCTATGGTATGATTGTTGTTCCTCCTACGGACTAAAACCCTCTGGTTTATATAGGCACCGAAGAGGGTTACACTACAGGAATCAGCTACTTTGCCATCAGCCACGGCGGACGGCAAAGGCATGGATGGTGGAAGGCAAAGGTCTTTGCCGTCTGCTGCGGACAGCAAAAGGGGACGGCAAAGTAGGGGACGACTAAGAGCTACGTTGCCGTCTGCTTCGGGCGGCTGACGGCAAAGGGGCCTTTGCCATCAGCAGCGGACGGCAAAGAATGCAGATGGCAATAAATGCGCTATTACTCCATTAGGTGGTTAACTGCAGGCCTTTGCCGTCCGCCGAATGATGTCAGCCGATGTCACTACATGGCAGGCCTTTGCCGTCCGCCGCTGTAGGCAAAGTTTTTCTCTTTGCTGTCCGCTGTCGACGGCAAAGCCTTTGCCATCACCATCAGAGGCAAACCGACCAAATTGGTCACCTCCCAGAAGCACAAACCGTCACACGTGGCCTCTTTGCCATCCATCGCCGATGGCAAAGATCCCTTCCCGTCGGTGGCGGGCGGCAAAGAGCCCTGATATTGTCTCTTTTTTCTGCTTTTTAATCCAACAACTTTCACAAAGAAATATATATGACATATATAGATATATTTCCATATCACATATCCCGCACATAAGTTTCATATCACATATCACATCAGTTTCATCCATACACATTGTTCATACATAAGCAAGTTCCATCCATACACATTGTTCCATCCATATACATATTACAATGCAAAGTTTCATCAAGATAGCAAGTTCCATCATAGCAAGCTAGATACAATGGAAAGTTTCATCAAAGGAAAAGCAAGCACTCCATCATAGCAAGCTTGCTTCCATGAAGTGAATGAAATCTGCAAAATGGAAAATTAGAAAGTTAGAAATAGGTGACTAGAACAAGAAGAAGACTAGAACAAGAATTATATGTCATTTATGAGCTAACTTAGGTGAAATGGATCATATATGAGCTAACTAAGTTGAAATGGGTTGTTTATGAGCTAACTTAGTTGAAATGGATCATTTATGAGCTAACTTAGTTGAAATGGGTCGTTTATGAGCTAACTAAGGTGAATGGCATCATTTTTTAGGTAAGTAAGGTGAAATAGATTGTTTTTGAGCTAACTTAGGTGAAATGGATCATTTATGAGCTTTTATGAGCTAACTTAGTTGAAATTTGTCGTTTATGAGCTAACTAAGGTGAAATGCCACATTTTTGAGCTGAGTAAGGTGAAATGGATCGTTTTTGAGCTAACTTAGGTGAAATGGATCATTTATGAGCTTTTATGAGCTAACTTAGTTGAAATGGGTCGTTTATGACCTAACTAAGGTGAAATGCCATGTTTTTGAGCTAACTAAGGTGAAATGGATCGTTTTTTGAGCTAACTTAGGTGAAATGGATCATTTAAGAGCTAATTTAGGTGAAATGGATCGTTTTTAGCTAACTTAGGTGAAATGGATCGTTTAGGAGCAAATCTAGGTGAAATGGGTCATTTTGGAGCTAACCTAGGTGAAATGGGTCATTTTGGAGCTAACCTAGGTGAAATGGGTCATTTTAAAGCTAACGTAGGTAAAATGGATCATTTAGGAGCTAATCTACGTAAAATGGGTCATTTTAGAGCTAACTTGGATAAGTTGGATCACTTGTAAGCTAACTAAGGTAAAATGAGTCATTTTAGAGCTAACTTAGGTAAAATGGATCGTTTATGAGCTAACTAAGCTAATTATGCAATTTTTGACATAAGTAACCTAAGTACATATCGTTTTAGAGCTAACTTAGGTAGAATGGATGGTTTATGAGGTCAGTAAGCATATTAAGTCATTTTGGAGGAAAAGAAGCTAACTCTAGGTCATTATGGTAAGCATATTGGAGGAAATAAAGCTAAGTCTAGGTCTTTATGCATTTGTTAAGCAAAACACTAGAGAAACTTACCATGATCAGGGAGGTGTACGAGCGGGCTGACTTGCGCCGGTAGCTGGAGAAGGATCGTGCGATGCGTTTCTGGAGTTAAGCTGCACCAAAGATCATTTCCAATGTCTCGTTAGCATTATGACACTCAAATGTTAAGACTAGCAAGTAATGTACATTCTAATTAAACTCACTGTGCTCCCAGGAGCAATCACTGGCCTCAGCGGAGCGGTCTGACCGGACTTCTCGCACACAGATTGCACATTTGGTTTTCACAACAGAGTCATACTAGTTAGTAATGAGACTCAAATGTTAAGACTAGCAAGTAATCTGCAGAAGAAACTTACCACAAGGAGCTCGTACATGGCCCTTGGCTGCATGTCATTCTGTGCCCTCTCCTCCTCCAACATCTTTGTCGTCCTCTCCTCCAACTCCCGCTGGCTCTCCGCCGCCTCCGCCAGAAGTTTCTCCGTTCTATCTCTCTCACTCTGTATAGCAGCCTGCAACACCACTCACATGACCATTTGTAATCATTGATGGAAGCGCACACAATGTAATGGGGAAACATAGCTGAGTACTTATAACTAACCTTGAAGGCGAGTTGGACTGGCCGTTCACGAGGCCTTATCTCAGGAGCGGAGCTTGACTGTCGCGCCTTGATCTCCAGGAGAGTGCTAGGACAACGGATAAGTCCATCTCCCATGGCTATGGAGACATGGGACCTCCCGCCACCAGATATCATCAGCAGCTCTATATCAATGGGACCCTGGCTCGGGTTAAAGTCATCCCCTTTCCTCGCCTTCCCCTGATCTCTATATTGCACGAGCTTGTCGTGGGCAGAGATGTTGGTGAAGTTCTTTGGATCATCGAGGTCATAAGCAGAGAATGCCTTGACTTTCTTGTAAGGGCCAGTGTGGGCCATGGCATACAGGTCGTACACCTCTGGCACCTTATCCGCCTTATTGTAGCATGCCAGAAAGAGAGAAACAAAGTAAATTAGTAATTAAATGGCTAAAGCTAGCATGATGAATGAATTGCATGAATCACGAAGCAAACCAAATACCCAGTTCCGCCCATACTGAAATAAGTTGGAGCTTCCTTGGTGGTGTGGCAGACCTTCCATTTGGGCATGTTTGTCCTTGGCCTCGTTGTGGGTGGCCCGCCATTCTTTTGAGCACCGCGCATTGACCAACACCTCCCAACAATCCATCCGATCCGCACACCATCTCGGAGGGGCCTAAGTTAGCAAATAGAAACTTGAGCACTACGGCTATGAATTACTAAATGAAGGAAGTAAGTACAAGGCCTTAAGAATTACCTTCATGTACTGCTCCTTACTCAAGAACTTATCGCACTCCTCCGCTTGGGCTTCTTGATACCACGCCCGGCGTAGTAGTCTCGAACAGCCTGCACCCGAACCTCATGCCGTAAGTTCTGAAGTAGGCGCTTGCACTCCTTGTCGATAACATCTGCCGCCTCCTCCTCGTATCCCTCCTCACACCTGTAGAATGTCTGCAATCAAATGAGACAACATTTATTAGTACAATTAATAACTAGCTAGTTCAAGATTTTTAATTGTGTAAAGGAGAAATTACCCAGAACTTTCTGATCACCACGTCTGCCCTCGTCTTGCACAAGACACCATCGATAATCTCACCCGGCGGGGCCGGGGCAGCCAAGTAGTGCTCCCAACTCAATCCAACCTCTGGAAGCCGAACCTCACCAGGCAATGTGACAAACCCCGGGAAGTTTTGCCGAATCAGAACTCCAAGGACGGAGTTGGGCCGGCGGACACTTTCATGGTGGTCCCAACCCCGCAGCATGACAAGGCCAACGATTAGTTATTTGAAGAAACGTGAATGCGAAGGTACAAAAGATTAAATGCACTTACCTCTCCCCATCAGGAAAATCAACCACCTCCGCCATGGTCACCGCACGGACGGGAGCCGTAGCACCACGCTGGTAGACGCTGCCCCTCCTCCTCAATATCAATCGGCTCCCGTCATCATCAAGATGGCCACTCGGCTCCCGCCATCAACAAAGATGGCCACTGCCCTCAGTCGACCCAACAAGGTACCCCATCCAGACGTGTGCTCCTCCGGGTCTCGTGGGCCCAACTCTCATGGTCCGAAGGCCCGTCGACCCGAGGCTCGTGGGCCGAAGACCCGTGGACCGGAGGCTCATGGACCGGAGTCCGTGTAGCCGCCACCTCAGACGAGTCCACCCTAGCAGTCACGTGCTCGGGTGAAACAGCTGGGGGTGGCGGCGAGGAAGGCGCCGTAAGAGTCACCCTACCTCCTCTCCCGCGACCACGTGCTCCACCTCCTTCCTTCTTCTTACCTTGTCCCTTGCTGGGCACCGCAGTCGACGAAGAAGGGCCCGGTGGTGTCGACATACTGTCCAGCAACGCTCGACAGAGAGGTGCGTGTGCAATGGAAGACCTCACACCACGCGCCAACGAAGAAGGGGCCTCGGCGTGCTCCCGACCAGCGCCCACCATCCTTCAACACCTGCCATGACAAAGAATAAACGAAATTAGTACAACATAAAAAAAGTACCGACATGAATAATAATATGTATATCACTTAAGTGTATCATCATCAAGTACAACATAAAAAAATTGAATACATGACACTACTAATAATCTCGATCAGTATCATCAATAAATGCATAATCATCATCATCACTATAATCAATGATGGGCTCACTATAATCATCATCATCACTATCATCACTATAATCATCATCATCATCACTGGACACACAACAATTATATATATAATTCACCATGTATATATTCATCAGTTGATCTACTTTGTCAATTTTATTACGTCCATGCAACTTACACTCTAATAGGTAATGATAGGTCCTAATCCCACCCGAGTATGTGTAGATTGGTTTCATTTTCCCATGCTATGCTCCGGATCCGACGCAAAATTTCGGCAGCTCCTCCCCGCTGTTCTCCTAATACACGTCTCTGCAATAAATAGAGAGGATGTGTACCCGGAGAACAATAGGGGAGGCACTGACGAAATTTATGCGTCGGATCCGGAGCAAAGCATATGCGCCGGATCGGTGCTGTTTCGGGTCGGGGTTGGGTGTCGGTCGGTGTCGGGTGCCGGTCGGGTCGGGTGCTGTTTCGGTCGGGTGTCGTCGGGTCGGGTGTCGGGTCGGGGTCGGTTGTTGGGGTCGGGTGTCGGGTCGAGTCGCCTCGGGTCGGGATGTCGGGTCGGGTCGGTCTCGGGTCGGGTGTCGGTCGGGTGCTGGGTCGGTGTCGGGTCGAGGTGTCGATCGTCGCCTCGGGTCGGGTGTCGGGTCGGGCCGGGGTGTCGGGGTTGGGGTCTCGGGGTCGGGGTGTCGTGTCGGGGTGCCGGGTCGGGGTCGGGGTGCCGTGTCGGGTCGGGTTTTTTTTCCTCTTTTTTCCTTTTCTTCTTCTTCCTCTTCTTCCTTTTCTTCCTTTTCTTCCTTTTTTTTCCTTCTTCTTCTTCTTCCTCTTCTTCTTCCTCCTTTCCTTTTTCCTCTTCTTCTTCTCCTCCTCTCCTCTTTTTCTTCTTCTTCTTCCTCTTCTTCTTCTTCCTTTCCTTTTTTCCTCTTCTTCTTCTTCCTTTCCTTTTTTCGTCTTCTTCTTCTCCTCCTCTCCTCTTTTTTTCTTCTTCTTCTTTCCTAAACGTAAACCTAAACCTAAAACTAAACCTAAATCTAAAACTAAAACTAAAACTAAAACTAAATCTGAACTAAACATAAACCTAAAACTAAAAAATAGAAAAAAGGAAAAAACTAAATCTAAACATAAAACTAAACTAAAACTAAACCTAAACTAAACCTAAAAATAAAAATAAAACTAAAACTAAATCTAAACTAAACATAAACCTGAAACTAAAAAAATGAAGAAAAAACAAAAAAAGAGGAGGTAGAGCTCACCGGGCAGGGCAGTGGAGGAGGTGGCAGTGAGGAGGAGGCGGGCGGCTCGGCGGCGGCGGGCAAGCATGGCGACGGGCCGGCCAGAGCGGTGGGCAGCGGGCTGAGGCAGGCGACGCCGAGACGGCAGGGCGGGGGCAGACGGGTGGGGACTGGGGCGCCGGGTTGTTGGGCGTGGGCGGGCGGGCGGTGGGGCTGGGCGCGTGGCGCCGAGACGGCAGGACGGAGGCGACGACGCATGGTAGCACAAGCGGGGCGGTGGGCGGCGGGTAGGGGCGACGGGGCGGCGGAGAGTGGTGGGGGCGGCGAAGAGTGATGGGGCGACGGGGCGGCGGAGAGTGGTGGGGGCGGCGGCGCGCATGTGAAGAGGGAGAGAAACAGAGAGAGAGGGGCGGGGTGGGGCGCGGCCGCCGTTAGATAAGTTAAATCTTTGCCGTCCGCCCCCCTTTGCCGTCCGCTTTTTTGCTCTTTGCCGTCTGCTCTCGGACGGCAAAGAGGGGGGCCGTTAAGTTTTTTTAAGCAGCTCGTCAGTGGGGTCCCCTCCCTCTTTGTCGTCCGCTAGCCGACGGCAAACCTTCTTTGTCGTCCGCTAGCAGACGGCAAAGAATTGGTTGATGGCAAATATGATCTTTTCCATCAGCCAGTTCTTTGCCGTCTGTTTTTTTGGAAACGGACAGCAAATACCTCCTTTGCCGTCCGCTAGCGGATGGCAAAGAAAGGGCTAATGGCAAATCCTCTGATTCTAGTAGTGTTAGGGTTACACAGAGTCAGTTACAATGGTAGGAGATCTACATATTCGTATCGCCAAGGTTGTCTTCCACGCCAAGAAAGTCCCATCCGGACACGGGACGAAGTCTTCAATCTTGTATCTTCATAGTCCAGAGTCCGCCAAAGGCTATAGTCCGGACATCCGGACACCCCTAATCCAGACTCCTCAAGCACTTTAACCAGGCTTCAATGGCGATGAGTCCGCGCGAGATTGTCTTCGCATTGCAAGGCGGGTTCTTCTCCAAACTCGTGTACCGTTGAATAGCATCCGCTTCTCAGAATATTGCGCCCTTGGCTTCCACGCCAAATAATGGCCATCTTCCACGTGTTGAACGAATGCGAAAAGCCAGGGTATTTTTACATTTACCCCCCTAGCTGCGCAAATGATCTGCCTATAAAGGGGACGAGGATCTAGATCCGAATCACGCCATCCTCCCTTCGCGAGCATTCATCGAGCGCATGTGAGAGAAATCCATTCCATCATGGATACCGACGCGCTCCTCCTTCCGCCCTCCCAGCCTCACCGAGATTGGGAGAGATGCTTCATTCTGTCAAATGAAAGTTAGTGACACTCCAAACCAAGGGATTTCTTCCCCCATCCTTCATGGTTCCGGTTCGAGCCGGACTCGCCACCTATAAGGGCGGAAAGCAAGCGGAGAGCGTCCCCAGCCCCTCCAAAGGAGAGCAGGTATGCCTTGTCCCTTATTTGATAAGAGGGCTCGGATTTCCAATTCATCCGTTTCTCCAGGGGCTCCTGGAGTTCTACGGCCTCTAGCTGCACAACCTTATGCCTGCCTCTATTTTGCATATTGCAGGCTTCGTGGCCCTTTGCGAGCTGTTTTTGGGCATCGAGGCTCATTTTGCGTTGTGGAAGAAACTGTTCTGCCTTGTGCCCCGTTCTCAAGAGGGGTCAATATATCAAGTGGGCGGAGCCGAACTATGGTGCATCGCTGGGACCGGATATCTATCCGGAACCCCAAAGAAGGTGTCCGAAGACTGGCCTTCGGAATGGTTTTATATAGAAGATGTCCCCCTGCCGGACCCTGTTTGGATCGGCCTCCCTGAGTTCAATAATGCTCCTTTGAAGAAACGCCTAAGCTGGCGTCCACGGAGCCCTCAGAAGGAAAATGATAGGGACGTCCTTTCCCTAATGAGCCGAATTAGGTTGTTAGCTCATTCCGGACTGATCATGATTGGGGTCATGGCCACATGCATTATGCGGGGGGTGCAGCCGCTCCAGTATAGAGGCCACCCCATGTGGGATTTCAACGGGGAGGATGATGCCACCCGCTGCGCCGTAAGGGGCCGGGATCAGTCGCTGATCTGACGAAGATCTTGTCCGCATTGTTCAAGGGAGAAGAGGAGGAATTCCTCTGCGTCAATCCACAGGACGGATTTTCTATGTACAATCCTCGAAGCTGGGTAAGCGGACATTTCTTTTTGCCCATCCGATCCATATTCCCATAGTCAAGTATCTCATTTCGCGATTTCGACGCAGGAACTGCGCCAGGCCGTAAGGGATATAAACAGCCCGCCTCCACAACCCGAGGATCCGGAACGGTTCCTCGATCCAGCCTCCCAAGAGGATCCGGACATATCGGTGGAGCTGATTGATGGGGTATTTCACCAACGGAGCATCGATAATGTGTTGGTCGCCATTACGGCTGATTACCCCGGAATACTCCCAGCCTCACAGGTAATTGAGACCGAAGTCCCAACACTTTGAAAATGACCCATCCGTGCTTATTTTTTATCACCGCATACCAATGGTGTTTCGCAGGGGGGTGCCCTTGAGGCGGGAGGCCCAGCCCGCGGCGGCTAGCCAACAAAGGGCAGCACGGCCCAACAGGCTAAAAAGAAGTGCGGTCCGGATCGAAACGCCGGCGCAACGGTATGGCGTGTCACCATATTCCCAGGTTTGATTCCTGGAAGGCATACTAACGCTCGTGCTCTCCTCGGGAAAAAGAGCGCTCGCCGGACTATACCCTGAGTGGTTGCCAATCGAGCCTCCGCCGGCCAAGCTCCAAAGCCAGGCCCAAAAGAGGAGGCAAACACGAGGCGTGCGTCGGATGCTCCTCCGACAGAGGATGCCTACAGATTGTCCGCCACCAACTCCGAGGTGGAGAGTGCCATGAATCACAGGCGCCGCCGGACAGTTCTTTGTGACACATGTTTCTCCCAAGAGGCATTGAATGCCTTCTCTTCGGGAGATGCGCACCTCCGTGCCGCTCAAGATGGTCTAGCCAGAGCCACGGAGCAGTATGTAAAAGACATACGAGTGAGAAAATTTGACAGTTATATATGCCAGTAGCCCCTGAGACTTGAAATAGTTAGAATAACTGATTTAAGGATCATTTGTTATGCAGGATCTTACAGAAAAGAATACCCAACTGTCCCAGGAGCTTGAAAAGTGCAAAGCCCAACTTGAGGCTGCACTAGCCGCGAACGGGGAAGCCAGAGAGACCCCCTCTGGTAATATATGCTTCAAAAGATAAGTAATTTGATAAGTGCGGCGTGTGTATAAGTCTGACAATAATATTGCAGATGGCGCCAGATAGATCCCACAAGCAACAGCTCTTGCGCCGGTTAAAGGCAAGAGAATGTGCTTACAAGGGTGAGGCAAGAGAAGAATAATCTCCAAGATGCCAACACCCAGCTGGGTGAGGAACTAAAAGATGTTCGTGCCCAACTGTCTGACTCCGTTAAGGAGAATCGGCGGCTTCGACGGGGCATTATTAGTAAGTGCTTGAACGAACTTTGAAAAAGAGTTCGGCGAGGAAGTCGACTAACAGAGTTATGTCTCAGGTATGCTCACAGCCGCCCCGCAGAGGAAATGCAGCTCTACGGGTGACCTTCTTCCGTGTTCTTGCAATCTACGAACGAAGTTCGGCAAGCGATGAAAGGCGTCGCCCAGGCCTTGTGGCCATCTGTCTCCCTGCACAAAGGCCTTGGAGAGCTTGCAGAGAGGCTTCAGGGAGTGCGGTGGCGCTTCCGATTATGGAAGATATCGGCATGCCGTCAAGGCACCAGGGAGGCCTGGGCCATGGTGAAGATGCGGTACACGAAGGCTTACCCAAACCACATGGCCGAGGTCGGACCTGTGGGGCCTGATGGGAAGGAGATCCCTGTGAGCTTAGTGTACGGCCAAATAGAGTTGGCCGCAAAGTATTCCCAGCGGGACTGTAAACTAGACAGCCTATTAGATGGCATTGAAGAGGAATACAATCAGTCGAATTGACTATGTAATTTAAGATGACATGTAAAATGCCTTCTAGCCGGATTGTAGATCGTTTGTCATAGCGGACCTTTTCGCTTCAACCTCGGGACCCAATAGTCCGGAGTGTGTTCGAATACCCTCGCGGTTATATAAGAACCGGGGCATGCGTGGAGACCAAAGCGTAGGGTCATTAGTGCTTTATCGGACAAGTGCCCAACTAGTTATGTTATATTACATGGTTAGTAAGAAACATCTTCCAGGGAGAATAGTTCCGTTAGGGGTTCCTTTCCCTGGGAGGCATGCCCTAAAGTGCATGTGCGGACTGCGAAAAAAGGAGAAAAACATCTGTGGGCAGATAAACAAATAGGAAAGAACGCTAGCTTTCGGCTTCACCCAGTCTGAGGTACACATCCGGCTGATCCGGCAGTAACAATCGCAGAGGTGCTCCCTTTACCACCTAGCCGAACAATCGGGAACGTAAGGGTAAGCATAGGAGCCAGGCAACCCAGCTTGGCCAAAACTTAAGTCATATCGATGCATATAATGGTGAATAAAAGGTACATGCAGAAGTGTCACACATGTGTTGGGCATGAAGCCCGTATAAATAAGCTTCTGTTAAAGAAGCCCCCAGGTATAATGAGCGTGGGTAGCGCGTCAAGTGTGTGCGAACAATGCGCAAACAAGCCTTCAAAGGCTGTAAGAGAAAAGGAGGGAGTAGGAGAGAAACAAAAGACAGCTAATATGTGAAATATAGACGGAGGAAGGGGACGAACTCAGAATCCGACGCTAGGCGTATAATCTTCGGGGACGGGCTGCGTTCCATGGGTTCAGCTCGAGTCGGTTATCCGATGCATCTCGCAGACGGTATGCTCCACCGGTCAGGACTTGGTCGATGATAAAGGGACATTCCCATTTGGGCTTGAGTTTGTCCTTTTTCTTGTCCGACAGGCGTAGAACTAACTCGCCAACATTGCAAGTTTTGGCCCGTACTACTCTGCTTTGATATCTTCGAGCTTGCTGTTGATAGAATGCGGAACAGGCTTTTGCCACGTCATGCTCCTCCTCCAAGGCGTCCAAACTATCCTGCTGATCGAGCTCGGCTTCTCTTTCTTCGTACATGCGCACGCGAGGTGAGTCATGAATTATGTCGCAGGGAAAAACTGCCTCTGCGCCGTATACCATAAAGATTGGTGTAAATCCGGTGGTGCGATTCGGAGTGGTCCGCAGCCCCCAGAGTACGGAATCGAGCTCCTGCACTAATCTGGGTTTGGTGCCGCTCATGATTAGACCATTTTCTCGCTCGATTTGACCGTTAGTTTGAGGGTGATAGACTGAAGCATAGTCAAGCTTGATGCCCATGTTTTTGCACCAGAGTTTGACCTCGTCGGCCGTAAAGTTCGTGCCGTTATCGATGATGATGCTATGGGGACGCCAGTACGGTTATCGACCCACGATATGAAGTCTATCACCGGTCCGGATTCGGCCGTCTTAACAGGTTTGGCCTCTATCCATTTGGTGAATTTATCCACCATGACCAGTAGGTATTTTTGCTTGAGGGTTCCTCCTTTAAGGTGTCCAACCATGTCAAGCCCCCAGACCGCAAAGGGCCAGGTTATGGGTATAGTTTTGAGGGCGGTGGGTGGCATGTGGCTTTGGTTAGCAAAGAGCTGGCAACCGACGCATCGTTGGACTAAGTCCTGAGCATTTGCCCGGGCCGTCGGCCAATAAAATCATGTACGGAAGGCCTTGCCTACAAGGGCCCGGGCTGCGGCGTGGTGCTGCCGAGTCCGCATGAATTTCAGCCGAAGATTCCGCCTTCCTCTTGGAGATACACCTTTGAAGGACTCGGTTGTGCTTTTCTTCTAAAGCACTCCTCATGGACCTTATAGGCTTTAGATCGCTGCACTATGCAGCGGGCCTCGTTTTGGTCCTCGGGAAGTTCCTGCCTGGTTAGGTAGGCTAGGAATGGTTCCGTCCACGGGGCAATGACTGCCATTATTACGTGGGCTGAGGATGTTACTTCGTTGGCAGAACCACCAATTGTGTCAGAATGTTCGGTGTAGGGCAGTGCGGTTGGGTCCAGGTTGTTATTTCCGGACTCCCCCTCCCATAGTACGGATGGCTTGAACAGCCTCTCTAGGAAGATGTTGGGAGGGACGGCATCACGCTTTGCGCCAATGCGTGCCAATACGTCTACTACCTGGTTGTTATCACGGGCTATATGATGAAATTCGAGCCCCTCAAACCGAGCTGACATTTTTAGGACGGCGTTGCGATAAGCTTCCATTTTTGGATCCTTGGCATCAAAGTCTCCATTTATTTGGGATATCGCGAGGTTCGAATCCCGTGCACCTCTAGGCATTGAATGCCCATGGAGACTGCCATCCGGAGGCCATGTAGAAGAGCCTTGTATTCGGCTGCGTTGTTGGAGTCCGTATACATTATCTGGAGTACGTATTGAACCATATCTCCAGTTGGGGACGTCAGAACGACGCCAGCCCCCAGACCAGCCAACATTTTGGAGCCGTCGAAGTGCATGATCCAGTTAGAATATGCGCCATACTCTTTAGGCAGTTTGGCTTCAGTCCATTCGGCGACGAAGTCGGCCAAAACTTGCGACTTAATAGCTCGGCGTGGCTTATAGGTTATGTCGAACGGGAGGAGCTCAATGGCCCATTTAGCAATCCGGCCTGTCGCGTCGCTGTTGTTTATAATGTCATTAAGAGGTACTTCGGAGGCTACTGTTATTGAACACTCTTGAAAGTAGTGTCGCAGCTTCCGGGATGCCATGAACACCGCGTACGCTATCTTTTGATAATGGGGGTACCGTGACTTGCATGGAGTTAGGACAGTGGACACATAGTAAACTGGTTTTTGAAGCGGGAACTTGTGTCCGTCCGTTTCTCGTTCGACAACGAGCACCGCACTCACAACTTGATGAGTTGCCGCGATATATAATAGCATTGGTTTGCCCATGTTGGGCGCGGCCAGGACCGGGTTTGTTGCCAATATGGCTTTTATTTCTTCGAGTCCGGCCGTGGCGGCATCTGTCCACTCAAAGTGTTCGATGCGTCGGAGGAGGCGATAAAGGGGTAATGCCTTTTCTCCCAAACGGGAAATAAAGTGGCTTAGAGGCGCCACACATCCCGTTAATTTTTGTATTTGTTTGAGGTCCTTTGGGATATCCAATTATGACAGAGCTCGGATCTTGGCTGGGTTTGCTTCAATTCCTCTACCGGATACAATGAAGCCCAAGAGCTTTCCGGCTGGTACGCCGAAAACACATTTTTCGGGTTAAGCTTAATGTCGTATGTTCGGAGATTATCGAACGTGAGCCTCAAATCGTCTACTAGAGTTTCGACGTGCTTGGTTTTGATGACCACATTGTCTATGTATGCCTCCACTATTTTGCCGATCTGGTTTGCCAGACATGTCTGAATCATGCGCTGATATGTTGCACCGGCGTTTTTGAGCCCAAAGAGCATTGTGTTGAAGCAGAATGGGTTGTATGGGGTGATGAATGCCGTTGCAGCTTGGTTGGGCTCTGCCATCTTAATTTGGTGGTAGCCGGAGTATGCGTCGAGGAAGCACAATGAATCGTGTCCTGCGGTAGCGTCGATAATTTGATTGATGCGGGGGGAGGGGGAAGGGATCCTTTGGGCAAGCCTTGTTAAGGTCCTTGAAATCGACGCATAGGCGCCAGGATTTGTCCTTCTTTGGTACCATCACCAGTTTGCTAGCCGGTCCGATGTTTTATATCTCTGATGAATCCGGCCTCCAATAGTTTGGCTAGCTCCTCTCCCATGGCCTGTCTCTTGGGTTCGGAGAAACGTCGAAGAGCTTGTTTGACTGGCTTGAATCCTTTTAGGATGTTTAGGCTGTGCTCACCACCAATGGGGATTCTGGCATGTCTGAGGGTGCCGGGCAAAATGTCCCAATTTTTATGTAGGAATTCTCGTAGTCTGGCGTCTACATCAGGGTTTAATTGTGCCCCGATGGAGGCCGTTTTTGTAGGGTCCGTTGGATGGACTTGGAATTTGACTATTTCGTCCACCGGTTTAAAGGAGGTGGACTTGGATCTCTTATCAAGTATCACATCATCCCTGTTCACCGTGGAGCGCAACGCAGTGAGTTCCTCGGCCACTAGGGCTTCGGATAGTGCCTCAAGGGCTAGTGCGGCTGTCTTGTTTTCGGCGCGGAGTGCTATGTCTGGGTCACTAGCAAGAGGTATGATTCCGTTGGGCCCGGGCATTTTGAGCTTCATGTACCGGTAATGGGGTATAGCTTGAAAAATTGTGAATGCCTCTCGTCCTAATAGAGCGTGATATCCGCTGCTGAACGGAGCCACTTGGACCGTGACCTCCTCGGACCTGTAATTATCCGGCGTGCCGAACACCACATCCAGTGTGATTTTTCCAGTACAGCATGCTTCCCGACTGGGGATTATTCCTCTAAAGGTTGTGCTGCTTCGGTTAATGTGGCTCCAGTCTATTTCCATTTTTCTGAGGGTTTCCTCGTAAATGAGGTTCAATCCGCTGCCACCATCCATGAGTACCTTGGTAAGGCGAAAGCCGTCCACTATTGGACTGAGGACCAATGCGGCCGGTGCTCGGGCTGTTCGAATTTAGGTTCACATCGGCATTAAAGGTAATAGCCGTGTCCCTCCATGGGTTTATTGTTGCTACTTGGTAGACTTCGCAAGGCTGCGGAGTGTTCGTTTCCGCATATTATTTAATGCAAAAGTCTCGAAGACTGTTAATACCGTACTGGTATCCTTGGGCTGGTGCTCTAGAGTTAGAAGCTCTTCGCCACTTTTGGCCACCTACCGTAGTATCCAACATGCTCTAAGGCTATGAGTTGGAGTGGCGCCCTTTGTACTATGAATTTTGCAGGGTCCACTGAGCCATCCTTCCAGTACGCTTCCATGCCCTATAGAGGGTTTTTGCTTTTTGGTGTTTAGCCCAGGTGCCTGGCGATAATGCACCCTTTTATTTCGGATGAGGGTTGTATTCGTAATGGATTGTCCCAAAATTTGATTTCGGTTTTCCAGGCGCTTTCCATCGCACAGTACTTTCATACTATGGACGCCAAGTCAGCGAAGCATGTAATTTCACGACGACTTACGGCGTTGAGGATTCCCTTGTCCGTGCAATTATTGCAGAAGAATGAAATTGCGTCCTCCTCGTGGCAGTCCTTTATCCTGTTCATAACGGGAGGAATCGCCCAAGAATGGTGTATTGCTTCGTGGGCTCTTGCCGGATTTGGGATAGATCGCTTATGTTTGGGTGGGCGGGTGGAATTAAATTCGGAACCCCGTCCACTTTAAGGCTCTGGGGCCAGGTAGTTTCCGAACTTGGAAGCTTGGGTTCTTGGATGTTGTCCAATGAATCTAGCCCGCCGCTGACTTTAGGTTCGTGGCTTGAGTAACATCCTCCCTCCGCGGAATCCGGAATGGAGGGATCGAATCGGACATAGCTAGTCCTTAAGATAGAAGACGGTCGCCAGATTGTTCCTCTACCACGGCAACGCAGGGTAACCCGGGAGAGTTAATCTCTCTCGGATCGGGTTTAGGCCCAATCGATCGTAGTCATAGCGACTCCTGTAGCGGCGATGCGATCCAAGAGCTCGTTTAAGGAAGAGAGCTCCATCGGATCTAACTGCTCGGCGAGTTCCGAGCTAACGTGAAGATTGCTCTCGATGACCCGAGAAGTCATCGTCGGCGCGACGGCCGGACAGGCGGTCATGAGGGAACCGCCTAGCTGGAGAGTTTGGCCGATAGCCAAAGCTCCTTTAGCAATAGTGCCGTCTTTAAAGACAGGATGAGGCATCCTTCCTGATGGCGACGGCACAGAGGAACTCTCAATGAAAGCACCAATGTCAGTGTCAAAACCGGCGGATCTCGGGTAGGGGTCCCGAACTGTGCGTCTCGGTGGATGGTAACAGGAGAAAGGGACACGATGTTTTTACCCAGGTTCGGGCCCTCTCTATGGAGGTAAAACCCTACTCCTGCTTGATTAATATTGATGATATGGTTAGTACAAGAGTAGATCTACCACGAGATTGGAGAGGCTAAACCCTAGAAGCTAGCCTATGGTATGATTGTTATTCCTCCTACGGACTAAAACCCTCCGGTTTATATAGGCACCGAAGAGGGTTAGGGTTACACAGAGTCGGTTACAATGGTAGGAGATCTACATATCCGTATCACCAAGCTTGCCTTCCATGCCAAGGAAAGTCCCATCCGGACACGGGACAAAGTCTTCAATCTTGTATCTTCATAGTCCAGGAGTCCGGCCAAAGGCTATAGTCCGGCCATCCGGACACCCCCTAATCCAGGACTCCCTCACCTATGCATATGCATTACCAAGTTAACTTTTCATCATTAGTCTTCGCTCAATGTAAGCCGCTGTCTAAGCATGTGGACACTTCTTATTTAGTCTAGAACCTTCCATGCAGGATCTTGCTCTATTAGAGTATCGCGCTTGAATAAAAGTGTATCCATTTATGGTTTAGTCTAGAATCTTCCATGTATGCTCTTGCTCCATTAGAGTTCTCGCTTGAATAAAAGTGTATCCATTTATGAGATTAATTGTGAATTTTTACTCATGGTGAAAGACTTATGACGAACCATTTCTTACAGTGCATATATATTTTTCAGAGGATTTCAACCAAATGCAGCAACACTATCTTTGCATATTCATGAATATAACCTTAAGGTCCATACATATAATGTGTCATATACATGTATTGGAACACTATGCAGCTAAGGTTTTCCTTTTTCAATGACGTAATATGTAAGTGTTAGTTGTTTGTTACTAACATTGTGTTGTAACGATATCTCGCAACTCACATGCAAAGCACGTGCAACTAACTAAAAGGAGCAGTACTAGATTAGAGGACGGCGCTGCATAGGAGTCTCACCCCTGCTCGTGGGCGGTAGTAAAGCCGTCATATAACAAAACCCCACCACTCCCAGTAATAAGTGGTCTGGTAAAATGAACATACAAGCAATCATCACATCACTCCTATCTATTTGGCATTTCATCTCTCTGCATTTATTTTGTCTGGATCATTTCGCACAATCGATCCCTACCTATCTACTACCAATACTCAAGTTAGAATTCCAATTACACGACACAACTTCATAGGGAAAAATTTGACAGAGGGTGTACAAAGTGGTTTGGGAGAGTAGTAGTACTTGCAAAAAGATATAGTATGTATAAACTTTTTGAAAAGTCAAACTTTGACCAAGTTTATATAGAAAAATACTTATACCTATAGTAGTAAATATATAAATTATGAAACTATATGTTGTGATGAATCTAATGATATATGTTTTGCATTCTCGATGAAAATATTTTCCCCCAAATACTAGGTCAAATTTAGTGAAGTTTGACTTTTCAAAAAGTCTATATGCACTACGTTATGGAACAGAGGGTAGTAGTAACTCATAGGACTACGTGCTAGTACGTGCGGTGTGCCTCCAAAGGCCACTACTCCCTCCCCGATGCATAGGGCATAGATCGAATGGCTGATCTGCGGGATTTGCTTGAACAGTAGTAGCTAGCTACGGGCCTCATACTATTCTGTAACAATCGCAAGGGCACTTGTCCAGAAAAAATTGCATGCCTTCTCGACCAGTGAGATACTCCGTACAAAGTATGATAGAGAAAAAACCGTAGAGAGAAGGAAGCTAAAGTAAACAATCAAATGAGCATTCTTGCATTTCTTTTGCATTGAATCGTTTCACAAGGTTGACTAGTGTTGTTTTTATACTTTTACCAAAACCGCATCGTAATGTTAAAACATGCATTTGCACGTGTGTGTACATACTAGTAGTAGTAGTACGGTCTACAAGTATAGATAGTATAGATATAGAGAGAGACGTGTACTGCGATATATAGTGAAGTTTGTGCTATATGCACGTACTTACAAATGCGTACATATACAAAATGTTTCTAAAGCTTACCTTTTACATACTTAATTAAGGACGCTGATAATTCCCGAACGTTCGGGATTTATCATTACTGTCCCAAAACTACAAGTACTCCTACCTACTAATGAGATCACCTTACGACACTAAATTATTCCTAATAAAAGCCACGACGCTCGTAGGAGCGCTTGCGGCGTGCCACGAGTGCCCTGGTGCACAGTTGTGTCCCAGCACAGTGATACAACGCCTCTTCCTCGGCCTCGCAACTCACGAGGTGCTGATTAGCGGCTTGCCAGAGGACGAGCGTGATCTCACCGGTCTGATGAGCCGGCGCCAACAGGTACTCCTCCTCACTGGAAGTGTGCACCTGGTCCATATACCGCCAATCATAGAGGAGGTGCTTGGACTAGACTGCACTCAGGGCTTTGGCACGCGCGTCCTCCACCACCCACACGACCCTCGCACGAGCCTTCTGCCAAAGAGCCAATTGGCTAACTCTCTCGGAGGCGACATAGGTCTTCCAGGCAGCATCCCTCACGGCGCGCTTCTCTTCCTCGGCCTTCTTCTCCGCCTCTCTTTTGGCACGCTCCGCCGGAGGCAAAGCCTCCCACAAGGCGACCTCCATTTCTTTCCAAAGTTCCTCCAAGCCGGGGGGGCTCAAGGGCCGGCGCGATGTCCCCCTAGAAGCAGGGAGCCGACGCGTCCTTCGATCCGAATTACAGTTATACTTCTGTAACTCAAAAAATTCTAAAAAATTAGGACAATGTTGGCAATTCGTATATCAATCATGCGAAAAAATACAGAATTGTTCCAAGTTCCAGCAATTTTGATAATTCTGCTACTAGACGCAAAACTTTCAGTTTTTAAACAGAATCAAGTCAACTATCACCCAAATCATCCCAAAGGTCTTACTTGGCTCAAACACTAATTAAAACACTAAAACACAATCATAACAGAAGTATAATTGCATAATATCATATAGAAAAGAAAAATATTAGGTTGTCTCCCAACAAGCGCTTTTCTTTAAAGCCTTTTAGCTAGGCATTGATAATGTTAATGATGCTCGCATGAAAGACAAGAATTGAAGCACAAAGAGAGCATCAAATATCATGTGAAAAACAAGTTTAAATCTAACATACTTCCTATGCATAGGCATTTTATAAGCAAACAAATTATCAAAACAAGCAAAAACAAGCATATGCAAGGAAGAAGAATAAAACATTGTCAATCTCAACATGGAGGTAATTTAGTAACATTAAAAATTCTGCAACCATATTTCCCTCTCTCATAATAATTACATGTGGGATCATATTCGAATTTAACAATATAGCTATCACATAACATATTCACTACATGATCCACATGCATGCAAAGTTGACACTCTTCTAATATAGTGGGCGAGGGAGTCCTGGACTAGGGGGTGTCCGGATAGCCGAACTATCACCGTCGGCCGGACTCCAAGACTATGAAGATACAAGATTGAAGACTTCGTCCCGTGTCCAGATGGGACTTTCCTTGGCATGGAAGGCAAGCTTGGCGATACGGATATGTAGATCTCCTACCATTGTAACCGACTCTGTGTAACCCTAGCCCTCTCTGGTGTCTATATAAACCGGAGGGTTTTAGTCCGTAGGACGAACAACAATCATACCATAGGCAAGCTTCTAGGGTTTAGCCTCCTTGATCTCGTGGTATATCTACTCTTGTACTACCCATATCATCAATATTAATCAAGCAGGAGTAGGGTTTTACCTCCACCTAGAGGCCCGAACCTGGGTAAAAACATTGTGTCCCTTGTCTCCTGTTACCATCCGCCTAGACGCACAGCTTCAGAACCCCTACCGAGATCCGCGGTTTGACACCGACATTGGTGCTTTCATTGAGAGTTCCTCTGTGCCATCGCAATCAGGAAGGATGCCTCGTCCCGTCTTTAAAGACGGCACCATTGCCAAAGGAGCTTTGGCCATCGGCCAAACTATCCGGCTAGGCGATTTTCTTATGACCGCCTGTTCGACCGCCACACCGACGATGACCTCTCGGGTCATCAAAAACAATCTCCACATCAACTCAGAATTCGCCGAGCAGCTAGATCCGATGGAGCTCTCCTCCTTAAATGAGCTCCTGGATCGCATCGCCGCCCTGGGAGTCACTACAGACTACAATCAGATTGGGCCTAAAACCGATCTGAGAGAGATCGACTCTCCCCAGGCTACCCACCACGTTGTTGTGGTGGAGGAACAGCACGGCGGCTCTTCTTCCACATTAAGGACAAGCTATGTCCGAATTCCCGACCCCTCCATGTCGGATTCCCGCGGAGGGACGGACGTTGATCAAGGCCTGAACCTAAAGTCAGGCAGCGGGCCGGATTCATTGGACAACATCCAACAACCCAAGCTTCCAAGTTTGGAAACTTTCCGGCCTTTGAGTCTTAGATTGGATGGGGTTCCGAATTTAATTCCACCCGCCCACCCAAACACAAGAGATCTATCCCAAATCCGGCAAGAGCCCGCTGAAACAGTACACCATTACTGGGCCAGATTCCTCCTGGTTATGGACAGGATAAAGGACTGCCGTGAGGAAAGCGCAATCTCAATTTTCTGCAATAATTGCACGGACAAGGGAATCATGAACGCCATAAGTCGTCGCGAAATTACACGCCACGACTTGGCATCCATAGTATCTGAAAATCTTGTGCGATGGAGATCGCTGGAAAACCGAAACCAAATTTTGGGACAATCCGGCTCCAACACAACCCCAGTCCAAATAAAAGGGTGCGCTATATTCAGCACCTGGGTTAAAAACCAAAAAGCAAAAAACCCCTAAAGGGCACGGAACCGTACTGGAGGGATGGCTCAACGGACCTTGCAAAATCCATAGTACAGAGGGCGCCACTCCAACACATAGCCTTCGACCATGTTGGATACTACGGCAGGTGGGCAAAAGTGGCGAAGAGCTTCTAGCCCCAGAGAACCAGCCCAGTAGTACCAGTATGGTATTAACAGTCTTCGAGACTTTCGCATCAAATAATATGCGGAAACGAACACTCTGCAACCTTGCCGAAGTCTACCAAATAGCAACAATAAATCCATGGAGTGACACGGCTATTACCTTTAACGCTAGTGACGAACCCAAATTCCGAACAGCCCGAGCACCAGCCGCATTGGTCCTCAGTCCAATAGTGGACGGCTTCCGCCTTACTAAGGTACTCATGGATGGCGGCAGCGGATTAAACCTCATCTACGAGGAAACCCTTCGAAAAATGGAAGTAGACTGGAGCCGCATTGAGCGAAGCAACACAACCTTCAGAGGAATAATCCCTAGTCGGGAAGCATGCTGCACAGGAAAAATCACACTGGATGTGGTATTCGGCTCGCCGGACAACTACAGGTCCGAGGAGATCATGTTCCATGTGGCCCCGTTTAGCAGCGGATATCACGCTTTATTAGGACGAGAGGCATTCACAATTTTTCAAGCTATATCCCATTATGGGTACATGAAACTCGAAATGCCCAGGCCCAACGGAATCATCACCCTTGCCAATGATCCGGACATAGCGCTCCGCGCCGAAAATAAGACAGCCGCACTAGCCCTAGAGGCGCTATCTGAAGCCCTAGCGGCCGAGGAACTCACAGTGCTGCGCTCCACTGTGAATAGGGACGACGTGATACTTGACAAAAGATTCAAGTCCACCTCTTTTAAGCCAGTGGACGAAATAGTCAAATTCCAAGTCCATCCAACGAACCCTACAAAGACGGCCTCCATTGGGGCACAATTAAACCCTGATGTAGACGCCGCACTATGAGAATTCCTACGGGAAAATTGGGATACTTTTGCCTGGCACCCTTCAGACATGCCAGGAATCCCCGCCGGCTGGCAGAGCACAGCCTAAATATCCTAAAGGGATTCAAGCCAGTCAAACAGGCTCTTCGGCGATTTTCCGAACCCAAAAGACAGGCAATGGGAGAGGAGCTAGCCAAACTATTAGAAGCCAGATTCATCAGAGATATAAAACATCCGGACTGGCTAGCAAACCTGGTAATGGTACCAAAGAAGGACAAATCCTGGCGCCTGTGTGTCGATTTCAAGGACCTTAAGAAGGCTTGCCCAAAGGATCCCTTCCTCCTTCCCCGCGTCGATCAAATTATCGACGCTACCGCAGGGCACGATTCATTGTGCTTCCTCGACGCATACTCCGGCTACCATCAAATCAAGATGGCGAAGCCAGACCAAGCCACAACGGCATTCATTACTCCATACGGACCATTCTGCTTCAACACAATGCCCTTCGGGCTCAAAAACGCCGGCGCAACATATCAGCGCATGATTCAGACATGTCTGGCAAACCAGATCGGCAAAACAGTGGAGGCATACATCAACGATGTGGTTGTCAAATCAAAACACGTCGAAACTCTAGTAGACGACTTGAGGCTCACATTCAACAATCTCCGAGTATATGACATTAAGCTCAACCCGGAAAAATGCGTTTTCGGCGTACCAGCCGGAAAGCTCTTGGGCTTCATTGTATCCGGTAGAGGAATTGAAGCAAACCCAGCCAAGATCCGAGCTCTGTCACAATTGGATATCCCAAAAGACCTCAAGAAAATACAAAAATTGACTAGATGTGTAGCGGCTCTAAGCCGCTTCATCTCCCGCTTAGGAGAAAAGGCATTACCCCTTTATCGCCTCCTTCGGTGCACCGAACACTTCGAGTGGACGGGTGCCGCCACGGCCAGACTCGAAGAAATAAAGGCCATATTGGGAACAAATCTGGTCCTGGCCGCGCCCAACTTGGGCGAACCAATGTTATTATATATCGCGGCAACACATCAAGTTGTAAGCGCGGCGCTCGTCGTCGAACGAGAAACGGACGGACACAAGTTCCCTCTTCAAAAACCAGTGTACTACGTATCCACTGTCCTAACTCCATGCAAGTCTCGGTATCCACATTATCAAAAGATAGCATACGCAGTGTTCATGGCACCATGCCGCAACCCGGGCCCTTGTAAGCAAGGCCTTCCGTACAGGATTTTATTGGCCAACGGCCCGGGCAGATGCTCAGGATATAGTCCAACGATGCGTCGGTTGCCAGCTCTTTGCTAATCAAAGCCACATGCCTCCCACCGCCCTGAAAACTATACCCATCCCCTGGTCGTTCGCGGTCTGGGGGCTTGACATGGTTGGACCCCTTAAAGGAGGAACCCACAAGGAAAAATACCTATTGCTCATGGTCGATAAATTCACCAAATGGATAGAGGCCAAGCCACTTAAAACGGCCGAATCCGGACCCGTGATAGACTTCATATCAAGGGTAGTACACCGTTACAGCGTCCCCCACAGCATCATCACTGATAACGCCACGAACTTCACGGCCGACGAGGTTAAACTCCGGTGCAAAAACATGGGCATCAAGCTCGACTACGCTTCAGTCTATCACCCTCAAACTAATGGTCAAGTCGAACGAGCAAACGGTCTAATCATGAGCGGCATCAAACCCAGAATAGTGCGGTCCCTTAGGGAATCCAACACGCACTGGGTAGAGGAGCTCGACATCGTACTCTGGGGGCTGCAGACCACGCCGAACCGCACTACCGGATTCACACCATTTTTTATGGTATACGGCGCAGAGGCAGTTTTGCCCTGCGACATAATCCATGACTCACCTCATGTGCGCATGTACGAAGAAAGAGATGCCGAGCTGGATTGGCAGGACAGTTTGGACGCCTTGGAGGAGGAGCGTGACGTGGCAAAAGCTCATTCCGCATTCTATCAACAGCAGGCTCGAAGATATCAAAGCAGAGAAGTACGGGCCAAAACTTACAATGTTGGCGAACTAGTTCTACGCCTGTAGGACAAGAAAAAGGACAAACTCAAGCCCAAATGGGAAGGTCCCTTCATTATCGACCAAGTCCTGACCGGCGGAGCGTACCGTCTGTGAAACGCATCGGATAACCGACTCGAGCCAAATCCATGGAACGCAGCCCGTCTCCGAAGATTCTACGCCTATCGCCGGACTCTGAGTTCGTCTCCTTCCCCCGTCTATATTTTATACTTTAACTGTCTTTTATTTTTATCCCCCCCCCTTTTTTCTCACGGGCCTTCCCTCGCTCGCCCGCACATTGTTCGCACACACTTGACGTGCTACTCGCACTCATTATACTTGGGGGCTTACTTAACAGAAGCTTATTTATACGGGCTTTATACCCAACACATGTGTCACACTTCCGCATGTACCTTTTATTCACCAGTATATGCATTGATATGACTTAAGTTTTGGCCAAGCTGGGTTGCCTGGCTCCTGTGCTTACCCCTACGTTCCCGATTGTTCGGCTAGGAGGTAAAGGGAGCACCTCTACGATTGTTACTGCCGGGTCAGTCGGATGTGTACCTCAGACTGGGTGAAGCCGAAAGCTAGCGTTCTTAACAGAATATTCGGCCAGTGAATTGAAAGATGATTTCTTACCCATTTATTTATCTGCCCCCAGATGCTTTCCTACTTTTTTCGCAGTCCGGACATGCACTTTAGGGCATGCCTCCCAGGGAAAGGAACCCCTAACGGAACTATTCTCCCTGGAAGATGTTTTTACTAACCATGTAATATAACATAACTAGTTGGGCACTTGTCTGATAAAGCACTAATGACCCCTACGCCTGGTCTCCACGCATGCCCCGGTTTTTTTATAACCGCGAGGGTATTCGGACACACTCCGGACTGTCGGGTCCCGAGGTAGAAGCGAAAAGGTCCACAATGACAAACGATCTACAATCCGGCTAGAAGGCATTTTACATGTCATTTTAAATTACATAGTCAAATTGACTGATTGTATTCCTCTTCAATACCATCTAATAGGCTGTCTAGTTTACAGTCCCGCTGGGAATACTTTGCGGCCAACTCTACTTGGCCATACATTAAGCTCACAGGGATCTCCTTCCCATCGGGCCCCACAGGTCCGACCTCGTCCATGTGGTTCGAGTCAGCCTTCGTGTACCGCGTCTTCACCATGGCCCAGACCTCCCTGGTGCCTTGATGACAGGCCGATATCTTCCACAGACGGAAGTGCCGCCGTGCTCCCTGAAGCTTCTCTGCAAGCCCTCCAAGACCTTCGGGTAGGGAGACGGACGGCCATAAGGCCTGGGCGACTCCACTCATCACCTGCCGAACTCGTTCGTGCCGTTGCAGCAACTCGGGAAGTAGGTCACCCGTTGAACCGGGCATTTCCTCTGCAGGACGGCATGTGAGCATACCTACAGACATATTCCTGTTAATCGACTTCCTCACCGAACTCTTCTTTTCAAAAGTTCGTTCAAGCACTTACTATAAATGCCGCGACGAAGCCGCCGATTCTACTTCATGGAGTAAGACAGTTGGACCCGAACATCTTTTAGTTCCTCGCCCAGCTGAGTGTTAACATCTTGGAGGTTATTTTTCTCCTGCCGCACCCTTGTAAGCACCTTCTCGTCGGCCTTTAGCTGGCGTAGTAGCTGCTGCCTGTCCGGATCTAGTCCGGCACCATTTGCAATATTATTGTCAGACCCATGCACACGCCGCACTTCACAAACTACTTCTCTTTCGAAAGTATATATTACCGGACGGGGTCTTTGTGGCTCCTCCTGTGGCGGCTAGTGCGGCCTCAAGTTGGGCCTTGCACTCTTGAAGCTCCTGGGACAGGTGGGTATTCTTCTTCGTAAGATCCTGCATAACAAATGATCCTTAAATCAGTTATTCTAACTATTTTAAGTCTCGAGGGCTACTGGCATATATAACTGTCAAAATTCCTCACCCGTATGTCTTTCACATACTGCTCCGTGGCTCTGGCTAGACGATCTTGAGCGGCACGGAGGTGCGCATCTCCTGAATTAAAGGCATTTAATGCCTCCGGGGAGAAGCATGCGTCACGAAGAACTGTCCGGCGGCGCCTGTGATTCATGGCGCTCTCCACCTCAGATCTGGTGGTAGACAACCGTCGGCGTCCTCCGTTGGAGGAGCACCCGACGCGCGCTGTGCGTTCGCCTCCCCCTCTGGACCTGGCGTTGGAGCCTGGCTGGCGGAGGCTTGATTGGCAATCTCTCTGGACACAGTCCGGCGAGCGCTCTTTCTCCTGAAAAACCACGAATGTTAATATGCCTTCTAGGAATCTTTCCTGGAAACGTGGTGGCGCGCCATACCGTTGCGGCATGTCTCGATTCGTGCCGCACTTCTTTTCCGCTTTCTTTGGGCGAATCGCCTTGTTGGCGGCCGCGCGGAGTTCGGCTTCCCGCCAAGGCACCTCCTGCGGAACACCATTGGTATACAGTGGTCAGATAAGCATGGATGAGTAATGGTATCAGGACTCCGGTCACAGTTACCTGGGAAACCGGAGATATTCCGGGGTAGTCGGCCGTAATGGCGACCAAAGCATTATCGATGCTAAGTTGATGGAACACCCCATCGATCAGCTCCACCTTTATGTCTGAATCCTCTTCGGAGGCCGGATCGAGGGATCGTTCCGAATCCTCGGGTTGTGGAGCTAGGCTGTGTATATCCTCTACGGCCCGGCGCAGTTCCTGCGTCAAAATCACAAAGTGAGACACTTAACTTTGGGAATATGGATCAGCTAGACAAAGGTCCGCTTACCCAGCTCCGAGGGTTGTTCATTGAAAATCCGTTCAATGGACTAGCACAGAGGAAGTCCTCCTTCTCCCCTTTATACAAGCCGGACAGGATCTTCACCAGATCGGCGACCAATCCCGACCCCTTGCGGCCATGACGGGTGGCATCATCCTACCCGTTGAAATCCCACATGGGGTGGCCCCTATACTGGAGCGGCTGCACCCCTCGCATAATGCATGTGGCCATGACACCAATCATGGTCAATCCGGAATGAGCCAATAACCTTATTCGGCCCATCAGGTATTGGACGTCCCTATCATTCTCCCGTTGAGGGCTCCGCGGGCGCCAACTCGGGCGTTTCTTCAAAGGAGCGTTGCTGAACTCTGGGAGGCCGATTCGAACTGGGTCCAGAAGCGGGGCGTCTTCCATATAAAACCATTCTGAAGGCCAGTCTTCGGACGCCTTCTTCGGGGTTCTGGATACATATCCGGTCCCAGCGATGCGCCATAGTTTGGCTCCGCCCACTTGATATATCGACCCCTCATGAGAACGGGGTACGAGGCAGAATAATCTCTTCCACAGCGCAAAATGGGCTTCGACACCCAATAACAGCTCGCAAAGGGCCACGAAGCCCGCGATGTGCAGGATGGAGGCAGGCGTAAGGTGGTGAAGCTGGAGCCCATAGAACTCCAAGAGTCCCCGGAGAAACGGATGTATGGGAAATCCGAGTCCTCTTATTAGATAAGGGACGAAGCATACCCGCTCTCCTTTGGAGGGATTGGGGACGCTCTCCGCCTGCTTTCCGCTCTTGTAGGTGGCCAATCCGACTCGAACCTGAACCATAAAGGCTGGGGGAATAAATCCCTCGGCTTGGAGCGTCACTAGCTCACTATGCGGGACCGAGCATCTTCCCCAATCTCCTGGCTGAGGGCTGGGAGCGCGAGAGGAGGAGCCGCGTCGACTATCCATGATGGAATGGATTTTTTGGTCAGAGGCGCTCCGATGAATACTCGCGGGGGAAGGATGGTGTGATCCGGATCTGGATCCTCGCCTCTCTTTATAGGCAGCTCATTCACGCAGCTAGGGGGTGGAATGTAAAAATGCCCTGGCTTTTCGCATTAGTATGACACATGGAAGATGGCCATTATTGGACATGGAAGCCAAGGAGCACGGCATTTATAAGAAGCCGGACACCATTCGGCGAGTACATGGAATTTGGAGAAGAACCCGCCTTGCAATGCCGAAGACAATATGCGCGCCGGACTCATCGTCATTGAAGCCTGGTTAGAGGGCTACTGAGGGAGTCCTGGACTAGGGGGTGTTCGGATAGCCGAACTATCACCGTCTGCCGGACTCCAAGACTATGAAGATACAAGATTGAAGACTTCGTCCCGTGTCCGGATGGGACTTTCCTTGGCGTGGAAGGCAAGCTTGGCGATACGGATATGTAGATCTCCTACCATTGTAACCGACTCTGTGTAACCCTAGCCCTCTCTGGTGTCTATATAAACCGGAGGGTTTTAGTCCGTAAGACGAACAACAATCATACCATAGGCTAGCTTCTAGGGTTTAGCCTCCTTGATCTCGTGGTAGATCTACTCTTGTACTACCCATATCATCAATATTAATCAAGCAGGAGTAGGGTTTTACCTCCACCGAGAGGGCCCGAACCTGGGTAAAAACATCGTGTCCCTTGTCTCCTGTTACCATCCGCCTAGACGCACAGTTCGGGACCCCCTACCCGAGATCTGCCGGTTTTGACACCGATAGTGGGATTATCATCAAATAAAGTCATGATCTCTCCAAGCCCACTTTTATCAAAAATTTCATAAGATTGATCATTTCCCAAAGTAGTGGGATTATTATTACCTAGAGTTGGCACTCTTCCAAACCCACTTTCAATATTATCGCAAACAAATTCATCATGAGGCATAAATAAAAAAAATCAAGATTATAAGAAGAATCACCCCAATCATGATCATTGCAATAAGTAGTGGACATATCAAAATTAGCATCCCCAAGCCTGGGGTTTTGCATGTTATTAGCACAATTGACATTAATAGGATTTATTATAACATCACAATCATGCTTCTCATTCAAGGAGCTATTGTGAACCACTTCATAAATTTCCTCTTTTAGCACTTCATCACAATTTTCAGATTCACGAATTTCAAGCAAAACTTCATAAAGATAATCTAGTGCACTCAACGCACTAGAAATTGGTTCATCATAGTTGGATCTTTTAAAAAGATTAGCAAGTGGATGAGGATCCATAAGCTTTTTGTTTTTGAATTCCAATAAACATGCAAGTATACCAAACAATCAAGAAAAGCAACAAAGTAAAACATAAAGGCAAATGAAAAGGCAAATATTTTGTGTTTTTTTAAACGTTTTAGAAGTGGGGGAGAGGAAAACGAGAGGCGAATGGAGAATAATATAAGTGCAAGAGATGAGAGTTTATGATGGGTACTTAGTAGGCTTGATGTAGATCCTCCCTAACAACGGCGCTACAAATTCTTCCTGCTACTTCTTGAGCTTGCGTTGGTCCTTCCCTTGAATAGGAAAGGGTGATGTGGCAAAGTAGAGTTAAGTATTTCCCTCAGTTTGAGAACTGATACATCTTCATCGTATCTACTTTTCCAAACTCTTTTGCCCTTGTTTTGGACTCTAATTTGCATGATTTGAATGGAACTAACCCGGATTTATGTTGTTTTTAGCAGAATTGTTGTGGTGTTATTTTTGTGCGGAAATAAAAGTTCTCGGATTGACTTGAAAATTTATGGAGAATATTTTTGGAATAATTAAAAAACACTGGCAAAAAAATCAAATAGAGGGGGTCCACCCATCGGCCACAAGCCTGGGGGCGCCCCCTGGGGCGCGCCTAGGTGGCTTGTGGGCCCCCTGGACCTCCTCCGACCGTGATTCCAATGCTATATATTCACATCCGTGGAGGAAAAAATCAAGGAGAGGGATTCATCGCGTTTTACGATACGTAGCCACCGCCGCCTCCCCTTCTTCCTCGGGACGGCTGATCTGGAGTCTGTTTTGGGCTCCAGAGAGGAGAATCCGTCGCCACCATCATCATCAACCTTCCTCCATCACCAATTCCATGATGCTCACTGCCGGGAGTGAGCAATTCCTTCGTAGGCTCGCTGGTCGGTGATGGGTTGGATGAGATTTATCATGTAATCGAGTTAGTTTTGTTAGGGTTTGATCCCTAGTATCCACTACGTTCTGATATTGATGTTGCTATGACTTTGCTATGCTTAATGCTTCTCACTAGGGCCCGAGTGCCATGAATTCAGATCTGAACCCTTTATGTTTCCATGAATATATTTGTGTTCTTGATCCGATCTTGCAAGTTATAGACGCCTATTACGAGTTATGATCCGCATACCCCAAGGTGAGAATAATTGGGATTCTTTTCGGTGATTACCGTAGTTTGAGGAGTTCATGTATTCACTAAGTGCTAATGCTTTGTTATTCTCTATTAAAAGGAGGCTGTAATATCCCTTAGTTTCTATTAGGACCCCGCTGCAACGGGAGGGTAGGACAAAAGATGTCTGATGCCTACTACGCAAATTTATTCTTGTAGACACGTGTTGGGCCTCCAAGCGCAGAGTTTAGTAGGACAGCAACAATTTTCCCTCAAGTGGATGACCTAAGGTTTATCAATCCGTGGGAGGCGTACGATGAAGATAATCTCTCTCAAGAAACCCTGCAATCAAATACACGAAATCTCTTGTGTCCCCAACACACCCAATACAATGGCAAATTGTATAGGTGCACTAGTTCGGCGAAGAGATGGTGATAAAAGTGTAGTATGGATAGTAGATATGAGTTTTCGTAATGCGAACAATAAAAAACAGCAAGGTAGTAAATAGTAAACGGAGCACAAACGGTATTGCAATGATGGAAAATGAGGCCTAGGGTGCATACTTTCACTAGTGCAATCTCTCAACAATGCTAACATAGTTGGATCATATGATTATCCCTCAAAGTGCAATAAAGAATCACTCCCGAGTTCCTATTAGTGGAGAACAAAAGATAGAAATTGTTTGTAGGGTACGAAACCACCTCAAAGCTATTATTTCCAATCAATCTATCCTAGAGTTCGTACTAAAATAATAGGAAGCTATTCTTTCCGATCAATCTAATCAAGAGTTCATACTAAAATAACACCATGTGATGCATATCAACCAACTCTAATGTCACCTAGATACCCCAATGTCACCGCGAGTACCCATGAGTTAATTATAGGATATGTATCTAACAATTTCAGATTCATAATACTCAATCCACACAAAGAACTACAAGGAGATCCCAAAGTTTCTATCGGAGAAAAGATAATAAAAACATGCACCAACCCCTATGCATAGATTACCCCGAAGTCACCTCGGTAATCCGCAAGTTGAGTGCCATAACATATATCAAGTGAATCAAAATAATACCCCATTGTCACCACGGGTATTCATATGCAAGACATATATCATGTGTTCTCAGATCTGAACATTTAATCCGACAAGACAAAACTTCAAAGGGTAAAGATTCAATTCATCACAACAAGTGAAGAGAGGAGAGAAACATCATATGATTCATCTATGTTAACAAAGCCCATGATACATCAAGATCATGACATCTCAAGATCGCGCCTTGTATGCATACAAGGCAGCATGCTGAGAGAGAGAGAGAGAGAGAGAGAGAGAGAGAGAGAGAGAGATTAAACACATAGCTAGTGGTACAAACCCTCAGCCGCGAGGGTGGACTACTCCCTCCTCATCGTGGTGGCCGCCGGGATGATGAAGATGGCCACCGGTGATGATCTCCCCATCTGGCAGGGTGCCAGAACGGGCTCCCTATTGGTTTTGGGTGGCTACAGAGGCATGCGGTGGCGGAACTTCCGATCTAGGGCTACCCCAAAGGGTTTTGGAATATTTGGGAATTTATAGGGCGAAGAGGCGATTCAGGGGGCACCTGAGGTGGGCACAACCCACCTGGGTGCGCCTGGGCCCCCAGGCGTGCCCTGGTGGGTGTTTCCCCCCTCAAGGCACCCCCCAGGTGCTTCCTTGGCCCACTGGATGTCTTCTGGTCCATAAAAAATCCACACGAAGTTTCGCTGTGTTTGGACTCCGTTTGATATTGGTTTCCTGTGATGTAAAAAAACAAGCAAAAAACAACAACTGGCACTGGGCACTGGGTCAATAGGTTAGTCCCAGAAAATGATATAAAGTTTCTATAAAATGAATGTAAAACATCCAAGAATGATAATATAATAGCATGAATATTTCATAAATTATAGATACGTTGGAGACGTATCAGCATCCCAAGCTTTGATCAATGATAATTTCAATCACTTTTCCTAGCATCATAACAGCAATTCTTTCTTATAAAACTTCTCATGTTATAGTAGCAACCAATTCACATATTACAGTTCAAACAATGAATTCTCTTGAAACTCAACAACCTATGTTCTCAGTCACCAAGCAATTGCAATTCAACTTATTCAACAGAGTCTAAGTAAGAGCTCCACATACTCAATCATCATATAGTCTTCTATGATTGCTAACACTCACCGCATACACATGAGCAAAATGTTTCAAACGGACACATAAAAAGATAGGGGCTTATAATTTTGCCTCCCAACGTATTCACCTTTGCGTGATGTCAACAATAATAACTCATGCTACCCATATTCAGCCGGACATATGTGCCTAGATCTTTCCTCACCACATGATGCTTGCCAAAGGAGAAAAATAAAAAGGAATAGAAAGAAAAACTTTGACTCTTGCATAAAAGTAAATACATAAAGTAAAAGATAGGCCCTTCACAGAGGAAAGCAAAGGTTGCCATGCTCTTATTTGTTTGTATGCTCAACCCCTTAGTGCAAAAGAACGTCACGTTATATTGCCCCTTATGATAGCAACCTTTATTATGCAGTCTGTCGCATTTATTCTTTGCCATCACAAATTCGTACAATGCTCAATGATCTAACATTTTTAGAAGCAATTTTTATTGCCTTATTGCACCGATGACAACTTACTTGAAGGATCTTGCTCAATCCATAGGTAGGTATGGTGGACTCTCAAAACAAGATTTGGGTTTAAGGGTTTTTGGATGCACAAGTAGTATCTCTACTTGGTGCGGAATTTTTGGCTAGCAAAGATAGGGGGCAAGCACCACATGTTGAAGGATCTATGACAATATAACTTCTATGTGAATATGAACAAACACAAATCATTATGTTGTCTTCCTTGTCCAATGTCAACAATTTTGGCATATAATATTTTGATGGGGGCTCACAATCACAAGAGATTTCCAGGATTGTGTATCTGCATGTGAAAGTTCTCTTCCTTATACTAATTATTCGTGAATTGCTTGTATGACCAATATTGTGATTGTCAAGCCTCAAATTATTTAACTTTCTAAACCCAATGTGAAGCTACCACTAGGCATGATATGATTTTATAATTTCAACTTCATGATATTCAATTCTTTCAACAATTTACTCATAGGGTATAAGTGAAGCACGAGAGTAAATGACAAACTGCTCCAAAAAGATATAAGTGAAGATCAAGTGCGTAGGTATGTAAATGGGTAGCTATTTGAGGACTCTCTTTTATTTAAACTTTTAGATCTAAGTATTTTATTAAAAAATCAAGCAAAACAAAACAAAATGGCATTACAAGAGTAGCACAACTCATGTGAAGAAGCAAAAACTTAGGCTCAACCGATACTAACCGATAATTGTTGCAGAAGAAAGGTGGGATGCCTACCGGGGCATCCCCAAGCTTAGATGCTTGACACTTCTTGGAATATTAACTTGGGATGCCTTGGTCATCCCCAAACTTGAGCTTTTGTGTCTCCTTAATTCCTCTTATATCACAGTTTCCCTAAATCTCAAAAACTTCATCCACACAAAACTCAACAAGAACTCGTGAGATAAGTTAGTATAAATCAATGCAAAACCTTATCATTCTCTACTGTATAAAATCACTAAAATTATTATTCAACATTGCAAACTAATTGCCTCTGCAATATTTAATAGTCCTATCCTCAAATAGAATCATTAAACAAGCAAACATATGCAAACAATGGAAACATAACAGCAATCTGCCAAACCAGTACAGTCTGTAAAGAATGCAAGAGTATCAATACTTCTTAAACTCCAAAAATTATTTAAAAACTACCACACTGTAGAAAATTTATCAGAGCTTATTTTGCAAAAAGTTTCAGCATTTTATCGCATTCTGACTTTTCTAGGGAATTTTTGCAACAGCAATAAACTTTCTGTTTTGAAACAGCAACATGTATACTCGCAAAATAAGCATGGCAAAGGCTAGCATTGCCACTTTTATTGAAATAAAAGATGCAAAACATTATTCTAAATAACATCAAGCAAATCCTAACAAAGTAGATTGGCGCTCCAAGCAAAACACATATCATGTGACGAATGAAAACATAGCTCCAAGTGAGGTTGCCGATAATGTTGGAGACGAAAGAGGGGATGACTTCCGGGGCATCCCCAAGCTTAGTTGCTTGGATCTTCCTTGGATATTAACTTGGGGTGCCTTGGTCATCCCCAAGCTTAGGGTTTTATCACTCCTTATTCTCCTCATATCGACATATCACCAAAAACTTGAAAACTTCAATCACACAAAACTTAACGGAACTTTGTGAGATAGGTTAGTATGATAAAGAGCAAACCATTTCACTTTTGGTACTGTCAAAGACAAGATTCATAATTGTTTCCAAAAATTTCCTACTGTAGCATATCATTTCTGCAATTTATATTGAGCAACATAAGCCATAGAAACTAGAAAACAAGCAAACTATGCATTGAAAACAGAATCTGTCAAAAACCAATCAGTCTGTAGTAATCTGTACTCAAATCATACTTATGCTACTCTAAAAATTATGAAACAAATTGGACCACGTGAGAAATTTGTATATTAATCTTCTTCAAAAAGAATCAACTCAAAATCACTCTTCTGTTCAAAATGAGAGTTATTTTCGTGAGCGCAAAAGTTTCTGTTTTTCAGCAAGATCAAATCAACTATCACCCAACATGATCCCGAAGGATTTACTTGGCACTTTATTGAAACAAAAACAATAAAAAATGATTACTACAGTAGCATAATCATGTGAACACACAAAAACAGTAGATAAAATTGTTTGGTTGTCTCCCAACAAGCACTTTTCTTTAATGCCTTTTAGCTAGGCATGATGATTTCAATGATGCTCGCATAAAAGATAAAAGTTGAAACATAACAAGAGCATCATGAATCATAAGGTCCTGTCTCATAATAATTTTCAGTAGAATCATGAATAGATTCATCCATATAACCATCACATAAAGCATTCTTTTCATGATCCAAAAGCATAAAAGATTTATCACTCTTTATGGCATACATGTCATCATAATAATCATCATAAGTAGCAACTTTATTCTCATCATAGTCAATTGAAACCTATTCCAAAATAGTGGATGTATCACTAAATAAAGCCATTTCCTCTCCAAATCCACTTTCATCAATATTGTAATAAGATTCAACACCCTCCAAAATAGTGGGATCACTACTACCTAGAGTTGACACTCTTCCAAACCCACTTTCATCATTGTAATCATCATAAATAGGAGGCATGCTATCATCATAATAAATTTTATTATCGAAAGTAGAAGGAATCAAAGGATCATATTCATTATGCAAAGCATCCCCAAGCTTGGGACAAGCATTATTTTCAGCAAATAAATCTTCAAACATTTCATACTCATCAAACATAGCATCCCCAAGCTTGTGGGTTTGCATATCATCATAATCATTATTATCAATAGCATGAGTGGCACAAATAGTATAGAAAAAATTATTATCATATTCTTCCAAAGCAAGTGCCAAAAAGATCTTCCAGGTCATAAGAGACATCATTGTCTTCCCAATCATAATCATCACAACAAGTAGTAGGCATCACAAAATTATACTCAATATCATCATCCTCCATCAACGTATTTGATTCACTTTCATGAGGCACAATGGTGATAGGAGCAATATTACTTGGGAGAGTTACCTTTTTACCTCTACTTTTTCCTCTCTTTTTTCTTCTTCACCACCTCACGTGTGGGTTTAATCAATTTTTTCGAGCTTCTTGTTGAAGAGATTGATTGGATAGGAAGCTCCTCCCCGTTACCTGATTCATCATAATAAACACTAGGAGGGTATTGGGAAATATTTTCCCTTTCATTAGTACTCTCTTTGTTTTCTTGTCTTTAGATAGTTGGCAATATAAGGATTCTCAATGCAATTTTCCGCACAAAACATATAAATTTCCTCTAGATCAAAATTAAGAATTATATTGAGATTAAATTTTGGAATACCCTTAGTTATATGTTTCATTTCTTCATACCCCAAAAGAAGACTAACTCTTTATGATGGTCAAGGGTAATCAAGTTATCACAATTTTTGGACACAATTTGATCGTGAAACAAATAGCATTGGAGATTTAAATGACCACGTTCATTGCAAAGTTCACAAGGATGGCAAAAAATATTAAATCTTTCAGCACAATCATCTAGCCTCTCTTGCAAATTTTTCGTTTCTAAATATTTATGCTTCTTACAAAATCTATCTTCCCTTTTTGGTGTGTGTGTGCACTCCCAATTTACTCCGCAAAAATTGACATTCTTATAGGAGACATCATTATCATGGCTAGTGCAATCATCATTAGCATTTTGGATATTCAAAGAATTCATACTAACAATATTGCAATCATGCTCATCATTCAAATAATTTGTGCCAAACATTCTATTGACTTCTTCCTCTAACAATTGAGCACAATTTTCCGAACCATCATTTTCAAGAAAGACATTATAAAGATGATCAATAATATGATGCAACCTCAATTCCATTTTTTTTGTAGTTTTCTTTTTGTAAACCAAACTTAAAACAAGAAACTAAAAGATTCGATTACAAGATCTAAAGACAAACCTTCAAGCACTCACCTCCCCGGCAACGGCGCTAGAAAAGAGCTTGATGCCTACTACGCAACTTTATTCTTGTAGACATGTGTTGGGCTTCCAAGCGCAGAATTTTGTAGGACAGCAGCAATTTTGCCTCAAGTGGATGACCTGAGGTTTATCAATCAGTGGGAGGCGTAGGATGAAGATAGTCTCTCTCAAGCATACCTGCAATCAAATAAATGAAATATATTGTGTCCCCAACACACCCAATACAATGGCAAATTGTATAGGTGCACTAGTTCGGCGAAGAGATGGTGATAAAAGTGTAGTATGGATAGTAGATATGAGTTTTTGTAATGCGAACAATAAAAAACAGCAAGGTAGTAAATAGTAAATGGGGCACAAATGGTATTGCAATGATGGAAAATGAGGCCTAGGGTGCATACTTTCACTAGTGCAATCTCTCAACAATGATAACATAGTTGGATCATATGATTATCCCTCAAAGTACAATAAAGAATCACTCCCGAGTTCCTATTAGCGGAGAACAAAAGATATAAATTGTTTGTAGGGTACAAAACCACCTCAAAGCTATTCTTTCTGATAAATCTATCCTAGAGTTCGTACTAAAATAACAGCAAGCTATTCTTTCCGATCGATCTAATCAAGAGTTCGTACTAAAATAACACCATATGATGCATATCAACCAACTCTAATGTCACCTAGATACCCCAATGTCAGCGTGAGTACCCATGAGTTAATTATATGATATGTATCAAACAATTTCAGATTCATAATACTCAATCCACACAAAGAACTACAGGGAGACCCCAAAGTTTCTATCGGAGAAAAGATAATAAAAACGTGCATCAGCCCCTATGCACAGATTACCCCAAAGTCACCTCGCGAATCCGCAAGTTGAGTGCCATAACATAGATCAAGTGAATCAAAATAATATCCCATTGCCGCCACGGGTATTCATATGCAAGACATATATCATGTGTTCTCAGATCTGAACATTCAAGCCGACAAGACAAAACTTCAAAGGGTAAAGATTCAATTCATCACAACAAGTGTAGAGAGTGGAGAAACATCATATGATCCCTCTATGTTAACAAAGCCCATGATACATCAAGATCGTGACATCTCAAGATCGCGCGAGAGAGATTAAACACATAGCTACTGGTACAAACCCTCGGCCTCGAGGGTGGACTGCTCCCTCCTCATCGTGGTGGCCGCCGGGATGATGAAGATGGCCACCACTGATGATCTCCCCCTTCGGCAGGGTGCCGGAACGGGCTCCTAATTGGTTTTCGGTGGCTAAACAGGATTGCGGAAGCATAACTTCCGATCTAGGGCTACCCCGAAGGGTTTTGGAATATTTGGGAATTTATAGGGCGAAGAGGCAGCTCAGGGGGCACCCGAGGTGGGCACAACCCACCTGGGCGTGCCTGGGCCCGGTGGGTGCTGCCCCCCTTGAGGCACCCTCCAAGTGCTTCCTTGGCCCACTGGATGTCTCCTGGTCCATAAAAATCCACAAGAAGTTTCGCGGTGTTTGGACTCCGTTTGATATTGATTTCCTACGATGTAAAAAAAGCAAAAAAACAACAACTGGCACTGGGCACTGGGTCAATAGGTTAGTCCCAAAAAATTATATAAAGTTGCTACAAAACAATTATAAAACATCCAAGAATGATAATATAATGGCATGAGTACTTCATAAATTATAGATACGTTGGAGACATATCAATGTCATTCAAGTTCTTTTCCATAAGCATGTATGACTATATACGAAATACATGCCTACATTATATTGATGAATTGGCGCTAGTTCTGTGTCACCCTAGGTTATGACTGCTACATGATGAATATCATCCGACACAATTATCATTGTTGATCCATTGCCTACGAGTTCGTTTCATATTGATCCTTCCTTCGTTAGTTTCGTTACTGCTGTTGTTACAATTACTACAAAACTGCTACTGTTACTTTTGCCACTGTTACTGTTACTTCCATACTACTTTGCTACTAAACACTCTTCTATAGATATTAAGTCTTCCAGGTGTGGTTGAATTTACAACTCAGCTTCTAATACTTGATAATATTCTTTGGCTCCCCTTGTGTTGAATCAATAAATTTGGGTCGAATACTCTACCCTCGAAAACTTTTGCGATCTCCTATACTTGTGGGTTATCAAGACCTTTTTTGGTGCCATTGTCGAGGAGCATAGCTCTATTCTTTGAGTCACTTGGGATTTATATCTGTTGATCACTATGAAGAATTTGAAAGACACCAAAACCAAGATCTACCCCTCCACTACGAGGGGAGGTAATGTAACGCCCCAAGACCGACGCTCGAGAAGACTTCCAGCTATTCTGAGATTCGTCATGTGATTTGTTTTGTTCGTTGCATTCATCCTTGCATCATGTGCATTGCATCATGTCATCATGCCACTAAATTTTGCAACTCAACCAATTAAATTGCATGGATCTTCAGTCCATTTAAATCGAGGTCGTTACAAGTTGGTAATCAGAGCCTTCCCCGACCTTAGGAGCCCCACTGCTTGATCGTTTTTAGCGGCCGAGTTGTGTCTAGAAAAATGTTTTGAGTCATTTAGGATTATATATATCGGAGAGTTTAGGAATTCTTTTTACTCCCCAGTCCCTTCGACCTTCTGGTGAGGTATCCTGACGTAGAGTTTTGACTCTTCTCTTCTCAAATTTCACTAAAAAAAATTAGGATCACGCGGGTATCTTAGAATCGTTCCGATGGTTTTATGATGACAACATTGTCTTGGTTGCCTCCCGTCAGCAGGGTTTTTTTACCGAGGTGTCCCGGGAGTTGAGCTCCGAGGTGTTGTCGTCATAATTTTATCATTGCAGTTCTGGAATACCTGAGTTTAGTACGCCGACATCGAAAATCTCTTTTATGCAGTTGTTGGTGAGATAACCCGGTAACCCAGTACTGAGGTGAGTACGGGAGTATTGCCATGACTCGTATAACGGATGCTTTTCGAAGGTTGAGGTACACGATTTCCGAAGGTTTCTTGGTTATGTGTTGACGGATGGATATAGCTTGGATGTAGGTATTGTTAGTTTGGGTGAGATATATTGCTTCCCCTGTATCCCCAACACCAGATTGCATAACCAGAAAGTTTCGGGAGTTTCTTAGGTGGGAATTCAAGTAGCTCCTAGAATATCTTTTCGACAGATGCATGATATGGGATTGGGTAAATCTCTATCATATGTATTTGTTCCGGCTTATTTTGCAAGCCAAATCTTTTGTTTTGTGTTATATGTGGTATTCGAGTTGCTTCGATGTCAAATGTTGAATCCATACCTTTCCCAAATGGTGTTCTCATATTGCTATGTGAATACTAATCCTTTTGATCATTGATTTTGTCATGTCAACTCCTTTCCAACCGGTGTGCTTCTCTTCAAGTGGATCCCATCATTCTTTCCATCCGCAAGATCAAATCTAAGTTTTGTCAATGGTGTTTGTTTCATTCGTCTCCAAGTTGCCTTTGTTTTTTCCCGCCCACCCACCCTTTTTCCTCAAGGACTAAGATTTTTTTTACCAAGTATCCTTTTATTTTTGTGAAGTTTCTCCATTCTTTTCCGTCAATGTTCTTACCCGGTGGTTCTCAAGAAGATGTTCTACTAGTTCGTCATTCCTCATTCCTTTCTCTTCTCCGGTGGATTCAAGTCAAGTTTTGTTGATCATACCTTTTTCCTCATTTCAATGTCTTCTCATACCGGTGCACCTCATTATCATTCTACTTCTCGCTATTTGTTATTCCAGAGTGCTCAAGATATCTCGAAGATTCGTGTTTCCACTCTACATTCGTTCAAGCCATTTAATTCAACCGGTGCAATTTCTCTTTAAAATCATTTCCAACGGTGTTCTTTTGAGTGGGCCCTAACCCACAAGTCTTTTCCCAGGATCTTACCTGACTCTTCTATTTTCCCAGAGCTATCCTAAATTCTTCTCCAAGTTTGACGTAAGAATGAGTTATCATCACCAAATGCTTTTCTCCAAGATCTTTCAATTTCTTTTCATAGTTGGCTCAACCTCTTCGCTTTTGATTCTTCGGTGTGCCTCAATAATTCTTGGTGGTGTTTCTCGTTGTCATTCTCATCATTTGAAGACCGAAGAAGAGTTTCTCTTTAATCTTGCTCTATTCTCTTCAAGATTCATGGTGCTAGCTTGTTGCCATCCTCTCATAATTGTTTTCGATTGTGAGAATCTTTTTCACCCATCGAGATATTCAAGAGTCTACTCGGTTTGTCATCCGAGTCCATCAATTCAGGTTTATTCATTCTCATTGCCGTTATCATTCTCCTATCTTGCGGTGCATCAATCGAATATCCTCTAATCAGTTCTTGATCTCTTTGTTCTCATGTATCTAGTTTGTCTCAAGCACCTTCGTTCATTTGCTAATTATTAACGGTGATGCACCCCTACTTCGATCATTTTCAATTCTTACGGTGGTTCTTTCAAGATCTCTCTTCCTTGTTCATCATATCAATTCATTTGTTGTTCCAATCCTACCGGTGGTTCGTTGAAGACCTTCTCAAGTCTTGATATATCTCTTTTAATCCTTTCTACCAGAATAAGTAGTATGCCAAATCCGTTGATTGTCATCAATTTAATTGGTGAAGGTTAAGCATAACATAATTCTTATTCTTGTTCATCCAAGTGATTAATTCTTTATTCCGGAGGTCCTTAAAATTCTCGGTTTCATTTGTTTCATCTTCTCTTTTTCCCGGAGTTCCAAGCTCTAATTATCACGGAGATCCATCTAAATCATTGCAAGGCTTCGGCTTGTGTTTTAAACTTTCCTTTCTTAGTATCATCCTTTTATTACCGGAGTTCTTCATGGAGGCTCTACATGGTGCTTCGTCAAGGTTTCCTTTCATTCTTCAATTGTTCTTCAAGATTTCTCTCGAAGTTAAGATCCGCCAAGCTATACTCTAAATTAAACATGGTGTTCAACACTTGTTTTGTTTTGAGAAGCTCAAGTATTCTCCGTCTTGCATTCCAAAGTGCAATTCCTTCTATCTTATCTTTTGAGATGGTGTTATGTCACTCTTGACAATTTCCTTCTTGTTTCATGATTCATATGTTGTCAAGAATGAGGTATTTTAAATCCATCAATCCCTTTGTTGGAGTTATCTTGGTATAGATTTCACCTAAAGCCTTCCCTAAGGAATGTTGCTATTTTGGTGCTCATTAATGACCCAAGTTATCTCTTTTCCATCTAGATGGAACAAGCTTTCATCTCTTTGTTAATCTCAAGCAAGCAATTGTTTCCGTTAGTGGCCGGTTGTCACCTCATAGTCTTGAGATGTTTTCCATAAGCCCGCTACAAGCTTATTCGTTTCGTTGTTGGTTTTCCAACAACTCCGTTATAACCTTCTTGGAAGGGTGCTTGGCATTTTCTTCTCCATTCTGTTATTCCAATGATCTATCTTCTATTCTTTCTCCCAGAGGCATTGTGATGTTGCTCTTTTCACTCATCACCTCGTTTTGTCAAGATCATGTTATTTTCTTGCTTATCCATTTAACCAGAGTGTTGTGTTCTCATTCAAGTTCTTCCATCTTATCAAGTTTTCCCTCCTTCCTCAACTGGAGAGCTGTCTGAAATCTTTCTTACCCCTTGTGCCATTCTTTCAATAGTTCCGGAGGCAGTGTGTTGTTCATGTCATCAAGTATCATCCCATCTTCTCAAGTTCATGTTCTATTCCTTCCATGTTCAACCGGAGTGCTGCCCGAATTCTTCCTCTCTCATCTTGTTTTAACCGGAGTGGTTTCGAATTCTATCTTGTCCATTAAACTCTTGGTTCATGTCTTTGCAACCTTGGTTCTTGTTGTATCACTTGCTCCTCTTATCTTACGGAGTGTTTCAATTCCTTTCGTCTCCGTTGTGGCTTTTCTTCAAGTTTTCAACCTCTCAAGGTTTGTTGGTTTCACTCGTTTGTCAAAGAAGCAACTTAGTTTACCTTTCTTTTTCTCTTCCGTTTTCCCTCCGGTGCCATCCTAGATCTCGGGACGAGATCCTCTCATAGTGGTGGAGTGTTGTAACGCCCCGAGACCGACGCTCCAGAAGACTTCCAGCTATTCCGAGATTCGTCGTGTGATTTGTTTTGTTCGTTGCATTCATCCTTGCATCATGTGCATTGCATCATGTCATCATGCCACTAAATTTTGCAACTCAACCAATTAAATTGCATGGATCTTCGGTCCATTTAAATCGAGGGCGTTACAGGTAAGGAACTGGCATCTAGCTCTGTACTTGATTCACCTTCTATTTTGAGTAAGCTTGTGACACATACACCTGCTATTGATTCCGATATGTCGCATTTTATTGACGGTGCTACTTAAATTATGAATGATGCTTAAGATGCTACTACTCTGCTAGATAAGACTGTGCCACTAGGTGAATTACTTCATGAACATCTTGCTAGAGTTAGAATGATTATGCTAAAGATGATGATATTTCAGAAACTTATGAAATTATTGAAACTGAACACTTTGAGACACCTGCTAGACCTAGCTCTCCTAGATATGAATTTCATGTTATACCTGAGGGTTATTTTCTGGATGGAGAGGTAGCTAGGGACTTTCTTGCTTGTAAGGATAGGGATTACCGTAAGAAATTACCATGCAAGTGGAAAGAAAAATCTTTGAATGCTAGAATGCAATATGATCCTAAGTTTGCTACTTCACCTATCTTTACTGGTAAGGATTATGAATTCTCTGTCGATCCTGAGTTAATTACTTTGGTTGAATCTGATCCTTTTCATGGTTATGAATCTGAAACTGTTGTGGCACATCTTACTAAATTGAATGATATAGCCACCCTATTTGCTCATGAGGAAAAAATTTGCTATTACTATATTCTTAACCTGTTTCCCTTATCATTAAAGGGTGATGCTAAGACATGGTTTAATTCTCTTGCTCCTGGTTGTGTGCGTAGTCCCCAGGATATGATTTATTACTTCTCTGAAAAATATTTCCCTGCTGATAAGAAACAACCTGCCGTACAGGAAATATTTAACTTTGTGCAAATTGAAGAAGAGAGTCTCCCACAAGCTTGGGGAAGGCTTCTCCAATTACTTAATGTTTGCTTGATCATCCTCTCAAGAAAAATGAAATACTTGATATCTTTTATAATGGACTAACCCATGCTTCTAGGGACCATCTAGATAGTTGTGCTGGTAGTGTTTTCAGGGAACGAACTATCGAACAAGCCGAATTGCTATTGAATAATATATTGAGTATGATTGGACTCTTCCTGAACCAACTCCTAAGCCAACTCTAAAGAAAAGAGTTATTCTATTTCTTAGTCCTGAAGATATGCAAGATGCAAATAAACCTATTAAAGAAAAAGGTATTAAAGCTGAAGGTGTGAAGAATTTACCACCTATTGAAGAATACATGGTCTTGATATCCCGACACATGTAGTAAAGGTAAACTCTCTTTATAGATTTGACGACGGTGATATTCCTTATAATAAGTCTGCTAGTCAATGCATGGATGAATTTGATAACTTTATTGTGAAGCAAGAAAACTTCAATGCTTATGTTAGTAGACAATTGAAACGAATTGCTTATATGGTTAAGCACTTGAGTGACTATATGTCTAGAGTTAAAGATGATCTTAAACTTGTTGGTAAACATGCCTCCATGGTTAAAACTCAAGTAGAACAAGTTCTCAAGGCACAAAATGATTTGTTGAATGAGTTGAATAATAAGAATAATGATCATGTTGTTAGAGTTATGACTAGAGGTGGTAAAATGACTCAGGAACCTTTGTATCCTAAGGGCCATCCTGAAAGAGTAGAACAGGACTCTCAGAGAATTAATCTTGAAACACCTAGTTCATCGAAAAAGAAAACTGATAGGACTTTGCATGCTTCTAGCGAACCTGTTGTAGACACACCTGAGAATCTAAATGATATTCCTATTTCTGATGCTGAAACACAATCTGGTGATGAACATGAACTTGGTGATAATGTTAATGATGATGTTCATATTGACACTCAACCTAGTAACTATAATGATGTGGAGATAAAACCTATCGTTGATCCTGAGAACCCACAACCTAAGAATAAAAGATATGATAAAAGAGACTTCGTTGCTAGAAAACATGGTAAAGAAAGAGAACCATGGGTTTAGAAACCCATGCCCTTTTCTCCTAAACCATCCAAGAAAAAGGATGATGAGGAATTTGAACACTTTTGTGAAATGCATAGACCTGTCTTTTTGCGTATGTGTTTGACTGATATTTTGAAAATGTCTCCTTATGCTAAGTATATCAAAGATATTGTGACAAATAAAAGAAAGATACCAGAAGCTGAAATTTCCACCATGCTTGCTAATTACACTTTTAAGGGTGGAATACCTAAGAAACTAGGAGATCCATGAATACCAACAGTACCATGCTCCATTAAAGGAAACTATGTTAAAACTGTTTTATGTGATCTTGGAGCCGGTGTTAGTGTTATGTCTTTCTCTTTATATCGTAGACTTGATTTGAATAAGACACCTACTGAAATCTCTTTGCAAATGGCCGATAAATCAACCGCCATACCCATCGGTGTTTGTGAGGATGTGCCTGTAGTAGTTGCAAATGTCACTATTTTAACAGACTTTGTTATTCTTGATATGCCTGAGGACGATAGTATGTCGATTATCCTTGGTAGACCCTTTTTAAATACTGCAGGGGCTGTTACTGAAACAACCTCAAGTGAATAGTATCAGCTATATTGGAGAAATCCAACAATTGTTATTGGAGGTTTTAAATTCCCCCTTCCTATTATTGAGAAGAAATATAATATTCTTATTGTTGGGGACATGCATATCCCCGTTGAGATACCTAGTGTTATACGAAGATTCTCCGGTTTTATGCCATCCGGAAGAAGTTTGTAAATAAGACTTGATCAACCTTATTGATGGATTCCTTTTAATGGGCATGAGATGGATGAATTTAGTAAACTCAACTTTCTGTACCCACTTTTTATTCTCTGTAAAATAGTATTATTTTTCTATTTTCTGAATTATCCATGCAATAAAAAAATGTCCCAAAAATAAAAAGTTCTCGAAATGCCCTGAAAATTTAGTATGATTTTTTCTGTAATATTTAAGATTTTTTGGCACTGAACACACACCAGGGGCATCACCAGTGGGCTACAAGCCCACAGGGCGCGCCCACCCCCTGGGCACGCCTAGGTGGCTTGTGGGTCCCATGTGAGTCCCCCTCACTTATGCCATCACCCATCCACTTCGTCTTCCTCTAGAAAATTCCCACCATTGCTCAAACCAGTGTTCTAGCTCATTTTGCTGCCATTTCCGATCTCCTTGCTCAAAGCTCCATTTGCAAAACTGTTTTGGGAGATTGCTCATTGGTATGTGACTCCTACATTGGTCCAATTAGTTTTTGCTCTAGTGCTTTATATATTGCAAATATATGCTGCCTTGGTGACCAGGTTCTTGAGCTTGCATGTCAAATTTATATGGTCCAAAGTAGTTTTTTTGCATGATAGAGCTTCTAGATGCTTGTAGGAGTAGTTGCTATTACTTTGTTGAGTTTGGTTCACTTCTATTTTGAGTCGCTAAAAATTTCAGAAATTTTTCAGATAAAGAAAATGTCAAGGAAAGTGTTCCAAGGTGGTTCCTCAAAGAAGAAATCTCCGAGGCTCGCACTACGTGAGCCGGACCTTGAACCACCAAGGGATGCTCAAGTCCAACCTTGCGAATGGCCGTCGGATAATTTCATGAATCATGCAGGTTTCAAGGAGGAATTTGATACATATGTGCAGAAAGCGGGCCTGTCAGACTTTGTCTCAGATAAGTGTTTATAGTATAACAACCTCGCCGATTCCTTTGTGCGGAGATTTGAGTATTCATACCGTTGAGGTACGCAATCCGTTTTGTTTGATCTCTATGATAAGTTGTATCGCATGGATCTTGAGGAGTTTAATGAGGCTTGTAAAATGATGTAGAGGGATAGATCCAATCAATATGAAATAAACCACATCTATTTATCCTTAATGGAACCAATATAAATACGTGCCTCGCTACCCCTTCTGTCACTGGTTGAGGACACCACAAGATTGAACCCAAAATAAAGCACCTCTCCCATTGCAAGAAAAATCAATCTAGTTGGCCAAACCAAATCAATAGACCAGAGAGAAATACAAAGCTATCTTAATCATGCATAAAAGAGTTTAGAGAAGACTCAAATAATATTCATAGATAATATGATCATAAATCCACAATTCATCTGATCTCAACAAACTCACCATAAAAGAAGATTACATCGAATAGATCTCTAAGAACATCGAGGAGAACATTGTATTGAAGATCAAAGTGAGATAACAAACCATCTAGCTACTAGCTATGGACCTGTAGGTCTATGGTAGACTACTCACACATCATCGAAAGGGCAGCAAGGTTGATGTAGAGGCCCTCCGTGATCGAATCACCCTCCGGCCGAGTGCCGGAACAAGTCTCCAGATGGGATCTCACGAGGACAAAAACTTGCAGCGGTGAAAAAGTATTTTTGGTGTGACCTATGGTATACAGGGAATATTTGGGTATTTATAGAATGAAGATTGGGGTTGGAAGTGCCACGGTGGGCCCACAAGCTCGGGGGTTGTGCCCTGTGAGCTTGTGGCCCATGTGTGGCTCTTATGGCCTCCTCCCAAAGCTTCCAAGGTGTCTTGTGGTCCAAGAAAAATTGTCAAAAAGTTCCGTTCCGTTTGGTATTGATTTTCCGTAAAAGGCAAAAACATGGAAAAAATAGCAACTGACACTGGGCACTAGGTTAATACGTTAGCCCAAAAAATGATATAAAATAGCATGATAATTCATAACATCCAAGATGGATAATATGATAGCATGGAACAATCAAAAATTACAGATACGTTGGAGACGTATCAGCCGAGTCCTCTCCGTCCTACGAGGCCCCCAAGGAAACCCACTCAAAGGCACTGCATGATGCGAGTTGCAAGGCAGGGGGAGCTCAGCAACCAACTGCTTCGGGGCGGGCGACTCGTAGCTCAAAGTGCTAGCGCGTGGAGGTGGAGAGTTCTGCTGAGAAACAACCCAAACAGCCCAAGCAGATCGCATCCAAGCCTCGGAAGGCCACGGTGCCTCGGATCAGGGTGACAGTGCTCGTGGCTTCGACGTAAGTATTCTTGTCAATTCTTTGTATGTTGTTGCATCGACTCAGCTGACGACCGAGTGTTATTTGAACTTTGTAGCAACGACACCTCGATGATGTCAGCGTACGTGCACGCGCACAAGCAAGACCAGGGTGATGTCACGCGGCAGACGCCGCCACTTCCATAGGTATTTTTGCGCCGAGTGATTATGATGTCCAAATCTCGTGCGACTGCTCTTCACTGGTTTTTCTGACCCGCGTGCTTGTGCAGCTCCACTCGAGGTCATCTAGTTGGATGAAGAAGAGAGGTCCGGCCCGCCCAACCCAGACTTTGTCTGACAAGGAAAAGGTGCCATACGTCAACGTGAGCATGCAGGAGGCTTCTCCTTGCCGAGTGGAACATGTTCCCCTGGCCAAGGCTGTCGCAAAGGCCACGGGGCCGAGCCCTTTGGCCCAGGGCAGCTCGGCTTCCGCGACTGCAGTGGTCTCGGCTTTGAGACCTATGCCAGCTCCTCCGAGAAGGTTAACTCCTGAGGCTGCGGTTGTTCTGGCTCCGAGACCTGCATCAGCATCTCCATCAGTCCCCGCCACCTCTTTCCCCTTGTACCATGTGAGAAGACCATGTGGGGGCGAGCAAGGAGGCCTTGATCCAGGTGGGGTTGATGTGCAGCCATCTGATGGACGCCTATGACGCCAGCGAGGCGCTGGAGACCAACGTCCAAGTAAGTACCATTGTGAGTAAGATTTGCAGTCGAAATTTTCTTCTTTTTTGGTTTCCTCCACTATGATAGGATTTTGGTTAGTGGGTTTGCGCGCGCACACCTACTGGGTGTTTTTGGTCCATTGGGGACATGCTTGCTACCTCTTGAGCACTGCGTTGGATTTCTCCGAAGAGGAGAGGATGATGCAGTAAAGTAGTGTAAGTATTTCCCTCGGTTTTTGAGAACCAGGGTATCAATCCAGTAGGAGACCACACACAAGTCCCTCATACCTACACAAATCGATAGCTCCTCGCAACCAACGCGATTAGGGGTTGTCAATCCCTTCACGGTCACTTACGAGAGTGAGATCTGATAGAGATGATAAATAATATTTTTGGTATTTTTCATATATAGATGCAAAGTGAAAAGTAAAAGGCAAAGTAAAAACAAAGCAAGTAATAAAGTAATGGAGATTGATATGATGAGAATAGACCCGGGGGCCATAGGTTTCACTAGTGGCTTCTCTCAAGAGCATAGATATTCTACGGTGGGTGAACAAATTATCGTTGAGCAATTGATGAATTGAGCATAGTTATGAGTATATCTAGGTATGATCATGTATATAGGCATCACGTCCAAGACAAGTAGATCAAACGATTACGCATCTACTACTATTACTTCACTCATCGACCGCTATCCAAAGATGCATCTAGAGTATTAAGTTAAAAAGCAGAGTAACGCCTTAAGCAAGGTGACATGATGTAGAGGATAAATTCATGCAATATGATAAAAACCATCTTGTTATCCTCGATGGCAACAATACAATCGTGCCTTGCTGCCCTTCATCATTGGGAGGACACCGCAAGATTGAACCCAAAGCTAAGCACTTCTCCCATTGCAAGAACTACCGATCTAGTTGGCCAAACCAAAAGGATAATTCAAAGAGACTTGCAAAGATAACTCAATTATACATAAAAGAATTCAGAGAAGATTCAAATATTGTTCATAGATAAACTGGATCATAAACCCACAATTCATCGGTCTCAACAAACACACCGCAAAAAGAAGATTACATCGAATAGATCTCCACGAGAGAGGGGGAGAACATTGTATTGAGATCCAAAAAGAGAGAAGAAGCCATCTAACTACTAGCTATGGACCCGAAGGTCTGAAGTAAACTACTCACACTTCATCGGAGGGGCTATGGTGTTGATGTAGAAGCCCTCCGTGGTGGATGCCCTCCCGTGAAGCTCCTAACAGCCCCAAGATGGGATCTCGTGGATCTGTAAGGTTGCAGCGGTAGAATTAGGTTTTGGCTCTGCTCGATCGCTTGGGGATACGTGGTATATATAGGAGGAAGGAGTACGTCGGTGGAGCAACACGGGGCATGAGGCGGGCGCGCCTAGGGGCGCCCCACCTCGTGACCGCCTCACATTACTTCTTGGAGTAGGGTCCAAGTCTCATGGATCACGTTCGGTGAGAAAATCACGTTCCCGAAGGTTTCATTCCGTTTGGACTCCTTTTGATATTCCGTTTCTTCGAAACACTGAAATAGGCAAAAAAAGGCAATTCTAGGCAGGGCCTCCGGTTAATAGGATAGTCCAAAAAATAATATAAAAGTGGAAAATAAAGCCCAATATAGTCCAAAACAGTAGATAAAGTAGCATGGAGCAATCAAAAATTATAGATGTGTTGGAGACGTATCAGGCATCCCCAAGCTTAATTCCTGCTCGTCCTAGAGTAGGTAAATGATAAAAAAAGAATTTTTGATGCGGAGTGATACTTTGGCATAATTTCAATGTAAATCTTCTTAATTGTGGCATGAATATTCAGATCCGAAAGATTCAAGACAAAAGTTCATATTGACATAAAAATAACAATACCTCAGGCATACTAATCAAAGCAATCATGTCTTCTCAAAATGGCATGGCAAAAGAAAGTTCATCCCTACAAAATCATATAGTTAGGCTATGCTTCATTTTCGTCACACAAAGATGTTCCCAACTTCTATACCCCCGATGACAAGCCAAGCAATTGTTTCATACTTAAATAATCTCAAACTTTTTCAACCTTCACGCAATACATGAGCGTGAGCCATGGATATAGCACTATGGGTGGAATAGAATATGATGATGGGGATTGTGTGGAGAAGACAAAAAGGAGAAAGTCTCACATTGACGAGGATAATCAACGGGCTATGGAGATGCCCATTAATTGATGTCAACATGAGGAGTAGGGATTGCCATGCAACGGATGCACTAGAGCTATGAATGCTCAACAAAAAGAAAACTAGTGGGTGTGCATCCAACTCGCTTGCTCATGAAGACCTAGGGCATTTGAGGAAGCCCATCGTAGGAATATACAAGCCAAGTTCTATAATGAAAAATTCCCACTAGTATAAAAAGACAACTTATGAGACTCACTACATGAAGAACAAGGTGCTACTTTGAAGCACAATATATGAGACTCACTACATGAAGAACAAGGTGCTACTTTGAAGCACAAGTGAGGAAAAAGAGATAGTAGCATTGCCCTTTTATTTATTTCTTTTTTTGGGGGGTGCCTTTCTTTTTTTCTTTTGGCCTTTCTCTCTTCTTCTTTTTTTTGTTTGGGCAATGCTCTAATAATGATGATCATCACACTTCTATTGATTACAACATAAGGATTACAACTCGAAACTTAGAACAAGATATGACTCTATATGAATGCCTCCGTGATATGCGGGATGGTGCAATGAATCAAGAGTGACATGTATGAAAAATAATGCATGGTGGCTTTGCCACAAATACGATGTCAACTACATGATCATGCAATGGCAATATGACAAAAGTAATGTATGTCATGATAATGATTGTCGGTGTCAAAACCGGCGGATCTCGGGTAGGGGGTCCCGAACTGTGCGTCTAGGCGGATGGTAACAGGAGACAAGGGACACGGTGTTTTTACCCAGGTTCAGCCCTCTCGATGGAGGTAAAACCCTACTCCTGCTTGATTGATATTGATGATATGGGTAGTACAAGAGTGGATCTACCACGAGATCAAGGAGGCTAAACCCTAGAAGCTAGCCTATGGTATGATTGTTGTAATGGATGTTGTGTCCTAAGGACTAAAGCCCTCCGGTTTATATAGACACCAGAGAGGGCTAGGGTTACACAGAGTCGGTTACAACGGTAGGAGATCTACATATCCGTATCGCCAAGCTTGCCTTCCACGCCAAGGAAAGTCCCATCCGGACACGGGACGAAGTCTTCAATCTTGTATCTTCATAGTCTTGGAGTCCGTGGACGATGATAGTCCGCTTGTCCGGACACCCCTAGTCCAGACTCCCCGGAGCCCCTGAACCTGGCTTCAATGACGATGAGTCCGGCACGCATAATGTTCGGCATTGCAAGGCGGGTTCCTCCTCCGAATAATCCATAGAAGATTGTGAACACCAGGATAGTGTCCGGCTCTGCAAAATAAATTCCACATTCCACCGTAGAGAGAATAATATGCACACAAGTTCAATCTACTGACGTATTTCGTGGCATGATGTCACGCCACTACCAAGCCTTTACTTGAATTGTTTTTTATTATACCACCTCGGTAGCGTTTAGCGGCGGTTTCCTTAGGCACGCCTTGTCGAGCAGAGATCGTGTTGCCCTTATCCCGGATTCTCATCAATACGGACGTGGTAACCCAACCGCGCCATTGATGGTGGCGCTTGGGGATAAGCGAGTTTTACCAGGCGGTGGGGACGATAGTCTTCGTCCGCCTATATATAAGGGATAAGGATCCACCTTTTCACCCACGCCTTCTTCCTCCTTTGCTTATCCATCTCCGCAAGACTTTCGAGCTCCAGCGCCCAAGTTCGCAAGATCTCATCTCGACCTTCTCCGACCATGTCCGGAGCGGAGGCAATGGTTGGCCTCCTCCGTTACGGAGGAGCACATCACAAAAGCTGCAAAGGCGAATACCTTTCCAAATGACATAGCACACCGCTGCCCGACAAGGCAGCTCATCCCCACCCCCAGCCCCATGAGAGGGTCGTTTTCCTTCCCCACTTCCTCCGCGGACTGGGCTTTCCACTTCACCCCTTTGTCCGGGGGCTCATGTTCTACTACGGCCTGGATTTCCACGATCTGGCGCCGAACTTCATCCTCAACATCTCGGTGTTTATCGTCGTGTGCGAGGCCTTCCTCTGCATCCAGCCCCACTTTGGCTTGTGGCTCAAGACCTACATATTCAAGCCGAAGGTAGTGAAGGGCACTCAAGCGGAATGCGGAGGCGCAATGTTGGGCAAGATGCCCAATGTCCTCTGGTTCGAAGGGGCCTTTGTGGAGTCCGTCAAGGGGTGGCAATCGGGGTGGTTCTACATCACCGAGCCGCGCGACCCCATGTGGGTGGCGGCCCCCGAGTTCAGATCTGGTATCCCCATGCAGCTCACCTCCTGGAAAGAGAAGGGCTTGCTATGGGGTAGTTCGGAGGAGGTGACGGGACTCCAAGCCCAGATCCGTAAGTGGTGAACAAGAAGCTCAGCTTGTTAATGTGGTCCAAGTCATGCTCGTCCACGGATTCTCCGTGCCAAGAACGGGCATTCAACTTGTGGGAGTTCGATCCGCCTGACAAAGACGGGCATTGAGCGGCTCTTCACACAACGCATCTGAAGGTGCCCGGAGGGTGCTATTCAAGGGCGCCGAAGCTCCGCATCCGCCTTCAAGATCGCGATTTCACTCGCAGCTACCAAACCGACGAGGTAAGTGATTCTACCCTTTACGGACACTTGTTTTTGATAGTTTGACCCTATGCAGGTTTCAATCTTTCTTTTCCTTTGACAGATCGATGAAGAAGGCCAGCAGATCATCTGCCTGGCTCCCATGCCAGAAAACCCAGTAGACGCCCGTCTAGCGGGGCTGCTGGCTCTGGCACCGCATGTGGTGCCGGAGAAGAAGGCCAAGAAGGTGGCCACGGGTACTCGAAAGAGTTCCTGTTTTCAGGTGTCCGACGATTCCGGGGCGGACTCCTCCCTCGAAGGCGAGGAGGAGTGAGGGAGTCCTGGACTAGGGGGTGTCCGGATAGCCGGACTATCAATATCCGCCGGACTCCCAGACTACGAAGATAGAAGATTGAAGACTCCGGCTCGTGTCCGGATGGTACTTTCCTTGGCATGGAAGGCAAGCTTGGCGATACGGATATGTAGATCTCCTACCATTGTAACCGACTCTGTGTAACCCTAGCCTCCTTCGGTGTCTATATAAACCGGAGGGCTTTTAGTCCGTAGGACAACATACATCTCAACAATCATACCATAGGCTTGCTTCTAGGGTTTGGCCTCCTTGATCTCGTGGTAGATCTACTCTTGTACTACCCATATCATCAATATAATCAAGCAGGACGTAGGGTTTTACCTCCATTGAGAGGGCCCGAACCTGGGTAAAAACATTGTGTCCCTCGTCTCTTGTAACCATCCGCCTAGACACACAGTTCGGGACCCCCTACCGAGATCCGCCGGTTTTGACACCGACATTGGTGCTTTCATTGAGAGTTCCTCGTATGCGTCACCGATAGGCTCGATGGCATCTTCAACCAGCGACGCTGTCGGTGAGACTTTTCTCCCGGACAGATCTTCGTGTCGGCGGCTTTGCATGCGGGCAATTCTCTTAGCCACAGAGCAGATCGAAGCTACGCCCGGGCCGTCGGTCAGGTTTGAAGCTTAAACTTCACGGCCGATGTCCGCGGAGACTTGATCTTCGACGGACTCGAGCCACAGCCGAGCGCGCCGCACTGTGACGATGGGCATGATCTAGCTCTGCCGCCGTACAGTGCTCTGGTGGCCGCACATGGATCAGCCTCGGCCATTAGCCCGGAGCCGATCACCCAGATCGAGGGTCGGCGGATAGACGCCGCCCTGGGGGCTACAACATCCACGGCGATGGAGCCGAACACCAATCTTGTCCCTTGCGAAACTCGTGAATCCGAGCCGCCGGACTCCTTGCCGGACTCCGAACCTCCCGCGCCCCTACCAATCAATCCGGATTGGGCGCCGGTTATGGAATTCACCGCCACGGACATATTCCAACACTTGCCTTTTGGCGATATCCTAAATTCATTAAAGCATCTCTCGTTATCGGGAGAGTCCTGGCCGGACTATGGCCAGGATGGTTGGATTACGGACGACGAAGAAATTCAGAGCCCACCCACCACCCACTTTGTAGCCACTTTGCCGAGATTTAACCGACATGCTAGACTACGACTCAAAGACATCGGCGCTATGGACGGCGATGCCGGAGACGACGAGAACCAAAGCCTATAGGGCATCGGAAGGCCACCTCATCATACGACGTATACATGGTGGATACCCCAAAAGAAGGGATGGCGAAGAAGCGGCGGAGGCGGACTCTTTAAAGAAGCAGCCCAAACGCCGGGCGTCGTGGCGCCGCTCTAAATCCCGCCACAAAGAAGAATGGAGATTCCGCACAGAGACAATAATACTCGGGAGGCGCGAAGACAATCCCTCCAAAGAAGACTCGGCAGCAGAGGATGCGTAGCAAGCCCCACGAGAGGCGGCGAGGCGAAGGGTTGAGGATGATAACTATATGCCTCCCTCCAAGACGGCAAGCCTCAACGATGACGAATTCGCTCGTACTCGAGGATCCCGTCGAACAAGAGCGCTTCAAGCGCGGGCTTATCGCCACAAAGAAACAGCCTAAAGAAAAAGCAGCAGCAGCTTCAAGCTGATCGAGACTGCTGGCCGATCGATGGATCGAGGTCCTCGCGGCGAAGAGTATAAACTCGAACGTCCCTCAAAAGGTTACCCAAGGCGCAAGCTGCTCCCGATTAGAGGAGGAAGCATACATACCTTCATCACCAACAAGACGACATGGCTGACCGACCACCCGTGGTCGTGACGAGAGGCATCCAGGCCCCCACCAAGATCGTACCCGGCATCGCTCCAAAAGTACGGCCAAGAGGGAACGCCGGACTTGCGAGACATCTTGGAGGACAAGGCAAGGCAATCCAGATCCATCTATGGATCACGTGGCGCCCTCGACCCACGATTTAATACCGTCGCGCGGACACAATAACCCGGCCGGGCGAACACGATGAAGCGGCGCTCTCTCGAGCTGCGTCGCGATATCGCTCATCTGAGGCACCGCACACCCTCTATGGTTCACTGACGAAGTAATGGATCATCAGATCCCCGAAGGGTTTAAACCCGTAAACATTGAATCTTACAACGGCACAACAGACCCCGCGGTGTGGATCGAAGACTACCTTCTCCACATCCATATGGCCCGCGGCCATGATCTCCACGCCATCAAGTACCTACCACTCAAGCTTAAAGGACCAGCTCGGCATTGGCTTAACAGCTTGCCCGCAGAGTCAATTGGGAGTTGGGAAGACCTGGAGGCCGCATTCCTTGATAACTTCCAAGGCACATATGCGACCACCGACGCCGATGACCTAAGCCACATCATTCAGCAGCGAGACGAATCGGCGGACAATTACGACACGGTTCTTGACAAAGAAAAACCAAATCGTCGATTGTCCGGATCAGAGGCCCTTGCAGCCTTCAAACATAACATCCGGGACGAATGGCTAGCCCGGCACAGGGGCAGGAAAAGCGAAATCCATGGCAGCCCTCACATCGTTAATGACCCGCTTTTGTGCGGGGAGGACAGCTAGCTAGCCCGCAAAGCAACAATCTCCGTAAAAATTCTGGCAGTCCGGATACTAAGGACAAAGAACGCGGCGAATCACGTCGAATCAAAACAAAGCGCCGCGTGCGGCGATGATAAGGAGGATCTGGCGGTCAATGCGGATTCGAGGCTCTAAACCCGGCCGCGGAAGAAGCCATTTAAAAGAACCACTCCGGGTCCGTCAATCTGGACCGAATACTCATTGCTTATGCGGATACATGGCACCTCTGAAAAGCCAGCTAACCACACCAATAGAGATTGTTGGGTGTTCAAGCAGGCCGCAAGTTAATTGCGAAAACAATGACAAGGGGCTAAATAGCGACGACGAAGAAGAGACCCGCCGCCCGAACAATAGAGGACGAAGGGTTTTCCCCACAAGTGCGGACGGTGAATATGATATCTGCGACCCATATACCCAAGAGGAGAGGAAGCACGCACTACGGGGCGTCTATGCGATGGAGCGGTCGCCCCAAAGTTCAACCCATGGTCCTCTTGCCCGATCACTTTCGATCGAAGAGACCATCCGACCAGCATACGCCATGGCGGATTCGCGCATTGGTTTTAGACCCAATCGTCGATGGGTTCCACCTCACAAGAGTCTGATGGACGGCGGTAGCAACTGAACTGCTTTATCGAGGATCTGGTCGCAAAATGGGCATAGACCCATCAAGGATTAAACCTACAAAGACAACCTTTAAAGGCGTCATCCGTGAGTGGAAGCCAAGCTATGCAGGCTCAGTCCACATGGAAGTGGTCTTGGATCCCGGATAATTTCGAGCGAAGAGTTAATCTTTGATATAGTCCCGTTCATGGCGGCTATCATGCTCTGCTTTCGGACGAACGCGTTTACAAAGTTCAGCGCGTGCTGCATTACGCATACCTAAAGCTCAAGATGCGGGCCCTCGAAGTCATCGCGGTCAGCGGAATCTGAACGCTCCTCGAGCGGAGGAACATCTGATGGCTCTCGCGGCGAAATCTGAGTAGCCTTCTAAGGCAATTCTCAAGTCCGGCAGTTAAAAGGCCGGACACATCAAAGCGCGCCCGGAGCAATTTCAAACAAGACCACCTGGCGCGATTAGAGCATGTGTAGCAATGCGGCCCCAACCCTCGCCCGCGCATAATTGCAAGAATAACACCCCGCGTACATCATTACGCTTTGGAGATACCATGGGCGCAGGGAAAGGGGCACGATCAGAATGGACCTAGAGTGCGGCTCGACCACACCAGGGGCTCACACGAGTGCCCCCCTTCTTCTCATTTTTATTTTTTTCTTCTTTTATGTACACAGGACTCTGTTAACCAGAAGCCCTGTCCGGTGGCGAATTTGCCGAACTCACGATGCAACAGCTAGGGACTAAAGAAGGCCGCGACAAACACCCAGGTGGTCTCAATTACGAGCATTAAATTCAATTATATACACCGAGTCTGCAGCTCATCCCTGAAGGGGGACATGTTTATTTAGTCCAAATCCCTTGCTTACCGCACTATTTGTATCAGTCCGCTCTACTAGCAGACTTTCTTTCATAAATAATGCAGCACCTCTTTATTGCAATTGCATTATCTTTTATATATATGTTCATTATATGACATCTCGCACCCGTATATTTTGGTACGGCCGAATACGCCAGGGGCTTCTGTTCCCCAAATTATGGTGTGATTAAGTCCGAACACTTTCACAAGTGCGGCACCCCGAACTTATAGCATTATATGAATCGGCTCCGAATCATGTCTTGGGTTAATAGTTGGGTTTGCCCGGCTCCCATGTTTTGGTGCCTTACGTTCCGTTCCGTCGGTTAAGGTAGCACTGGGAGAACCACTGCGATTGCGCCCGGTTGAGCAGGTTAACGCCTCGATGGAAAGCTAAAACCGGCCGGCATGATAAGGCGAGAGACCGCTGTTAGAGAGGTTTTTCGGTCCTAAAGACTCACGCCGCTTGAAGAAGTTCGGACAATGTCCGAAGAAGGCGTGGATAGCGCCGATTCGGTCTTACGAATACCGGGGCTTCACGAAATTTAAAATTATAGAATTCTATGGCTAAGTGAGAGTGTTCAAGCATTATAAGTCTGGTTGCCTCGTTCGTTGTGTTGGCGCCTCCTCGATGGACCCAACAATGGGAACAAGAGTGCTCATGTTTATCGAACACCCGGCACTTTCGGGCTAGGGGCTGAAGCCAACGACTTGCCATCTCTCGAGATTTTATAAGCGGCCGCCTGAAGGTAATATTTTAAATTAAACAAGCGTTGCTCATGGCGCATATGAAAGAAGTTTTCAGCGCCAGGATAAAACATACTGGCGAGTTTACTCAAAATTACATTTCGGGAGCACTCATCTGCAATATCGCGAGCTCCCTTGAGACAATCTTATAATACCGCTCCGGCGTGCGATGCTCCTTTCGGCGGCGGTGGGTCCGTGAGAAGCTTCTCGCATCCAGTTTGCCCCATTGCACCTTTATGCGGGCAAGGGCCCGGCAGCGCCTTCAATGCAAAGTGGCGCTTGACTACATCCAGCTGGGCACGCATCCACCAGCCGCCGCCGAGGCCAAAGTAGCTCCCGAGCATGGCCTGTCGAGCCATAGCCGGACTATGAGGCCCTTCATGGCCTCCTCGGCTACCTTGTGGAGTTCGACCACCGCTTCACTGGTCGCTTGGGGCACCGGATGGCGGCCTCGAGTACTAAGACCAAGACCTTCTCCGTCGAGCTCCCATCCTCGCCACGATAGAATGCAGCGGCATCGACGCGCACTCTGGCAGATCTGCAAGCGCCTCGAGAGCTCGAATTGGGTAAGTGTCGGTAGTTCACACTAACATGCACCTTTGCATGAAAAATGCCTTACCCGCCGCTATCTTCTTTATGTCCTCAACTTCCTGAAGGGCCTTACGGGCCTCGGCCTTGGCGGACTTGGCACTTACGAGAGCCGAGGCAAGCTCAGACTCTCGAGTCTTGGAGTCGCGCTCCAAACTATCATGCTTTTCCATGAGAGCCTGGAGCTCTTGCCGAACTTCCGCCACCTGGGCCTCTTGCTTTTCTCGCTCAGCCCGTTCTGTGGCCGCATTGCGTTCGGCCGCGGACACGGCATCCTTCAGGGCTGCCACCTTGTTAGTGGCCCCTGCAATACACATATTATCCTTGTTAATTTTATTTGCAACCGAAATCCTTTTCTGTAAGGTACTTATTTAAGTGGTGTTACTCACCTTCTTTTTCCTCGAGCTGCTTCTTTGCATGGCCGAGCTCTTGCTCGAACCGCTCGAGGTCCTTCTTCAGCACCTCGACCTCCGCCGTTAATGCGGCAGAGGTCAGCAGCGCAGCCTGCAAACCCATATTGACATATTTTAGGCAACCCTGCGTATATCTTGTTAGATCCTCGGTCCGGCTTTTCTTCCGAACACCGAACTAAGCATCGAGGCTACTATCTATGCGGTATTACATTACATAATTTTAACTTCTTACCTCAAAGCTCGTTAGAAGGCTGCTGCGAGCTTCGGTCACCCTGCTCTTGGCGGTCAGATTTCTCAATCACCGCACTCATGATAGTGCGGTGTTCTTCCTGGTGGAAGCGCCTTTAAGCGCCTCCAACAGGTTATCCGGCGCCTCGGTTGGATGGAGGCCGCCCGGCGTCCTGATCTTTCCTTCTTCCGAAGGGCGCTTGCGGACTCTGGAACCATTACGGGTTCCGATGTAGAGTCCGGCATGAAGTCCGAGAGGTCGCCTGACGGCGCCTCCGGAGCCTCCTCCTGATGGGTCCCTCTTCGGGATCCCACCTCGGCGTCCTCGTCGGCGCGTGGGGTAGAGGCGGTCGGGGCGGAATTTACGTCCGACGAGGCCAATGACCCGCTCATCGAGTCGGGAGGTCATCCTGGCGGACTACGGACGAATGCGGTGTTAGAGGATATTGCGTGACATGAAAAGTCGGCATATAGATGATCCGGATACTTACGATCTTGCCGGACGCTTTGGCTCTTGAGGCCACTCATCCTCGCCAATCTTGATGTTGGCGAAACTGTCTGGGGATAGTTCTCCCCTCTCGGACCCTTCGGCCTCCCGATTGGGAAGCCTTCCTCTTCTTCTCTCCCTCTTCCGGAGAGAGTACTCCTCCTCGTTCTTGGGGAGGAGTCCTCGTCGTCGTCGACGCCTTTGATTCTGAGGAACCCTTTCGAGTCCCCGCGCCACCTTCTTGGCCTTCTTCTCGGCACTCGTGCGGTGCGGAACCAAGCAGCCCTGCTAAGCGGTGTCCACTGGTCTTCGGCATGGGAGCCGGGCTGATGAGCAGCTTGGCCTTCTCCATCCATTCCTGTCAAAGGAAGAGGCAGATTAAAACCTCACTAGAGTCAATCTAATTACCACAAGTGTCCCGTAATGGGGTTGAATCACTTACCTCGTCAGTCGGAGACTGCGAGCTGAATCCGCGGTCTTCGGTCACGGATGCGGGGGCTTTGGCGCCCTTGAACAGCACCCTCCAGGCACCTTCGTGTGTTGTATCGAAGAGCCCGCTTAGCGCCTGGTGCTGTTTCGGATTGAAATCCCACAAATTGAATGCCCGTTCTTGGCATGGGAGAATCCGCCGGAGGAGCATGACTTGGACCACGTCGACAAGCCGGAGCCTATTGCTCACCATCTTCTTGATGCAGGCTCGGAGTCCCGTCACCTCCACCGGATTGCCCCACTGCAAGCCCTTCTCTTTCCAAGAGGTGAGCTGCGTGGGGATTCCAGATCTGAACTCGGGGGCCGCCGCCCATGTGGGCTTGCGCGGCTCGATGATGTAGAACCACCCCGATTGCCACCCCTTGACGGAGTCCACGGAGGTCCCTTCTAGCCAAGGGATGTTGGGCAATTTGCCCAACATGGCTCCTCCGCATTCCGCTTGCATGCCCTTCACAACCTTCGGCTTGACGTTAAAGGTCTTGAGCCACAGGCCGAAGTGGGGCTGGATGCAGAGGAAGGCCTCACACACGGCGATAAACGCCGAGATGTTGAGGATGAAGTTGGCGCCAGGATCGTGGAAATCCAGCCGTAGTAAAACATGAGCCCCGGACAAATGGATGGAGCGGAAAGCCCGATCCAGCGGAGGAAGTGGGGAGGAAGACGACCCTCTCATGAGGCCACTGGGGTAGGGATGAGCTGCCCCTCGTCGGGCGACCGATCATATATCGCGGAAAGGTATCCGGCGTCGCGCAGCTTGGTGATGTCCTCCTCCTTGGCGGTGGAGGCCAACCATTTACCTCCCGCTCCGGACATATTCGGAGAAGGTCGAGGCGAGATGTGCGAGCTTGGGCATTGGAGCTTGAATTCGCAGGGATGGATAAGCAAAGGAGGAAGAAGGCGTAGGTGAGAAGGTGAATCCTTATCCCTTATATATAGGCGGACAAAACTATGCGTCCCCCACCGGCCTGGTAAAACTCGCTTATCTCCCAAGTGCCAACATCAATGGCGCGGTTGGGTTACCCACGCACGTATTGATGAGAATCCCGGAATAAGGGGAACACGATCTCTGCTTCGACAGGACGTGCCAAGGAAACTGCTTCGCTAAACGTGCTGAGGTGGTATAGTAATTCAAACAAAGGCTTGGTTGCGGTGTGATGACACGCCGCATAATACATCAGCAGATTGAGCTAAGTGTACATTTTATTCTCTCTATGGTGGAATGTGGAAATTATTTTTGCAGAGCCGGACACTATCCTAGTGTTCATTATCTTCTCCGGATTATTCAAGGGAGGAACCCGCCTTGCAATGCCGAACATTATGCACGTCGGATTTATCGTCATTGAAGACTAGTTCAGGGGCTACTGAGGGAGTCCTGGACTAGGGGGTGTCCGGATAGCCGGACTATCAATATCCGCCGAACTCCCAGACTACGAAGATAGAAGATTGAAGACTCCGGCTCGTGTCCGGATGGTACTTTCCTTGGCGTGGAAGGCAAGCTTGGCGATACAGATATGTAGATCTCCTACCATTGTAACCGACTGTAACCCTAGCCTCCTCCGTGTCTATATAAACCGAGGGCTTTTAGTCCGTAGGACAACATACATCTCAACAATCATACCATAGGCTAGCTTCTAGGGTTTAGCCTCCTTGATCTCGTGGTAGATCTACTCTTGTACTACCCATATCATCAATATTAATCAAGCAGGACATAGGGTTTTACCTCCATCGAGAGGGCCCGAACCTGGGTAAAAACATCGTCTCCCTCGTCTCTTGTTACCATCCGCCTAGACGCACAGTTCGAGACCCCCTACCCGAGATCCGCCGGTTTTGACACCGACAAGGAGGAAGAAGACTCTCTCCCAGAGGAAGGAGAGAGGAAGAGTGAGGGAGTCCTAGACTAGGGGGTGTCCGGATAGCCGGACTATCATCGTCCGCCAGACTCCAAGACTACGAAGATACAAGATTGAAGACTCCGTCCCGTGTCCGGATGGGACTTTCCTTGGCGTGGAAGGCAAGCTTGGCAATACGGATATGTAGATCTCCTACATTTTAAACCGACTCTGTGTAACCCTAGCCTTCTCCGGTGTCTATATAAACCGGAGGGCTTTAGTCCGTAGGACATAACCTCCATTACAACATTCATACCATAGGCTAGCTTTTAGGGTTTAGCCTCCTTGATCTCGTGGTAGATCTACTCTTGTACTACCCATATCATCAATATTAATCAAGTAGGACGTAGGGTTTTACCTCCATCAAGAGGGCCCGAACCTGGGTAAAACATTGTGTCCCTCATCTCCTGTTACCATCCGCCTAGACACATAGTTCGGGACCCCCTACCCGAGATCCGCCGGTTTTGACACCGACATTGGTGCTTTCATTGAGAGTTCCTCTGTGTCGCCGCCGATAGGAAGGATGCCTCCGCCCGTCTTCAAGGACGGTGTTTTCGCCAAAGGGGCCTTGGCCTCCGGCCAAACTATCCGGCTAGGTGGTTTTCTTATGACCGCCTGTCCGGCCACTGCTTCGACGATGACTTCTCAAGTAGTCAAAAGCAATCTTCGCGTCAGCTCGGAATCTGCCGAGCAGCTGGATCCGATAGAGCTCTCGTCTGTCAACGAGCTCTTGGATCGCATCGCCGCCCTGGGAGTCTCTACAGACTACAATCAGATCGGGCTTAAAACCGATCTGAGAGAGATTAACTCTCCCCAGGTCACCCACCACGTTGCAGTGGTAGAGGGACAATGCGGCGACTCTTCTCCTATATTGAAAACTAGTCACGTCCGGGTTCCCGAACCCCCCATGCCGGACTTCCGCGGAGGGACGGACTTCGATCGAGCACTGAACTTAAAATCATGCATCGCTCCGGACTTGCCGGACTGCGTCCAGCAATCCAAGCTTCCGAATTTGGAAACTTCCCGGCCTTTAAGCCTTGAGACGGGTAGGGTTCCGGACGTAATTCCACCCACCCGCCCGGACACATGCGATCTATCTCTAATCCGGCAAGAGCCCGCTGAAACAATTACATCACTCTTGGGCGATTCCTCCTGGTCATGGACAGGATAAAGGACTGCCGAGAGGATAACGCAATCTCAATTTTTTGCAATAATTGCACGGATAAGGGAATCTTGAACGCCGTCAGCCGTCGTAAAATTACACAATTCGCCGACCTGGCGTCCATAATCTGAAATCTTGTGCGATGGAGAGTTTTCGAAAGACCGAAAATAATTTTTGGGACAATCCGGCCCCAACCCTAGTCCGCAACAAAAGGGTGCATTACACTCGGGCACGGATACAAAAACAAAAAGCAAAAACCCCATAGAGGGCACGGAACCGTCTTTGGAGGGATGGCTCGGCGGACCTCAGTAAACTTCCAAGATAAAGGGCGCCGTCCCAACACATAGCCTCGAGCATGTTGGATATTACGGCAGGTGGCCAAAAGTGGCGAGGAGCTTCTAGCCCCGCAAAACCACTCCAACAATACTGGTACGGTATCAACAGTCTTCAAGACCTTCGCATCAAATAATATGCGAAAGCGAACAATCCAGCGGCCTTGCCGAAGTCTACCAAGTAGCAACAACAAATCCATGGAGCGACACAGCCATCACCTTCAACGCCACGACGAACCCAAATTCGAACAGCCCGAGCACCACCAAGACTGGTGCTTAGTCCTATAGTGGACGGACTTTCGACTTACAAAGGTCCTCATGGATGGCGGCAATGATTAAACCTCATCTACGAGGAAACTCTTGAAAATGGAAATAGATGGAGCCGATGAGCGAAGCAAAGACAACCTTCAGAGGAATAATACCCGGTGGGAAGCACGCTGCACCGAAAAATCACACTCGATGTGGTGTTCGCTCGCGGACAATTACAGATCGAAGAAGTCACGTTCCAAGTGGCCCGTTCAATAGCGGATATCACGCTATGCTAGGACGGAGGCATTCACAATTTTCAAGCCGCACCCCATTACGGGTACATGAAGCTCAAAATGCCTGGGCCCGGTGGAATAATCACTCTCGTTAGTGATCCGGACATAGCATTACGCGCCAAAAACAAGACAGACGCGTTAGCCCTGGAGGCGCTATCCAAAGCCCTAGCGGCAGAAGAACTCACCACGCTGCACTCTATGGTGAATAGGGACGATGTGATACTCGATAAGAGATCAAAGTCCACCTCCTTTAAACCAGCAGACGAAATAATAAAATTCCAGGTCCATCCAACGAACCCAACAAAGACGGCCTCCATCGGGGCACAATTGAACCCTCGATGTAGACGCCAGATCATGCGAAATTCCCGGGAAAATAGGGACATTTTACCGGCACCCATCGGATATGCCCTAATCCCACGCAGATTAGCGAACACAGCCTAAACATCCTAAAAGGATTCAAGCCACCAAACAGGCTCTTGACGATTTTCCAACCCAAAAGACAGGCAATGGGAGAAGAGCTAGCCAAACTCTTGGAAGCCGGATTCATCGAGAGATATCAAACATCCGGATTGGCTAGCAAATCGGTAATGGTACCAAAGAAGGACAAATCTCGGCGCCTATCGTCGATTTTAAAGACCTCAATAAGGCTTGCCCAAAGGATCCTTCCTCCCCCGCATCGACCAGATAATCGATGCTCTGCAGACACGATTCATTGTGCTTCCTCGACGCATACTCCGGATACCATCAAATTAAGATGGCGGAAGCAGACCAAGCCGCAACGGCATTCGTCACTCCATATGGACCATTCTGCTTCAACACGATGCCCTTCGGACTTAAAAACGCCGACGCAACATATCAGCGCATGATTCAAACATGTCTGGCCACCCAGATCGGCAAAACAGTAGAGGCATACGTAGACGACGTAGTCGTCAAAACCAAACACGTCGAAACTCTAGTAGACAACTTGAGGCTCACATTCAACAACCTCAGAGCATATGACATCAAGCTGAATCCGGAAAAATGCGTTTTCGGCGTACCAGCCGGAAAACTACTGGGCTTTATTGTATCCGGTAGAGGAATTGAAGCAAACCCAGCCAAAATCCGAGCTCTGTCACAGCTAGATATCCCAAAAGACCTCAAGCAAATACAAAAATTGACTGGATGCATGGCGGCTCTAAGCCGCTTTATCTCCCGTCTAGGAGAAAAGGCATTGCCCCTCTATTGCCTCCTTAGGCGCACCGAACACTTCGAGTGGACGAATGCTGCCACCGCCGGACTCGAAGAAATAAAGGCCATATTGGCAACAAATCCGGTCCTGGCAGCGCCCAACCTGGGCGAACCAATGTTGTTATATATCGCAGCAACACATCAAGTTGTAAGTGCGGTACTCGTCGTCGAACGAGAAACAGAAGGGCATAAATTCCCTCTTCAAAAACTAGTGTATTACGTATCCACTGTGTTAACCCCACAAGTCCGTTACCGCACTATCAAAAGATAGCGTGTCACGGTGTTCATGGCATCCGGAAGCTTGACACTACTTTCAAGAGTGTTCGCTAACGGTGGCCTCAAGTACCACTCAATGACATTATAAATAACCGCGACGCTTACGGGCAGGATTGCGAAATGGGCCATTGAGCTCTTACCATTCGATATAACTTACAAACCTCGTGAGCTATAAAGTCACAAGTCTTGGCTGACTTTGTCGCTGAATGGACCGGCGAACTCCCTAAAGAGTATGGCGATACTCCAATTGGATTATGCACTTGACGGCTCTAAAATGTTGGCGGATGGGGTCAAGGCGTCGTATTGACGTCCCCAACCGGGGACACAGTCCAGTATGTAATTCAAATAATGTACACGGACTCCAACAACGCAGCCGAATACGAGGCCCTGTTACACGGTCTCCGGATGGCAATCTCAATGGGTATTCAACGCCTAGAGGTGCGCGGGGACTCAAACCTTGCAATATCCCAAATAAATGGAGATTTTGACGCCAAGGATCCGAAAATGGCAGCATATCGCAACGCTGTCCTAAAAATGTCAGCTCGGTTTGAAGGACTCGAATTCCATCACGTAGCCCGAGATAATAACCAAGCGGCCGACGTACTGGCACGCATCAACGCAAAACGCGACGCTGTCCCTCCAAACATCTTCCTGGAACGGCTCTTCAAGCCATCCGTACTATGGGAAGAGGAGTCCGGAAATGACAAACCGAAAAAAACCGCGCCAATCGGCGATCCAGCCGATGACATAACACCTTTAGCCCACGACATAATGGCAGTAATCGCCCCGTGGACAGAACCATTCCTAGGCTACTTGCTGAGGGAGGAACTTCCCGAAGACCAAAATGAGGCCCGCTGCATAGTCCGGCGATCTAAAGCCTACAAGGTCCATGAGGGAGAACTTTATAAGAAAAGCACAACCGGAGTCCTTCAAAGGTGTATCTCCGAAGAGGAAGGGCGAAACCTCCTGGCTGAAATTCATGCCGGACTAGGCGGACACCACGCCGCAGCTCGGGCCCTTGTAGGAAAGGCATTCCATACAGGATTTTATTGGTCGACGGCCCGGTTAGATGCTCAGGACTTAGTTCAAAGATGCGTCGGTTGTCAGCTCTTTGCTAATCAGAGCCATATGCCACCCACCGCCCTCAAAACTATACCCATTACCTGGCCGTTCACGGTCTGGGGGCTTGACATGGTTGGACCCCTTAAAGGAGGAACCCACAAGCAAAGGTACCTATTGGTCATGGTGGACAAGTTCACCAAATGGATAGAGGCCAAACCAGTCAAAACGGTAGAGTCCGGACCAGTGATAGACTTTATATCCGGGGTAGTACACCGTTATGGTGTCCCCCACAGCATCATCACCGATAACGGCACGAATTTCACGGCCGACGAGGTTAAGTCATGGTGCAAAAACATGGGCATTAAGCTCGACTACGCTTGATCTATCATCCTCAAACCAGCGGTCAAGTGGAACGAGCAAATGGTCTAATAATGGCGGCATTAAACCCAAAGCTAGTGCGGTCACTTACTAAATCGACACGCCTTTGGGTAGAGGAGCTCGACTCCGTGCTCTGGGGGCTGCGGACAACACCCAACCGTACTACCGGATTCACACCATTTTTTATGGTATACGGCGCAGAGGCAGTTCTGCCCTGCGACATTATTCATGACTCACCTCGAGTGTGCATGTACGAAGAAAGAGAGGCCAAGCTGGATCGGCAGGACAGCTTGGACGCATTGGAGGAGGAACGCGACGTCGCCAAGGCTCGTTCCGCATTCTATCAGCGGCAGGCTCGAAGATATCAAAGCAGAGAAGTACGGGCCAAGACTTAAAACGTTGGCGAACTAGTTCTACGCCTGTCAGACAAGAAGAAGGACAAACTCAAGCCCAAATGGGAGGGCCCCTTCATCATCGATCAAGTCCTCGACCGGTAGGCGTCACTGTCTTAAATCGTCGGACAACCGAATCGAGCCGAACCCATGGAACGCAGCCCGCCTCCGAAGATTCTATGCCTAGCGCCGGACAAAGAGTTCGTCCCCTTCCCTCGTTCAAATTTTTTACACTTCGGCTGTCTTTTGTTTCTCTTTCTTCTCTTAACCCTTCTACCACAAAGCCCTTAAGGGCCTACTTGTGCATTGTTTGCATACACTTGATGTGCCATTCGCACTCATTATACCTGGGGGCTTCTTTTCCAGAAGCTCAATTATAAGGGATTCATGCCCAACACATGTGTCAAGCTTCCACGTGTACCTTTTACTCACCATAATATGCATCGATATGACTTAAGTTTTGGCCAAGCTGGGTTGCCTGGCTCCTGTGCTTACCCCTACGTTCCCGATTGTTCGGCTAGGAGGTAAAGGAGCACCTCTGTGATTATTCTTGTCGAATTGACGGATGTGTACCTCGGTAGGTGAAGCCGAAAGCTAGCGTTCTTAAGGGAATATTCGGTCGGTAATGTGAAAGATGATTTTTCTTTTTTTCCTATCTATTTATCTACCCCGGATGTTTTTCTCTTTTTACAGATCCGGACATGCACCTTAGGGCATGCCTCCCAGAAAAGGAACCCTTAACGAACTATTCTCCTGGAAGATGTTTCTTACTAACCATGTAATATAACATAACTAGTTGGGCACTTGTCTGATAAAGCACTAATGACCCCTACACCTGGTCTCCATGCATACCACGGTTGTTTCTTAACCGAGAAGGTATTCGGACACACTCCGGACTCTAGGGTCCCGAGGTTGAAGCGAAAAGGTCGGCAAAGACAAACGATCTACAATCCGGCTAGAAGGCATTTCACATGTCATTTAAAAAAATACATTGTCAAAACTACTGACTGTATTCTTCCTCAATCCCGTCTAACAGGCTGTCTAATTTATAGTCCCGTTGGGAAAATTTAGCGGCCAACTCTACTTGGCCGTATACTAAACTCACAGGGATCTCCTTCCCATCGGGCCCCAAAGGTCCGACCTCGGCCATATGGTTGGGATCCGCCTTCTTGTACCGCGTCTTCACCATGGCCCAAGCCCCCCTAGCACCTTGGCGGCAGGCTGAAATCTTCCACAAACGGAAGCGCCGCCGCATTCCTTGAAGCTTCTCCGTAAGCTCCCCAAGGCCTTCGGGCAGGGAAAGGGCCGGCCATAAAGCCTGAACGGCGTCGCTCATAGCCTGCCGAACTCGTTCGAGTAGCTACAACAGCTCGGGATGTTGATCGCCCGTCAATACGGGCATCTCCTCTGCAGGGCGACCTGTGAGAATACCTACAGACACATTTTGTCAATTGACTTCCTCGCCGAACTCTTCTTTTCAAAGGAGTTAAACTAAGCACTACTATAGATGCCGCGATGCAAGCCGCTGATTCTCCTAATGGAGCGAACAGCTCGGCCCGAACACCTTTCAGCTCTTCCCCGAGCTTGGCATGGGCATCCTGGAGCTTGTTCCTCTCTTGCTGTACCCTATTCAGCACCCTCTCGCCGGCCTTCAGCTAGCGCAGTAATTCCTGCCTGTCCGGATCTTGTCTGGCGGCACCTGCAATGTCATTATTAGACTTGTGCGCATGCCGCATAGCGCTTATATTTATGAATAAAAATGTGTTACCAGGAGGGGTCTCTGCGTTTCCTCCTGCGGCAGCAAGTCCGGCCTCAAGTTGGGTCTTGCATTCTTGCAGCTCCTGAGACAATTGGGTATTCTTCTCAGCTACCATAGGCTAGCTTTTAGGGTTTAGCCTCCTTGATCTCGTGGTAGATCTACTCTTGTACTACCCATATCATCAATATTAATCAAGCAGGACGTAGGGTTTTACCTCCATCAAGAGGGCCCGAACCTGGGTAAAACATCGTGTCCCTCATCTCCTGTTACCATCCGCCTAGACACACAGTTCGGGACCCCCTACCCGAGATCCGCCAGTTTTGACACCGACAAAGAGGAAGGCTTCCCCGACAGGGGAGGCCGAAGGGTCCAAGAGGGGAAGAACTATTCCCCCGGACAGCTCCGCCAACGCCAACGTTGGTGATGAAGAGTGGCCCTCAAGGGCCAGGCCTCCGGCAAGATCGTAAGTATCCGGATTCCTGAACGATTTTCGATTTATTTTGTGTCACATAGTGTCCTTCTAATGCCGCATACTGCCTGCAGTCCGGCCGATGATGATCTCCCCGCTTCGTCGAGCGGGTTGTTGGCTCCGTCGGATGTAGATTCCATCCCGACTGCCTCTACCCCTCGCGCCGCTGAGGACGCCGAGGTGGGATCCCGGGAAGGGACCCATCAGGAGGAGGCTCGGGCGCCGCAAGGCAACCTCCGGACTTTGCGCGGACTCCACACCGGAACCCGCATGGTTCGAGTCCGCCGCAGCCCTTTGCAAGAAGGGCAAGACCGTGGACGCCGCGGCCCCCGTCCAACCGGAGGCGCCGGACAACTTCTTGGAGGCGCTCAAAGCGCTTCCATCGAGGAAGAACACCACACTATCATGAGTGCGGTGATTCGTAAGGTTCACTCGCCAAGAGCGGGCTGACCGAAGCTTCGCAGAGCCTTCTAACAGGCTTTGAGGTAAGAAGTTAAAAATATGTAATGTAATACCACATAGATAGTAGCCCTGATGCTCGGTTCGGTGTTGGAAAGAAAAGCCGGATGGGGATCTAAAAAGATATCTGCAGGTTGCTAAAAATTATGTCAATATGGGTTTGCAGGCTGCTGCTCTTGACCTCTGCCGCACTAATCTGCGGAGGTCGGTGCTGAGCAGGACCTCGGCGGTCCGAGCAAGAGCTCGGCCGTGCCACTGGCAGCTCGAGGACAAAGAAGGTGAGTAACACCTCTTTGAATAGTTACCTTCTGAGAAAAGGATTTAGGTTGCAATAAAATAACAAGGGTAGCGTGGAGTGCTGTAGGGGCCATGAGCAGGTGGCGGCCTGAAGGAGGCCGTGTCCGTGGCGAACGCAATGCAGCCACTTTAACAGCGGGAGCGAGAGAAGCAGAGGCGCGGGTGGCGGAAGTCGGCAAGAGCTCCAGGCTCTCATGGAAAAGCATGAGACTTTGGAGCGCGACTCAAAGACTCGAGAGTCCGACCTTGCCTCGGCTCTCGAAAGTGCCAAAGCCGCCAAGGCCGAGGCCCATAAGGCCCTTCAGGAGATTGAGGCGATGAAGAAAATAGCAGCGGGTAAGGCATTTTTCATGCAAAGCAAGCATGTTAATGTAAACTACCTGACACTTACCCGAATTCGGAGCTCTCCAGGGGCGTTTGCAGATTTGCCTCGCAGTGTGTCCGATGCCGCCGCGTTCTACCGAGCCGAGGAGGGAGCTCAGCGGAGAAGGTCTTCGGTCTCGATCTGTTGAGGCCGGCCATCCGTGCCCCTAGCGATCACCAAGCAGCTAGTCGAGCTCCACAAGGTAGCCGAGCAGGCCATGAAGGGCCTCATAGTCCGTCTGTGGCTGGAGTGGCCATGCACAGGAGCTACTTCCTCGTCTGCGGCGGCTGGTGGATCGTGCCCCTCAGGTAGAGGTCGTCAGCGCTCCGCTTTGTATTGAAGGTGCTCGTCGGGCCCTTGCCCGCGCAAAGGTGCATTGGGGCAGGCTGGATGCGGAGAGGCTTATCAGCGACGCGCCCGCCAAGGCAAGGAGTATCGTCGCCGAGATGTACTATAAGACATCTCTGAAGGGTGCCCGCAAGATTGCGGATGATTTCCCAGAGATGTAATTATTGAGTAGACTCGCTATGTGTTATCCTGCGCGCTGAAAACTTTGTTCATATCGCTAAGCAATGCTTGTTTAATTTAAAATATTACCTTCAGGCGGCCATTTATAAAATCGAGAGATGGCAAGTCGTCGGCTTCAGCCCCATGCCACTAGTCTTTGGGGTGTTCGGGATAAACTTGAGCACTCTTGTTCCCATTTTTGGGTCCATCTAGGGAGGCGTTCAACACAACGAACAAGGCAACCGGACTTATAATGCTTGAACACTCTCACTTAGCCATAGAATTCTATAATTTTAAATTTCGGCGAAGCCCTAGTATTCGGAAGACCGAATTCGGGGCGCTATCCACGCCTTCGTCGGACATTATCCGGTACTTCGCTCGAAGCGGCATAAGTCTTTAGGGACCGAAAAAGACCTCTCGAGCAGTGACCAGTCTCGCCTTATCATGCCGGTCGGTTTAGCTTTCCATCGAGGCGCTCGCCCAGCTCAACCGGGCGCAATCGCAATGGTTCTCCAGTGCTACCTTAGCCGACGAGCGGGCGTAAGGTACCAAAACATGGGGCCCGCAAACCCAACTATTGACCCAAGACATGATTCGGAGCCGATTCATATAATGCTATAAGTTCGGGGTGCCGCACTTGTGAAAGTGTTCAGACTTATCACACCATAATGCGGGGAACATAAGCCCCTGGTGTATTTGGCCGTACCAAAATATACGGGTGCAAGATGTCATTAATGAACATATATGTAAAGTAATGCAATTATAGGCAAAAAGTGTTGCATTATTTATTCAAGGAGTTCTGCTATGAGTGCGGAATGATACAAATAGTGCGGTAGGCAAGGGATTGGACTAATTAAACATGTCCCCCTCCAGGGGTGGGCTGCGGATTGGTGTATATAATCAAATTTAATGCTCGTAATTGAGACCACCTGAGTGTTTGTCGCAGACTTTTTCCCTCCCTGGCTGTTGCATCGTGAGTTCGATGGGTTCACCGCCGGACAGGGCCTCTGGTGAACGGAGTCCTGTGTATACAAAAAAGGAAAATAAAATGAAATAAAAAGAGCGACACACTTAGGAGCCCCTAGTGTGGTCGAGCCCCTCCCCCTATGCCCATGGTATCTCCAGAGCATAATGATGTACGCGGAGGGCTGGTCTTGCAATCATGCGAGGCTAGGGTTGGGGCCGCATTGTTACGCGTGCTCGAAACGTGCCAGGTGGTCTTGATTGATGTTGCTCCGGGCGCGTTTGGCCGTGTCCGGTCGTTTAATGGCCAGACTCGAGAATTGCCTTGAAAGGCTGCTTTGCACTTCTGCTGCGAGAGCCGCTGTATGTTCCTCCGTTTGGAGGGAGCGTTCCGTATTTTCGTTGACCGTAATGACTCCACGAGGGCCTGGCATCTTGAGCTTGAGGTATGCATAATGCGGCACCGCGTTGAACTTTGCGAACGCGGTTCATCCGAGCAGAGCGTGATAGCCGCTGCGGAACGGGACTATGTCGAAGATTAACTCCTCGCTCCGAAATTATCCGGGATCCGAAGACCACTTCGGTGGATGAGCACTGCATAATTAGCTTCAACACCTGGTATGGCGCCTTTGAAGGTCGTCTTTGTAGGTTTAATCCTTGAGGGTCTATGCCCATCTTGCGCCTTCAGATCTGATAAAGCAGCTTGAGTCTTGCCGCCGTCCATCGGGACTCTCGTGAGGTGAAATCCATCGGCGATTGGGTCTAAAACCAATGCGGCGAATCCGCCATGGCGGATCTTGGTCGGATGGTCTCGTCGATCGAAAGTGATCGCGCAAGAGGACCATGGATTCAACTTCGGGCGACCGCTCCATCGCATATCGTCCCTTAGTGCACGCTTCCGCTCCCTCTTGGGTATATGGGTTGCGTATATCATGTTTACCGTCCGCACTTGTGGGGGGAAACCCTTCTGTCCTCTATTGTTTAGCGGCCGGGTCTCTTCCTCGTCGTCACTATGCAGCCCCTTGTCATTGTTTTCGGCAATTAACTTGCCTGCCTGCTTGAATACCCAACAATCTCTGTTGGTGTGGTTAGCTGGCTTTTCGGGGGTGCCATGTATCTGGCATGAGCGGTCGAGTATTCGATCCAAATTGGACGGACCCGGAGTGGTTCTTTTGAATGGCTTCTTCTGCTGACCGGGTTTAGAGCCTCGGAATCCGGCGTTGACTGCCGTATCCTCATTATTGTCGTCGTTAATGCGGCGTTTATTTTTGCTTCGACGCGACCTGCCGTTGTGGTCCTTAGTATCCGGACTGCCAACATTTTTACTGAGGTTGTTGCTACGAGCTAGCCAGCTGTCCTCTCCCGCACAGAAGCGGGTCATTAGTGATGTGAGGGCTGCCATGGATTTCGGCTTTTCCTGTCTTAGGTGCCGGGCTAGCCATTCGTCGTGGATGTTATGTTTGAAGGCTGCGAGGGCCTCTGCACTCGGACAGTCGACGATTTGATTTTTCTTTGTTAAGAACCGTGTCCAGAACTGTCTGGCCAATTTGTCTGGCTGATGAATTATGTGGCTTAGGTCATCGGCGTCTGGTGGTCGCACATATGTGCCTTGGAAGTTGTCGAGGAATGCGGCTTCCAGGTCCTCCCAACACCCAATTGACTCTACGGGCAAGCTGTTAAGCCAATGCCGAGCTGGTCCTTTAAGCTTGAGTGGGAGATACTTGATGGCGTGGAGATGCGTTGCATGGGCCATATGGATGTGAAGGAGATAATCTTGATCCAAACCGCGAGTCATGCGTGCCATCGTAGGATTCAATGTTTACGGGTTTCAACCCTTGAGGATTTGATGATCCATTACTTCGTCGATGAAGCATAGAGGGTGTTGGCGCCTCAGATTGAGCAATATCACGGCGTAGCTCAAGGGAGCGTTATGCGGTGTGTTCGGCCCGGCGGAGTTGTTGTATCCGGCTCGGCGGTATTAAATGCGTGGGTGGTGGGCGCCCACGTGATCCATATATAGATCTGGATTGTCTTGCCTTGTCCTCCAATATATCCCGCAAGTCCGGCGCGTTCCCCCGTGACTTTGTACTTTTCGAGCGATGCCGGGGTACGGTCTTGATGGAGGGCCTGGATACCTCTCTATCGCGACCACGGGGTGGTCGGTCGGCCGTATTATGCGCTGGTGATGAAGGTTTGTATGCTTCCTCCTCTAATCGGGGGAGCAACTTCCGTTTTGGGTAGCTCTTGGAGGGGCGTTCGAGTTCATACTATTAGGCCGCGAGGACCTCGGTCCATCTGTTGGCCAGCAGGTCTTGATCAGCTTGAAGCTGCTGCTGCTTTTTCTTTAGGCTATTTGCCGTGGCGATAAGCCTGCGTTTAAAACGCTCTTGTTCGACGGGATCCTCGGCGCGACGAATTAAATCGTCGTTGAGGCTTGCCTCGTCTCCGGAGGAGGTATGTAATTATCATCCTCGACCTCTTCGTCCGCCGCTCTCTTGTGAGGGCTTGCTTCGCATCCTCTGCGCTGAATCTTCTTTGGAGGGTTGTCTTGACACTCTCGGGGGTGTTATTATCTCCGGTGCCGGAATCTCCATTCTTGTTGTGGCGGGATTTAGAGCGGCGCCGTTGACGTCGGCGCTTGGGCTATTTCTTTGAGGAATCTGCCTCCGCTGCTTCTTCGCCGTCCCCATCTTTTGGGGTGTCCACCATGTATATGTCATATGACGAGGTGGTCTTCCAGTGCCCTGTAGGCGCTGGTTTTTGATCGTCTCCGGCATCGTCGTCCATAACGTCGATGTCTTCGGAGTCATAGTCTAGCATGTCAGTTAAATCATCGACAGTGGCTACAAAGTGGGTGGTGGGTGGGGTTTGAATTTCTTCGTCGTCCGCATCCCAACCATCCTGTCCGTAGTCCGGCCAGGGCTCTCCGGATAGCGAGAGATGCTTTAGCGAATTTAGGATGTCGCCAAAGGGTGAGTGTTGGAAGATGTCCGCGGCGGTGAGCTCCATGATCGGCGCCCAATCAGATTCGATTGGCAGGGGCGTGGGAGGTTCGGAGTCTGGCAAGGAGTCCGGCGCCTCGGAGTCACAAGCTTTATAAGGGACAGGGTCAGTATTCGGCTCCATCGCCGTGGACGTCGCAGCCCCCGAGGCGGTGTCCAGCCACCCGTCCTCGATCTGCGCAATCAGCTCCGGATTATGGGTCGGAGCGGATTCGTCTTGACCTCAAGGTCTTGTCCGTGGCGAGTTAGATCATGCCCATCGTGACAGTGCGGCACGCTCGGCTGCGGCTCGAGTCCGTCGAAGATCAAGTCCCCGCGGACGTCGGCCGTGAAGTTTAGGCTTCCAAACCTGACCTGATGGCCAGGGGCGTAGCTTTCGATCTGCTCCAGATGGCCAAGTGAATTGGCCCGCAGTGCGAGGCCGCCAAATATGAAGATCTGTCCGGGGAGAAAAGTCTCACCCTGGACGGCGTTGTTGTTGATTGGAGGAGCCATCAAGCCTATCGGTGATGACACAGAGGAACTCTCAATGAAAGCACCAATGTCGGTGTCAAAACCGGCGGATCTCGGGTAGGGGGTCCCGAACTGTGCGTCTAGGCGGATGGTAACAGGAGACAAGGGACACGGTGTTTTTACCCAGGTTCGGGCCCTCTCGATGGAGGTAAAACCCTACTCCTGCTTGATTGATATTGATGATATGGGTAGTACAAGAGTGGATCTACCACGAGATCAAGGAGGCTAAACCCTAGAAGCTAGCCTATGGTATGATTGTTGTAATGGATGTTGTGTCCTACGGACTAAAGCCCTCCGGTTTATATAGACACCAGAGAGGGCTAGGGTTACACAGAGTCGGTTAGAACGGTAGGAGATCTACATATCCGTATCGCCAAGCTTGCCTTCCACGCCAAGGAAAGTCCCATCCGGACACGGGACGAAGTTTTCAATCTTGTATCTTCATAGTCTTGAAGTCCGGCGGACGATGATAGTCCGGCTGTCCGGACACCCCCTAGTCCAGGACTCCCTCAATGATGATGATGGAAGTTGCATGGCAATATATCTCGGAATGGCTATGGAAATGCCATGATAGGTAGGTATGGTGGTTGTTTTGAGGAAGATATAAGGAGGTTTATGTGTGGTAGAGCGTCTCGTATCATGGGGTTTGGATACACCGGCGAAGTTTGCACCAACTCTCAAGGTGAGAAAGGGCAATACACGGTACCAAAGAGGCTAGCAAAGGCGGAAAGGTGAGAGTGCGTATAATCCATGGACTCGACATTAGTCAAAAGAACTCATATACTTATTGCAAAAATTTAGAAGTCATCAAAAATCAAGTACTAGCACATGCTCCTAGGGGGATAGATTGGTAGGAAAAGACCATCGCTCGTCCCCGACCGCCACTCATAAGGATGCACAAGCCAGGTACACTTCATGTTTCAAATTTGTTACACAACTTTAACCATACGTGCATGCTACAGGACTTGCAAACTTCAACACAAGCATTTCTCAAATTCACAATTACTCAACTAGCGGGACTATGATATTACACCTCCATATCTCAAAACAATTATCAAGCATCAAACTTATCTTAGTATTCAATTCACTCAAAAGAAAGTTTCACATATCTTGAATACCAAGTATATTAACATTAAGCAAGTTACCATGCTATTAACGACTCTCAAAATAATCTAAGTGAAGCATGAGAGATCAATAGTTTCTTTAAAACAAATCCACCACCGTGCTCTAAAAGATCTAAGTGAAGTACTAGAGCAAAAATTATCACGCTCAAAAGATATAAGTGAAGCACTATGAGCAAAACTATCAAGCTCAAAAAATATAAGTGAAGCACATAGAGTATTCTATCAAATTCCAATTCATGTATGGCTCTCTCAAAAGGTGTGTACAGCAAGGATGATTGTGGTAAACTAACAAGCAAAGACGCAAATAATACAAGACGCTCCAAGCAAAATACATATCATGTGGTGAATAAAAATATAGCTCCAAGTAAATTACCGATGGAAGTGGACGAAAGAGGGGATGCCTTCCGGGGCATCCCCAAGCTTTGACTTTTTGGCGTCCTTGGATTATCTTGGGGGTTCCATGGGCATCCCCAAGCTTAGGCTCTTGCCACTCCTTGTTCCATAATCCATCAAAAGAATTCACCCAAAACTTGAAAACTTCACAACACAAAACTCAACAGAAATCTCGTGAGCTCCTTTAGAGAAAGAAAACAAAAAACTACTTAAGGTACTGTAATGAACTCATTCTTTATTTATATTGGTGTTAAACCTACTGTATTCCAACTTCTCTATGGATTATAAACTATTTTACTAGCCATAGATTCATCAAAATAAGCAAACAACACACGCAAAACAGAATCTGTCAAAAACAGAACAGTCTGTAGCAATCTGTAACTAACGCAAACTTCTGGAACTCTAAAAATCCTACCAAAATAGAAAGTCCTGGACAATTTGTCTATTGAACAGAAGAAAAAACAATCAACGCAAAAGCATGTTTCTGTGATTTAACAAAATTATATTCGTGCGTGAAAAGTTTCTGTTTTTCAGCAGAATCAAATCAACTATCATCGTAGGTTATCCTATAGGTTCTACTTGGCACAAACACTAATTAAAACATAAAACTACATCCAAACAGAAGCTAGATGGATTATTTATTCCTAAACAGAATCAAAAACAAAAAACAAAAATAAAATTGGGTTGCCTCCCAACAAGCGCTATCGTTTAACGCCCCTAACTAGGCATAAAAGCAAGGATAGATCTAAGTATTGCCATCTTTGATAGGCAATCCATAAGTGGCTCTCATGATAGATTCATATGGTACTTTTTTTAGGGAAGTGTTCCATGCCCTGCTTTAAGGGAAATTGGAATCGAATATTCCCTTCCTTCATATCAATAATTGCACCAATCGTTCTAAGGAAAAGTCTACCAAGAATAATAGGACAAGAAGGATTGCAATCTATATCAAGAACGATAAAACCTATGGGCACATAATTCCTATTTGCAACAATAAGAACATCATTAATTCTTCCCATAGGCTTTTTAATAGTGGAATCCACAAGATGCAAGTTTAGAGAGCAATCATCAAAGCCACGGAAATCTAGCAAATCACATAAAGTTTTGGGAATAGTAGAGACACTAGCACCCAAATCACACAAAGCATGAAACTCAAAATCTTTAATTTTAATTTTAATAGTAGGTTCCCACTCATCAGAGTTTTCTAGGGATAGAAACTTTCAACTCAAGTTTTCCTTCATAAGATGGCATCAAGGCATCAACAATGTGTTCGGTAAAGGCCTTATTTTGACTATAAGCATTAGGAGAATCTAGCACGGATTGCAAGAAGGAAATACAACCAATTAAAGAGCAGCTTTCATAATTAAATTCCTTGAGATCCAAAATAGTGGGTTTAGCAACATCTAGGTTTTTATTTCTTTCAATCCCACTTTCATCAATTTCATCATCAAGATCTAGAAACTCCGAATTCTTAGAACGCCTTCTAGGTAAAGGAAGATCATATTCAGTTTCATCAAGATTCATATTGCAAAACAAAGATTTGATGGGGGACACATCAATATCTTTTAGATCTTCATCTTGATTTTCATAGGAATTGGAAGAACACGCTTTAATAAAGGCATCTTTGGAAGCACGCATCCTAGCGGTTCTTTCCTTGCACTCATCAATGGAAATTCTCATGGCTTTGAGGGACTCATTGATATCATGCTTAGGAGGAATAGATATAAGCTTTAAAGAATCAATTTCAAGAGAAAATCTATCAACGTTCCTAGCCAAATCATCAACTTTAAGTAATTTCTCTTCAAGCAAAGCATTAAAATTCTTTTGTGAATTCATAAAATCTTTAACACTACTCTCAAATTCAGAGGGCATCTTATTGAAATTTCCATAAGAGTTGTTGTAGGAATTTCCATAATTATTAGAAGGATTACTAGGATAAGGCCTAGGATTAAAATTCCCTCTATACGCGTTGTTTCCAAAACTATTCCTACCAACAAAATTCACATCCATAGATTCATTATTATTCTCAATCAAAGTAGACAAAGGCATATCATTGGGATCAAGAGAAGTATTTTTAGTAGCAAACATCTTCATAAGTTCATCCATCTTTTCACTCAAAACATTGATTTCTTCTATAACATGCACTTTTTTACTAGAAGATCTTTCGGTGTGCCATTGAGAATAATTAGCCATAATATTATCAAGCAATTTTGTAGCATCTCCTAACGTAATTTCCACAAACGTGCCTCCCGCGGCCGAATCTAAAAGATTTCTAGAAGCAAAATTCAATCCGGCATAAAATTTTGTATGATCATCCATAAATTCAAACCATGAGTAGGGCAATTGCGAAGCATCAATTTCATTCTTTCCCAAGATTGGGCAACATGCTCATGATCAAGTTGTTTAAAATTCATAATGTCGTTCCTAGGAGTGATGATCTTAGCGGTAGGAAAATACTTAGAGATAAAAGCATCTTTGCACTTGTTCCAAGAATCAATACTATTTTTAGGCAAAGACGAAAACCAAACTTTAGCGTGATCTCTAAGTGAAAACGGAAATAACTTCAATTTGACAATATTGTTATCCGTATCTTTCTTCTTTTGCATATCACACAAATCAACAAAATTGTTTAGATGAGTAGCGACATCTTCACTAGGAAGGCCGGCGAATTGATCTTTCATAACAAGATTCAGCAAAGCGGTATTCATTTCACAAGACTCATCATTATTAAGAGGAGCAATCGGAGTACTAAGGAAATCATTATTACTGGTATTCAAGAAGTCACATAATTTGGTATTATCTTGCGCCATGGCAACAAGTAATTCAACACACAAGCAAACAGAAAAGGCAACAGGAAAAGGCAAACGGGAAAAAGAGAAGGAGATTGGGAAAGAGAGGGCGAATAAAACAGTAAGGGTGAAGTGGGGGAGAGGAAAACGAGAGGCAAATGGCAAATAATGTAATGCGAGAGATAGGGATTGTGATGGGTACTTGGTATGGTTGACTTGCTCTTGCGTGAGCCTCCCCGACAATGGCGCCAGAAATTCTTCTTGCTACCTCTTGAGCATTGCGTTGGATTTTCCCGAAGAGGAGAGGATGATGCAGCAAAGTAGCGTAAGTATTTCCCTCAGTTTTTGAGAACCAAGGTATCAATCCAGTAGGAGACCACGCACAAGTCCCTCGTACCTACACAAATCGATAGCTCCTCGCAACCAACGCGATTAGGGGTTGTCAATCCCTTCACGGTCACTTACAAGAGTGAGATCTGATAGAGATGATAAATAATATTTTTGGTATTTTTGATATTTAGATGCAAAGTGAAAAGTAAAAGGCAAAGTAAAAACAAAGCAAGTAATAAAGTAATGGAGATTGATATGATGAGAATAGACACGGGGGGCATAGGTTTCACTAGTGGCTTCTCTCAAGAGCATAGATATTCTACGGTGGGTGAACAAATTACTGTTGAGCAATTGACAGAATTGAGCTTAGTTATGAGTATATCTAGGTATGATCATGTATATAGGCATCACGTTCAAGACAAGTAGATCGAAATGATTCTGCATCTACTACTATTACTTCACTCATCGACCGCTATCCAGCATGCATCTAGAATATTAAGTTAAAAACAAATTAACGCCTTAAGCAAGATGACATGATGTAGAGGGATAAATTCAGGCAATATGATAAAAAAACCATCTTGTTATCCTCGATGGCAACAATACAATACATGCCTTGCTGCCCCTTCTGTCACGGGGAAAGGACACCGCAAGATTGAACCCAAAGCTAAGCAATTCTCTCATTGCAAGAACTACCAATCTAGTTGGCCAAACCAAAAGGATAATTCAAAGAGACTTGCAAAGATAACTCAATCATACATAAAAGAATTCAGAGAAGATTCAAATATTGTTCATAGATAAACTGGATCATAAACCCACAATTCATCGGTCTCAACAAACACACCGCAAAAAGAAGATTACATCAAATAGATCTCCACGAGAGAGGGGGAGAACATTGTATTGAGATCCAAAAAGAGAGAAGAAGCCATCTAACTACTAGCTATGGACCCGAAGGTCTGAAGTAAACTACTCACACTTCATCGGAGGGGCTATGGTGTTGATGTACAAGCCCTCCATGGTGGATGCCCCCTCCGGCGGAGCTCCGGAACAGGCCCCAAGATGGGATCTCGTGGATACAGAAGGTTGCGGCGGTGGAATTAGGTTTTTGGCTCCTGTTCTGATCGTTTGGGGATACGTAGGTATATATAGGAGGAAGGAGTACGTCGGTGGAGCAACAGGGGGGCCACGAGGCAGGGGGCGCGCCCTAGGGGGGCGCCCCCACCCTCGTGACCGCCTCTGTTACTTCTTGGAGTAGGGTCCAAGTCTCCTGGATCACGTTCGGTGAGAAAATCACGTTCCCGAAGGTTTCATTCCGTTTGGACTCCGTTTGATATTCCGTTTCTTCGAAACACTGAAATAGGCAAAAAACAGCAATTCTGGGCTGGGCCTCCGGTTAATAGGTTAGTCCCAAAAATAATATAAAAGTGGAAAATAAAGCCCAATATAGTCCAAAACAGTAGATAAAGTAGCATGGAGCAATCAAAAATTATAGATACGTTGGAGACGTATCAACGCTGAGTGCACCCACTGGGTGTAGTCCCCGAGGCTCCTGGAAGCAGTCATCAGGAGTCTTAGAACTTATGTTTTTTGATGTAGTCGCTCTCACTCAAGTTCGGCTGGGGCATTTCCGAGTGTTTGCGATCCAGTGGGGGCACGCTGAGTGCACCCACTGGGTGTAGTCCCCGAGGCTACCATTGACTGGAAGCAGTCACCGGTAGTCTTAGAACTGTGGCTTCGCTACCCTGGGGCTGATTGCTATTTGCTTTTTTGTTTTTAGCTCATCAACACAAGTCACTTTCTAGTGGGGGCACGCTGAGTGCACCCACTAGTTGTAGTCCCTGAGATTGCTGCCGATTGCGGGCAATCAGTGGTAGTCTTTAGAACTGTCGTGCGGCACTTGGGGCGCTCGTCCGTACTTGGCTGACCAAGGTGGTATTCCGATGGGACGATAGATAGGATCTCCTTCATTGCTGACTCGGAGGCCAGCCGAATGAAAGGAGTTTAGAGTGTTGTTGTCCTCAATCTTCTTCATCGCCGACTCGGTGGTTAGCCGACTGATAGTAGATCAGGGTGTTGTTGTCCTCAATCTTCTTCATTGCCGACTCGATGGTCATCCGACTAATAGTAGATCAGGGTGTTCTTGTCCTTAATATTCTTCATTGCCGACTCGGTGGTCAGCCGACTGATAGTAGAGCAGGGTGTTGTTGTCCTCAATCTTCTTCATCGCCGGCTCAGTGGTCAGCCAAAATTGTTGTTGATTTTACCTCTATGCATTCCGACTGTCTGTCTCTTGTATGGTGCAGAGAGCCTGTGAGCTAGGATCACACTACGCCACCCTGGAGAAGGAGGCGATATCGCTCCGAGTGGACCTGGATGCGAAGAAGCACAAGAGCACCCGACTGGAGAAGGAGCAGAAAACCCTGGGAGGTAAGTTGTCCCCTCCGGCTGGTCATCGCACATTGTTTTCTCCTTTGATCCGAGTCACTCCGCTCCGACAGATGGTCGTAGCAAGAACACCCAACTCGTAAATAGGCTCATGACTTCTATTTCTTTAGAAACCATTAAGCAGGCCCTGGAGAACAAGGACAAGGAGCTAGCGCTAACCCAGAAGGAGGCCCGAACCAAGACCAAACTTGTTGAGGAGAAGCTGGCGTCAGTCGGCTGATACGTCTCCATTGTAGCCATAACTTTTGATTGTTTCATGCCAATATTATACAACTTTCACATATTTTTGGCAACATTTTATATGATTTATTGGACTAACTTACTGATCCAGTGCCTAGTGCCAGTTCTTGTTTGTTGAATGTTTTTTGTTTCGCAGAAAATCCATATCAAACGAAGTCCAAACGCGATAAAAATTTACAGAGAATTATTTTGGAATATATGTGATTTTGGGGACTTGGAATCAATAGGGCCCATAACCCCCACAAGACACCAGGGTGCGCCCCAGGGGCCAGGCGCCCCCTGGTGGGTTGTGCCCTCCTCGAATGTCGGTTGGATCTCTACTTCGGGCGCAAGGAAGCTTATATCTGGAAAAAAATCGTGTTAAAATCTCAGCGCAATCGGAGTTACGGATCTCCCAGAATATAAGAAACGGTTTTCGGCCAGATCTGGGGAAAGCGAAACAGAAGGGAACAGAGAGGGAGATCCAAAATCGAAGGGGCTCCCACCCCTCCGCTGCCATGGAGGCCATGGATCGGAGCGGGAACTCTCCTCCCATCTAGGGAGGGGGCAAGGAAGAAGAAGAAGGAGGGGGGCTCTCTCCCCCTCTCTCCCGGTGGCGCCAGAGTGCCGCCGGGGCTAGGATCGTGATGGCGATCTATATCAACAATCTTGCTACCATCAACACCAACTTTCTCCCCCTCTATGTGGCGGTGTAACACCCCTTCTCCCCGCCGTAATCTCTACTTAAACATGGTGCTCAACTCCATATATTATTTCGAAATGATATTTGGCTATCCTATGATGTTTGAGTAGATCCGTTTTGTCCTATGGGTTATTCATGATCTCGGTTGGTATGATTGTATATTTTATTTATGGTGTTGTCCTGCGGTGCCCTCCGCGTCGCACAAACGAAGGGATCCTCGTTGTAGGGTGTTGCAATATGTTCATGGTTCGCTTATGGTGGGTTGCGAGAGTGACAGAAGCTTAAACTTGAGTAAGTGGGTTATGGTGTATGGGAGTAAAGAGGACTTGATACTTAATGCTATTATTGGGTTTCATGACCTTAATTATCTTTAGTAGTTGCGGATGCTTGCTAGGGGTCCAATCATAAGTGCATATGATCCAAGCAGAGATAGTATGTTAGCTCATGCCTCTCCCTCGTATAAAATTACAAGAACAGTTACCGGTACTTGTTATCGATTGTGTAGGGACAGTTGACTTTCTTGTTGACAAAAGCTATCTACTTTATTACCTTGCAATTTATTCGTAGTTTTATTCTCGCAAAGTACTCGTAGTTTTATTCTTGCAAAATAGTTTCATCCTTGTGTTTAGGTAAAGCAAATGTTAAGTGTGTGTAGAGTTGTATCGGTGGTCAATAGAACTTGAGGGAATATTTGTTCTACTTTTAGCTCCTCGTTGGGTTCGACACTCTTATTTATCGAAGAAGGCTACAAATGATCCCTATACTTGTGGGTTATCATCGGCAAGCTGGAGAAGGAGATATAGACCCTCAAAACTAATGTCACTACTGTGAAGGGTGAGGCTTCCGAGTAGGAGAAGAGGTGTAAGGTTCAAGCCAGCGCCCTCGGACAGGAGAAGCAGATTCTGGAGGAGAAGGTTGCGCAGCTTATCAAGAATAAGAACGCGCTGGAGCAATACATTGAAGATTTCTGCAAGGAGATGTACGGGAAGCTTGCTGGTAAGTCCTTTCTTGTCCGAATGGAATTTCTTATGCTATTTGGTTTTCTTCAATCACTCATTTGTGAATTGCTTCCCCTGAACAGAGCACTGCTATAATGAGGAGTTGGAGACGAAGAGGATCGAGAGGGACATGAACCCCTCAAGATCTATCATTGATGACAAGGCAGCTCTCGTCGTCTTGCGACTGGAGGACCGTCTGGAGAACGCCTTGGGTACATCATTTGGGTGAGGGGAGCCATAGAGCGGATTGACAAGGAGTTGCAGCCGGGTGAGAAGACCCAGATGGACCTGGAGTCAATCATGACTCGGCTGAATGAGATTCCTGCTTGAGTGCAAGCGTGGCAGAAGTCGGCGGCCTGGAGCGGCGCTGATGTGGCCTTGTCACTCGTCTGAGTCCATTGCAAAGACGTGGACGAGGAGAAGCTGAAGAACCTCCAAGTGGTCAACTCTATGAAGCTCAAGTTCGAGGACTTCATGGAGACATTCGTCGAAGCTGCCACGCACATTGCCGGCGGGATCGACCTGGAGACCTTTGTCGAGCCAGCCAGCCCCCAGCCTGATGCTTGAAAAACTTGATTAAATTTGCCCCGGATGCTGGGTGGTTGATGTAACCATATACTCTGACGAGCTCTGAGCTCATTTTAGTTTTTGCCTTGGTTCATTGGAACGGATCGAAGCTTTTGATTGGAAACTTTGAACCTTTACTTACTTTCATGATTGTTTAGACTTAGGCGAAGGCTGGTCCGCGGCTGAGACCCGAGTGTGGAGCAGGTCCTCACTGGGATCATTTTCGAACTTAGGCAAAGGCTGGTTCGCAGCTAAGCCCCCGAGTGTGGAGCAGGTCCTCACTCAGATCGTTTTTAACTTAGGCAAAAACTGGTTCACAGCTAAGCCCCCGAGTGCGGAGCAGGTCCTCACTCAGATTGTTTTTAAACTTAGGCGAAAACTGGTTCGTAGCTAAGTCCCCAAGTGTGAAGCAGGTCCTCACTCAGATTATTTTTTAACTTAGGGAAAAACTGGTTCGCAGCTAAGCCCCCGGGTGTGGAGCAGGTCCTCACTCGGATTGTTTTTTAACTTAGGCAAAAATTGGTTCGCAGCTAAGCCCCCGAGTATGGAGCAGGTCCTCACTCGGATTGTTTTTTAACTTAGCCGAAAACTGGTTCGCAGCTAAGCCCTTACACCCACTGGGTGTGTGTTAGTTTTTGAATGCAGTTAGTCACCTGAGTGAAAACGCGGTTGTAGGCCGAACTAGATGATATACAGGAAAAGTAAAACTTTTATTCATCCAAGTCCATTCGGAATACTATTACAAAGGAGATTTTTTATTCTAAGTGTAAAACTTGTGGAGTAGGTCCGGGTTCCAAGCACTGGGCTCTTCTATTTCTTTGCTGAAGTTGTAGAGTATAGGCTCCATTATGCAGGACCTTGGATATGGCGAATGGCCCTTCCCAAGGGGAAGCTAGTTTGTGAGGCCTCTGCTGATCCACTCGGAGGACCAGATCCCCTTCCTGAAAAGCACGCCCTCTGACGTGCCTGTCGTGGTAGCGGTGCAGGTCTTGTTAGTACAACGTCGACCTTATGAGCGCCAATTTACGTTCCTCCTCCAAGAGGTTGAGACCGTCTTGCCTTGCGTCTTCGGCTTCGGCTTCCGAGTAAAGGTCCACTCAGGGAGAATTGTGAAGTAAGTCACTCGGTAAAACTGCTTCCGACTCGTACACCGTGAAGAACGGAGTGGGGTTGGTGGACCGGTTCGGGGTCGTCCGCAGGCCCAGAGAACTGATGGTAGCTCAGTGACCCAAGCCCCTGCCGCATGCGTCAGGTCGCGCATGAGGCGAGGCTTCAGTCCTTGGCGTATCAGTCCATTCTCCCGCTCCGCCTGCCCATTCGACTGCGGGTGTGCCACGGAGGTGTAATCGACCTGAGTGCCTTGAGAATAACAAAACTCACGGAACTCGTCCGAGTCAAAATTAGATCCGTTGTCGGTGATGATGTTGTGGGGGACTTCGAATCTGAAGACTATTTCCTTGATGAACTGAATGACGGTCGTCGAGTCCAACTTTTTTATTGGCTTCGCTTAAATCCACTTGGTTTACTTATCGGCTGCCACAAACAGGTGTGTAAAACCACTCGCCGCGGTCCGGAGAGGGCCGACCATGTCGAGCCCCCAGATGGCGAACGGCCAGATGAAGGGAATCGTCTTTAGAGCGGACGACTTAGCACGGCGACGGTTGTGGTGCATTGATCCTATGGGGTCTTAGCACGACGACTTTCCGAGTGTATAGTAGAACAAGGTTTGCCGAGCTCCGATGAGGAAGATGCGACGACGGCGGCACGCCTTCGGCTCACTCCAGTGCGTATATTCGTCGACCTAGATGTAATTTTTACTATCTTGACAGATGATGAATAATAGATTAGAAGTTTTCTCGCGAATAAAAAGTTTATTGTAGATTTGTCTGTATCAACCAAGGCTTTCCATTAAGATGCGGTCCATCGAGATGTGATGTAAAAGTGCAGCCCAATATTTCTATAATCATACTTTTTTTAAGCGATGCGCTGATATAAACTCAACCATGTTATATCGGGCGGCCGGCAGGAAGGGGAGCCGAAGACGAATATGCGGCTCCTAGCGTCCAGAAGAGTTGAACGTCACGAGGGATATGCTCAGCCGATGCCATTTGGCGACCCAAATGTTCCACGCTCTCGCAAAGGAAAACATTATCTCCGCCGATCCGGTGCTTCTTATCCTCCGCGCCATGTTCGTGATCATCCATAGGCCAACAAATTATAGTATCCTGTTTATATCAAACTTGAAGCACGGCTGTAGAGAGATCGCTACATCACGTACCGACGCGTGCAGACGAACAAAACCAGCCCAGCATGCTGCAGTATTTCGACGCAATTTTTTTTAGCAAATGTACAGTACAGCAGTATTTTGGCCCGTTGGATGCGCATCCGCGCGAGAATATGCAAAGGTTCGGGCCGTTCTCCCCGAGGGCTCGTACGGTTGGCCACGAGCTCGGTTCAAGTCTAGCCCAGGCTGGCGGACGGTGGTCGCTCCGTCGGTGGTTCAGATCATCAGGCAGGGCAGCCTCTTCTCCGCGTCGCCTTGTCCCGGATCAGAAATCGAGGAGCAGCGCCGTCGACTCGCGCTTGAAAGCGATCCATGGTGCAGCTGGCCATTGCTTGCTCGATCTGTATGGGCAGCCAAACGGGTCGATGATCGTTAGGCTACGTCCTGTTTTGCTGTAAGCTTTTCTTTAAGCGAAAAATTTGCAGGATAGGAGTACTTGGATAATGGCGGATATGATGGTACAAATATCCACTATGCTAACTTTTTTTCTTTGTTATACAATTTCTAGGTCCATACATTTCGCCGTCCCTGAAAGTATCCTCGTAGAACGGGGAAAAACCATGTCCACCAGTTCGTCACATTTTGAAAGAAGATTGACTCGGTCACTCTGGATGAGGACGTAAAGGATTCCATTATTTGGAAGTTCACCAAGGATGGATCGTACTCGGCTTCCTTGGCTTACAAGGCGTAGTTTGAAGGCCTAACTACGTCGGCCATGGTCCTATCGGTGTGGAAGGTGTGGACCCCTCTGCGGTGCAAATTTTTCGCATGACTTGTACTTCAAGATAGAATCTGGACATCGGACCGCCTTGCTCAATGTGGGTGGCCCAATTGCGGGCTATGCCCGCTTTGCAAGCAAAGCCCAGAGACCGCAGCCCACTTACTTTTCCAATGTCGCTACATCCTTCATGCGTCGCTGGCTTGGCATGGATCACATTAAGACTACTACTTGGTCAGCAAGGGGCTCCGTGTGGGAATGGTGGAATGGAAACGTATATCATCGTTCTGAATCCCCCAAGGTGCTCGCCTCACTAATGATGCTAATCTCCTGGGAAATTTGGACGGAGCGCAATGCTAGAGTTTTCCGTAACACGGCCGCACCTACGACGGTCGTCATTAGTAATAAGATAAAAGAGGAGTTGTCGCTTTGGGCGTTGGCGGGCGCCAAGCATTTGAGTGTTGTAATGCCGCGAAAGTAGATTTTATTTCTAGCCACTTCGTGGTCTGTCTAAACCTTTTTCTTAATCAATGAAATGGCAAATCTTTTGCCTTGTTTCAAAAAAAAAACGGGGGAAGAGATATTAGTCGAAACCTATGAAATTTACCGCATTCTTCGTTGTGGATGGTACAATGGTATTCCTGTTGTGTGTTAGAAGCTTGATTTCTCACTAGACACCATGCTTAGATAGCGGAGATTCATGAGTGATATGATAAGACGGTGTACGCCATGAAATTGTAATTAGTAGAACATGCCAGATGTTTTAACAAAGGAATATGGTATTTTGAGATACTCTGCCAAGATACAACTTGGTGCTGTGAAAAATACAACTTAGTTAAATGTGTTTTTAGAAATTTACGGAACAATGTTATGAAAATGACTATTCAGACCGAAAGCACAAGCAAAAATATTTAATCAAGAAAAGCACCCACTAAGGAGAACTCACCTAAAGACAATATACTAAAAGTGGGAAAATCCATCCCACACGTAGACCAAAAGTTAACGAATGGTAGAACGTACTTTACAACCAAGACTAAGAAAACATATCCGTGGTCGTCTCATGTGGACCGCACAATAGTCCGACCATAACACACACTTTTCTGACCCAGTAGTAGCACGTGACTACGACTGGTCCCTAACAAACTCCAGTATCACAGTCTTTGAGTCGTTCAAGTTCAACTCTGGTCTCTCACTACTTAAAATAGTGAAACAACCACTCCCACTTTCTAAAAACAAGCAAGCGGCCGCCCAGTGACACCTGGACTTGCCCCCACGAGAACTCGAGAGAAGCACACTATCACTCATGGAAAAGGAATCCACGCGTCACTGTTCTCAACAAGGAAGAAAACCAATCACGCCAAAGAAGCAGCAAAAAAAACAGTGTGTGAATTTTTCTGGGTTTTGCCGCGAGAGAAAAGACAACTTGGAGGTGGAGTTTCTTGCGGTTTTTTTATTTTCAGCGAGGGGGAAGGAGCGGGGCTTTATGGAGGGACAGGGACGCGCAGAGGATCTGGTACAATATCCGGTTGGATATTCGGGTTCCAGGCAAGGAATTATGCTCCGAATCTTCCATCGCTGCAAGGTCATGGCGTGAGCGTGTCTTTTGGGAATAGTCCGGCAGTTCTGCTGCCGATCTTCTGTGCCGCGCCGACTGTGTTGCTCCATGCGGCTGCTCTCACCGTTTCTTTTTCTTTTTGGATAAGCCGTTCCTTTGAGTATACGTTGCTGTTTGTTTCATTCACTCGCAGCTTTTTCGAGTCTTCGTGTCGCCGATAGGAACCGAAAATCCAAAGCGGTGGGTGTGTATGTTACAACGGATGGATGGTGAAACAAAATAGAGTTTTTGGCGTCCGATTATACACTTTAAATGCTAATAGTGATCTAAACGCTTTTATATTAGTTTAGAGAAGGAGTATGTGTTACCATGGATGCTTTTCAAAAAATAATATAATATGATAAACATGCTACTATGAAACAAGTCATTTTGCTCAAGTGTGACAACCCTTTCTTCTTGCATGTGGACAAAATTTACAAGCACTTCTATCAATTCTAGCATTTGAACCCCGCAAGAAAACCTAGCACTTGAATCTGATGAGCAGATTTCACCACAAAAACTAACCATTTAAGCTAGACTTCGTTCACAACTACTCCCTCCGTTCTGAGTTACTTGTCTTGGATTTGTCTAGATACATATGTATCTGGACTCATTTTAGTGCTAGATGCATCCGTATCTAGACAAATCTAAGACAAGTAATTCGGAACGGAGGGAGTACTCATGAGTACCAAATTTGTAGACGCTTTTTTTTTCTAACGACCTGGAATATGTATGCAAAGATTTACAGGGGGAAACCACACGAACACCAACACTGTGTTAGCCACCAAGCTGCCAGCATTTACTCATGGCACTGTCATCACTAACTCATGAGCCTTCTAAGAGCAGCTACATCCACATGGAGGCTATTGTGTCGAAGTAACATGCAATCAGAGAAAAAAGTGCCCAAAGTTGGTGATCATATTATTGCAAGGAATATTCTGGAGGATATCTCTGCCATGGCTACCTAATCACTTTGAAAAACATTGATGTTCATCTCAAACAGCTTCATCTGGGCTTATCGCTTCAGTGCTTCATCCTTCTATTGACTTTTGTTCTTATCCAGTTCACTTACAAAAGCAGCCCACATTTTGTACAAAATCATTACAATCTTAACTAGCATGCTAGTAATAAGATAGCAAAATTAATCTTATTTGCTAGTAATAAATAGTGCCCAATGATAGTCTAAAAGAGATGCCACCTCTTATATGACATCCTTACAAAATATCATGTTTTTTGGTCTTTTATAGTTATCCTTAATTGGTAGCAAGTAAAAATTCAGAGACTCCATTGAGCAAACCTTATTCTTTGATAAGATGGTATGTAAAACAATAAAGCGAATTACTACAGAAAAAATGACAAATAGTATGAGAAACACAACATACGTAAGGTGTTATCTGCAAAAAGGACAAGTTTTGAATTTAGCCAACAAAACAAAACAAAATTTTGTTGAGAAACATAATACAACGTTGGACGCACAAACAGGCACATACATACTACCCTACGAGCACCTTTGGAGGACTCAGTTGGTAGATATTCGAATTGATGAGGTCACTACAAGCACCTCGTAGTTAACGGGCACGCCATACAACTGAAATAGTTGCATTGAAAAGCCAGAAACAAATCCAGAAAAATGCGAGCACCCGTGCCAGATGATCGGGTGGACAAACTCCGTTACACGAAACTTAACCAATTGAGCTATGCTCAATTCGCAACAATACTTCTTTTATTCTCAATCAGAAAAGCCAATAGTGTCGCACTTGAGATGTGTATAATTTTATTTCATCCTAGAAATTTTCTTAGCAATGTGAAGAACATTATTAATGTTTATTAATAATATATAATTATTAATCAAAAGTGGTATTGCGATCATGTAGCATATAATATTTTTGTAGCAAATCATGCTTAAGGTTTAGTCACCAAGATAGGATATATGTGACCCAAACCGGTTGGTTGAGAAAGATATTTTTCTAATAAACCAGTTGATTGGCAACATGGATCGACATATCCATGATCTAGTATCAAATTGTCATGAACAATAATTTCAATCTTTATTTATACCAGAGGGGCTTCTCTTATATTTTCCCTAGGAAATTAACTGAAGATGTAAGTAATTATGAAAATACCATGTTACATTGGAACTCAATTCGCAAAAAGAACAGTGTCTACACTATCATGATTTTCCTCATCATGTATCCAACCACTGCGGAGATTAAAGTGGTGAATTTTGTGGGCAGAGAGATGTGGACATTGGCATGGCCATGTTCCCTTAACATCCCAAAAGTTACAGACACATGCATATATATGCATTGCGTCCACATGTTCTTTTCTAACAACATACGATGGCATGTACATCGTGTGGTGAAGAATATGGTGATGACAGATGAGAGGTGGATAATGACATGACCCTCTCCCAAACATGCGAAAAGTTATATATGCATGCACAAACACACAAAAGTTACATTTTCATTGTGATATGTATTGGCTTGTTGGAATTTGGATCATCCATTTTTTGCCACATCATCTTCCATCTCAACATCTGCCCCAAGCAAAGTTGTCACATCACCATCCATACTAGCGATTTTGGTCGCTCTAGAGACGACAAAGAGCGCGATGATAAAGTCGTGATAGATTAAGAACCACTGATGCAGAGGAAGCCTGTTGAGGGAGTCAAGCGAAACCATGATACTGAAATTTCCTCGAGAAATAACTATCATCTAGCTGGGTTCTGCACCAATTTGTAATGTGATGCTATTTTTTTTAATCACTTAAAATACACCGGTTTCTCTGTTTTTTGTTAAGCCCTAGCATGTTTTGTAATGTACTCCCTCTGTCAGGAAATACTTGTCATCAAAATAAATAAAAGAGGATGTATCTAGATATATTTTAGTTCCAGATATATCCCTTTTTGTCCATTTTGATGACAAGTATTTTCGGACGGAGGAAGTACTATTTACTTAACCTTCCCAGAGAAGCGGTAGGGATTTGGTTTCGTGAAAGACAATTCCCCGTTCGAATAGAATATCTATCAATTTGCCGAGATCCATATTCAACACTACATCCGGTGTATGCTCGTCATTAGCTTAATGGAATCGTGGTTACCCCTTGAAAAAAAAGAATAATAACAAACACCAATCACAAACACAAAAAGAACTAGTGGGAAAGAATTTGCACCATATTTTTTTTTACCATTCTTCTCTCCACACCATTGTTTTGGTACATTTGCATCTTTATTTTCCTGGCCAGTAAATTCCTCAGCTGTCCCGCTGACATTTTATTTTAGATTTAGAAGAAGAAAAACAATTCACCTGCAAATTTCGTCAAACCCAGACGTGGTCTCGCTGTGATGAGCGCTGGTGCTGGGTCTCACTTGCGATCCGGAAAAAGAAACCCAGAAACGCAAGCGAAGAACAACCACTGGCGCACACCGCAGAGAAATAATATCCTCCCGCTCGCGAATATTCTGCTCTCGCCTCGCCCGTCTCCGCATATCCTCTCTCCCTCCCTTCCCTTTCCCCTCTATTTCACCACCCCCATCCGCCGCAGGACCGCCGAACGCCCTCACAATCCCTTGATCCTGCCCCCCTCATCGCCATTGGAGATCGTGCGAGGAGGCGAGGACCCTTTCCGTGGGCCTGGGGCGATGAAGTTCGGCAAGAGCCTGAGCAGCCAGATCGTGGAGACGCTGCCGGAGTGGCGCGACAAGTTCCTGTCCTACAAGGACCTCAAGAAGCGGCTCAAGCTCATCGGCATCGGCGCCGACGGCGAGGAGCGGCAGGCCAAGCGGGCCCGCGTCTCGGACCCCGCCGGGGACGGCGGCGGCGACGAGGCGGCGGCGGCGGCGGCGGCGATGACGCCCGAGGAGGCGGACTTCATGCGGCTCCTGGAGGCCGAGCTCGACAAGTTCAATTCTTTCTTCGTCGAGAAGGAGGAGGAGTACATCATCCGCCAGAAGGTTGCTACCCGGCCGCCCGCCCGTCCAATTCGTCATTTTATTTTATTTTCTTTGTAATTCGCGGAGTCCATTGATCTGATTGAGGTTGCGGGTGAGTGGTGCAGGAGTTGCAGGACAGGGTCGCCAGGGCGGCCGGGATGGAGTCCAGGGAGGAGCTGCTGCGTGTGCACAAGGAGATCGTCGACTTCCATGGCGAGATGGTGCTGCTTGAGAATTACAGCGCCCTCAACTACACTGGTGAGTTGCCGCATCACCGCTGCATGGAGTTGTCTCTAGTTATTTATTTATGCTGTCTCCTGATTAGTAGGAGTAGTATTTGTTGCTTATCTCGTTTTGGAATTGTTTGTGCGTGTAGTGGATGGGAAGGGAGTAGGAAGATGGTTCAAATTGGGTAATTAGGTAATTGAGCCTACATCTTAAAGCGGGGAACTAAGAGTGAGCTTTTGTGAACATGAGTCAAGAAAAAAGGGGAGTTGCCATTCCTCCGAGGTCCGAGCAGCTATGTCTCCCTTGTCAATGAGTGGAGCACTTGTGTCACTGTCAACGCGAGTAGATCCGCTGCGCCGTTGAAATTGCACGTGCACTGCCCTGGCCGTTGACAAATATACAAATGGTTGGGGAGAAATTGCGTCAGCACGATATATCAACAGTTCGATTTTTTGCGAGAAATTAGCAATTTATCGCGTAAGCGTAGATATCTTTTATCAGTTTGGAGCACACTATGTTTCTTTCTCCTGTGATTTGAAATGGCCCAAATAGGTTCTACGTCTTATGTGAATATGAGTCGAGAAAAAGAGGAGTTGCCATTCCTCTGACTCCGAGCAGCTATGGCTTCCTTGTCAGTGAGTGGAGCACTTTGTGTTACTGTCAACGCGAATAGATCCGCTGCGCAGTTGAAATTGCACATGCTACTGCCCTGGCTGTTGATAAATGCATAAATGGTTGGGGAGAAATTGCGTCAGCACGATATCGACAGTTTGATTTCTTGTGAGAAATTAGCAATTTATCCCGTAAGCGTAGATATCTTTTACCAGTTTAAAGCACACTATATTTCTTTCTCCTGTGTTTTGAAATGGCCCTAATAGGTTCTACATCTTTAGGTGTGTGGCTTTCTGTAGAAACCAGTCAAATATTCGATTAGAGATCTAGACCTATAAACATTAAAAAACAATGGTAGAAAATAAGTTGTTCCTTTCAGTAGCCTGATATTGCATCTCACGATGTAATAGGATTTCTAAATTCACATGATGCATTGAACTTTTGTCATTCAAGATGGTATTCTGCTATTAAACTTTCAGTAGCCTAATATGTTTTGTTTTTCACGTACTCGCACAATGTCCTGATGACGTTGTATTATGCGCTAGATCATCTGCTTCCTTTCCAGACTGTCCTGCAATCAGCATATATAGTGCTTGTGCAAACTAGGTCTTCATTTGTTAGCTTTACAGTTGAGTAATCTTGTTTCCTCTTTGTCAATTTTGCTGCTTCTAGTGTGAAAAAAATGCTGTCTAGTTATCATTGGGGTTGCTGATAAATCATATAATCTAAAAAAATTTAAGTGCCAGTTTTAATGGTTGTTGTTTTCTCTTGGGATCAAATTTACTAACCTGGATGAGAATATGTTAGAATGCAGTAGCACTAAAGCTTAATAGTGAACATATGATCTTGTTAAGTTGAGGGGGTTTATCAGTTTGCCTTTTTCTTTCTTTCGGCTTGGCAAATTATTGCGGGTGGTATTTTTTTTTCCTCTGTACTCTATTACGATAAACTCATCTTTTCGCACCATGACAAGCTCAACATGGTAATGAACATTGAATCAATTAGCAAGGTTGATATGCAGTTAACTCCCTCTTACTATTCGGAAGATCAATGGAAATTTCATGGATGATTATATAGTTTTTGCATGCTTTGTAAAAGTCTGGATGCACACTCATATCCAAGTGCATAAATTGGGCCACAAGTGCCCCTCGCCCAAACATCTTCAGTATGAAATTTTACTGACTAGAGTTACGCCGCAGAGGAATCTGCATGTTAGTGTTGTTCAAATTCTTCGACAATTCAAAGTGCTATATGATTGCTCATAACTCACCTGCAATGTGTGATCTATTCTCTAGTGTTAGTCTGGCAGGTTGCTTTTATAAAGTCATATTCTTGCTAACTATAATCAACTTGAGGTTAATGAGTAGCTTGTTTTGTTGTGTTATATGTGCTGTATAATGGCTTTAATGGACATGCTGTGGCCCACTCAATACCATATTGGCTCCTGCAATGTGCCCTTGCAACAATGCAACTATCAAAGTCAGTGGCAAAAAGCTTTTATGATGTATTTTATGTTCAAAAAGTATTTAATGAAATGACCTAGAAAACTTCTGATTAAATTGGGGAAGTCAAGTACTGAAGTCCGGTCACTGTCTCTTAAGTGTTCACTTGCTGATTGTTAGTGACACATAAAAAGCCTTACCTTTGAATTATTTTTGGGATTATGACAAACATGACATGCCAGATGCAAGGTTTTTGTATACTTTAACTGGATTATTTCACCATTTGTTCTTGTTGCCATTTTTACTTGTGGTGCTAGTCTGTTGTTATGCTTCTGTAAGCAGGAAACTATTTCTGGTGATCTAAACTGTTTGAAACTATTCGGTTGGCATCTTTGCCCCATGTCATGTTGGTCGATTTTACTATTTCACCTGAACTGGCTACACGTCATATTAGCTTTGATGAGACAGTAATTTTCGGGTTATGCTCCTTGGAGGGATCAACTTCGCTATTGAGGGGGCACGATAAGTTACTTATGGCTGTGCTGTTACTAAAGTGCAGCTTCTTAGTGCCACGATAAACTTGTATGTTTGTTTCCTGTCTGACATTTTCAGCAGATTGCACCTAATTTATTTTTAAAATTTGGCTAACGACAAAACTTCATTGGGTCTAAGGTGCTGATTATTATAGACTATAAAACTCAGCAATCCCTCACACACACCAATTCCTTTGATATTTCATCATCGATGATGCTTATGTTTCTGTTGAAATTACAGGGCTAGTGAAGATTCTCAAGAAGTATGACAAGAGAACTGGGGCTCTGATCCGTCTGCCCTTTATCCAAAATGTGCTGCTTCAGCCTTTCTTCACCACTGACCTCCTGTACAAGCTTGTGAAGGAGTGCGAAGCCATGCTCGACCAGCTCCTGCCATCAAGCAAACCATCTGTATCAATTGAAGAAGGAAAAGAAGATGGCAACACTGCGGACCAGCATCTGAACCCCAGTTCTTCCTTGGCTAACAGCAGATGTATTCCAGAGCTTGATGAGATTGAGTTCATGGAGAGCATGTACATGAAGAGCACGGTCGCGGCGCTTAGGGCTCTGAAAGAGATCCGGAGCAAAAGCTCGACAGTCAGTGCTTTCTCGTTGCCACCTCTTCAGGGAAACAATGCACCCGAAGAGCAGGAAAGGTGGACGAAGATATCTGCGATCGAGCAGGCTGCCAAATGAGAAGACCGACACTGTGACACACGACACTTCTTACTCAGTCAACCTTAATCTTGATGTTCGCTGGAGATGCAACCAGGATCTCACCTGTTACATTTCAGTAATTTGTAAAATTCGGTGATTTTCTAACAGCTGTAAAATGGTGGAAATGTTCAGTGTACATTGTTAAATCATATAATGCCATCGAAACCATCAGAGTGAGCCTATAAGGTTTTATTCACTACTGTGAATTAAATCATGTATTTTTTGCTGTTCTTTGGTCTGTTTACACTAGTCAGTCTCTGGTACAGAACTGGTTTATGGATTGCAGAGTTAACTTTGGTCGATTCAGATTCTGCATTCAGGCATATCTGCACTGTATGTACCACTGAAATTGTTTCTTCACTATGCAGCAGGAGACCTAGTATACAGCTTTGCCATAGAATTTGTTACTGTATTATAGTTGAGTAATGTTGCCGAGATTTTCCTGTTAATATTAGAAACATGTGGTTACATGATTATCAGATTGCCACTTTATCTAGGGGTAACACTTCGATTCGTACGGTTCTTGCAAACTCAGGAATCGAGGAATACAATGTCATGTTCGTTTGGGTTCCAAAAGTTTGAATTTGCATCAAATTTGTTTGAAATTAAAGAATATTTCCAAGATGAATCCAAAACAACCCAAGATTAAATTCCCACATCATTCCAATCCTATGCACAAGAAAATTCTAATCATTCTAAGCCTTCAAATTTCCTATGAAAACAAGTTGAATCAAATAAGCACTCATACTTTCTGAACGGAACGGAACTAGGAGTAAGCACTTACGCACGCACAACCCTAAGCATTCTAAACCTTCAAATTTCCTCTGAAACTGTTGAATCAAATAAGCACTTGTAATTTTTGAACGGAACTAGGAATAAGTCTAGTTACTCTTTAGGGTTAACTTCAGAAGTGTATTATTTCAATACTAGCCGCACCCATAAACTGGAGGATAAAGACACAATTTTGTTAATAAGGATAATAAAAAAAATTGAAGCAATACTATTTGTTACTTCAGCTCTACAAAAAAATGAGCACAACAAAAGTGAAAACATTTTTCCGCAAATGTTTATAGATTCCTAGCATATTGCTTGGGTTCACGCTAAATTATTTTGGAATCTTTTGATGGTATGAAAAAAATGCACCTTTTGGATTTATAAATGTCTCATTGCTTGGACCGCCTTGTATTTCAACTCATCTATGTTGTGAACTAGTAATTGCACATGTGCAAACATATCAATTAACACAAATGAACAATGACAAACTTATTTCTCTAGAAATTTACAAATATTTTTTCTAACATTTTTATATGGCTTTTTACCTCCAATAATAGTGACGGCAAGAAAACTATAAAGTTGTGTAATTTTGCATACTTCCTTATTATATATTAGACTAAAAAAAATCGAGCAGTCACATGTATGTAGATCATAAATTTCATTTTAAATTTGAAAACGTTCACATCTTGAGAGCAAAGACATGAAAAACAAATGCGCAAAGACAAAGAAAAGGCGACCGGGTAGTTACTTTGTTAGAGTAAGATTTTCGCTTTCTCTATGAATAGACACCATGCCCCTTGGGTGGGAGGGCCATTTCCTAGACTTTGTGAGGGCCCAAAGAGCATTGTGTTTTGGAGGCGAAACTCCTCCCTTTGTTGACCCATTCCTTATATTCATCTCTCTTTGCTTTAAGGCTATCTTTGAGAGTAAAAAAGAGAAACTTATGAGTTGTTAAGAGCGCTGAGGAGATTTTAGTTGCAAATAAAATCTGAATAATGCCAATAAAAATTCAATAAGTTGCAGATACATCACAAACTTTTGTTCATTATTATTTTCATATTTATCAATATTGATGATGTTTTGATTAGAACATACACCGTATGACAACTATGGGGCTGTTTGGATCTCGACCAAAACCAGCCCGACCAAAAAGTTGGCAAGCCCCCAAAATTTGGTGGCCGTTTGGATCGCTACCAAGGAATTGGCACGCCCATCGTGCCTGTGAGACGCCAGTGTAAACTTAGCCAACTTACAGGCAAGTCGAGGGCGGCGAAAAGCTCCGCCAAAATTTTGGCATCCCACCTTGCACTCTCTGTCTCGTTGGGTCCCAGGTAACTATCCCTTTATTTTATTAGTATCTGGTGCATGCTGGCTATATTTTAATCTGTGAGTCCTCACAATGCATGCAAGCAGGCTACTCCACAGTGCAGGGGCCAAAACATGGACGGCTACAATCCAAACAATGATCACTTACCAAAATTTTGGTCATGCCCTCACATTGGTCATGTCAAAAAATTGGTGGGGCTAGATGGGGCACAATCCAAACAGCCCCTATATTCCAAAGTTTGCGAAGGAAACCCTTCTTCAAAATTGGCATAGTGAACGTGTCAGTATGTTAGTTACAAATGCATCCACAAACTTAGATGAAATGAATACATTTTTGGTGATTAAAAGTTAAGAGCACTACTTTTTTATGGTCCTCTTATGTTTTAGCTCACTAGGTTTTTGGCAACCCATGTATGAAACCATTTTTTTTGCATTAGTTTGCAAATAAAAAAGAACCCTGATAAGTGCCACACGTGTGGACGAACACATGACAAGTCTGAACGTTTTTTATGACTAGTGACATGAGGATGGCAACTCTCTTTTCTTATGGCAAGTTTCAGTTTTTTTAAGTTGTTTTTTCATTTCGGATGACAACTTTTGTTGTTAAAAACGTCAGAACCAGATTGTTTCATGCCACATGTGTGTCACCTGTTATTTGGGATAAAAGAATACACACATTTAGGCATATATTTTTTTGGAAAACGCTCATTCGGAAGCTCAAAAGCTTTCCTCAGTTACGCGGCCCGCAAGTTTTCTCGACTAGTCTTTTCACGCGACCTCTTCTAGTCCTATCTTAAAACATGACGGCAAGACCCAGCGTCCCAGCCAAACCCCCGCGATTTCATCCCCTCCAAACCCAACTGCCGGCGCCGCCGCTCCTCATCGCCCCCGCCATGCCGCCGCGCAAGAGGCCGCTGGAATCTTCCCCGGGCATGCCAGACCAACCGGACATCAAGCCCGTCATATCTCCGGTTTCCAAATCCACTGACGCCCCCGCCCCCGCCTCCGCCCCGGAGGTTCAGCCCCCTGCCGCCATCCTCAACAACCTCAAGGGGCCGGAGCGGGAGGTCTACGAGCGCATCTTCGCGGCGGGCAACAAGGGCATGTCGAGCCAGGACCTCCGCTACGCGCTGAAGCTGACTGCCCCAACCCTCAACAAGCTCACCCGCGCCCTCGTCCAGCGGGGTATCCTCAAGGAGGTCACGGACGTCCGCCCCCGCGGGAAGAAGGTCTTCATGGACTTCAGCATGGAACCCTCTCCCGAGATCACCGGCGGAACCTGGTACCACAACGGCCAGCTCGATACCGACACCGTGGCGGCCGTGCGCCGCAGGTGCCTCGACCAGATTGACAGGCTCGGCGCTGCCACGCCGGACATGGTCCACAATGGCGTCGAGAGGGAAGACCCCAGCGGAGGGTACTCGATCGACCAGATCAGGGACATCCTGCAGACCATGGCGCTCGACAGGGTGCTGGAGGAGTGCAGGAGCACCGGGGATGGAGAGTTCAGCGCGGTCAGAGCCGGGAGGGTGTGCTACCGGCGGGGTGGCGCGCCGCAGGGCGGCATGATAGATGGGATTCCATGCGGGGTTTGTCCCAGGATCGATGAGTGCTCGCCGGATGGGCTCATCTCGCCGGCCACTTGCGTCTACTACAAGAAGTGGCTGCAGATGGACTTCTAGGCGGCGGCGAGGGCTCTTCGGCATGCTTATTGTGCTGGGATGGATTGGTGGATCGTCGTTAGTACTACCGTGTTTCTGAATATATAAGACGTTTTGATAATTCAAATTGAACCAATGAGGTGTTTTATATTTAGAAATAGAAACTTCTGGAGGGCGTTTTGGCTCCGGGTGCATTTGCGTCGCATGAACAGTGAATCATTTTTCGCATGCAGAAGCACATGTACCTGGGAGCCTAATTGGATTTCCGGATAGTGCAAGCCTTACCTTTAAATCGGACAATGTATCCGTCTACGGTCCGGTGGAGACCAGTCCACGGATAGTGATACGGGACCGACTATGCAACCATGCCCACATATATTTCAAATTACATTTCAACAAACCAAATGATTTTTATCAAACACAGAAAAAATCAGCAAAGTTCGAACATAATTTACATAAGAGAGACGATATTTCATCCGTTTTACTAAACCAAGCCCGCAACACTCAAAGTAATTATAGGAAATAGCACAATTCATCCATGCAAATATCTCTAGTACAATTGCGAACCAACATGTGGTTGGATGGTTAGAGAGACAGTAGTATCCCCAGCTCATCAGGGTTCAAGTCCTGATGCTCGCATTATTTCTAAATCTCAAGATGATATGCCGGCTCAAAATTTCATGACGGAGTTGTAAAGGAAATCGCATTACCAAAATCATCGTTGTTTTAGTTTGATCCGCTTTTAGAAGTGTGGTGCTCTTGAAGAGAACTTCTCTCTGCATCTCAGACAATTCTGAAAAATAATCAATGTGTTAACACATTTTTTAGGAAAACTTTTGATCTATTCATCTTTAATCATGGTAGAACAACAAACACTAAAAATTCCATCCATATCCGTAGACCATCTAGAGACGACTACAATCACTACAATGCGTCAACAGTTAGTTCCAAATGCACCTGCATTTTTTTTGAACTTGCATACTTCTTTTAACCTTGTACTAGTAAGCTTGTACCTGCGACACACGTCTGGACTAACACTCGACCTATACTTTTCTAAAACATAAATAAATGAAAATGTAATCTATATAATGAATGAAGATTATGTGAGATGACACTATATCTGGCCAAACGGGCCGATTTTTTTCGGGCCGGCCCGGCAGCACGGCACGCGATGGGCCAGGCCTGGCACGGGCTAATCGTGCCGTGCCAGGCACGAGGCACGCACTGGGCCGTGCCTGGGCCGCCACCCTCAGCCCGCGTGCCAGCAAGGCACGACACAAATACTAGCGGGCCGGCCCGTGGCACGACACGACACGCAGCACGGTGGCACGGCCCGAATGGCCCGCCTTGATCGTTGGGGGAGCGGGGGAGGAATCCTGTCGGGCCGACTGCCGACGCGCCTGGGTCATGGGGACAATAGGGGGGGGGGCAGGCGTCAGGGGGACAACGACACAGCATCACAGCGGGCAGCGGGGCCCAGACGCCCAGTCCTCGATCGATGGGGGAGCGGGGGGCTCGCTCGGCTCGACACCCAGGCGAAGCGACCGTTGGGAGGGGTTTAGGGGGTGGTTAGGGTGGGTTTAGAGCGGTTTAGGATAGGGTTTGGTTATTTATTTAAGAAAATTAATATATTCAAAAATTTGATCGTTAGAGGGTCAAATTTGTCCGAAAAATGACCAATTTTTGGCTATAAATAGGGTTGCCCAGCCCACATATTTCTCACGCTCAAACATGGATGACCATGACAATACTAGCTTCCCACTCTCCGATTTCGGTCTTGGGGATATGGAGTATAGTCTCTACCCTAGTAGCACCGATCACACTACCATGCCCCCTGTCGGTGTCAAAACCGGCGGATCTCGGGTAGGGGGTCCCGAACTGTGCGTCTAAGACTAATGGTAACAGGAGGCGGGGGACACGATGTTTACCCAGGTTTGGGCCCTCTTGATGGAGGTAATACCCTACTTCCTGCTTGATTGATCTTGATGATATGAGTATTACAAGAGTTGATCTACCACGAGATCGTAGAGGCTAAACCCTAGAAGCTAGCCTATGATTATGATTGTTGTTGTTCTACGGACTAAACCCTCCGGTTTATATAGACACCAGAGGGGGCTAGGATTACACAAAGTCAGTTACAGAGAAGGAGATCTACATATCCGAATTGCCAAGCTTGTCTTCCACGCAAAGGTGAGTCCCACCCGGACACGGGACGAAGTCTTCAATCTTGTATCTTCATAGTCCAACAGTCCGGCCAAAGTATATAGCCCGGCTGTCCGAGGCCCCCCTAATCCAGGACTCACTCAGTAGCCCCTGAACCAGGCTTCAATGAAGATGAGTCCGACACGCAGATTGTCTTCGGCATTGCAAGGCGGGTTCCTTCTCCGAATACTCCATAGAAGATTTTGAACACGAGGATCGTGTCCGGCTCTGCAAAACAAATTCCACATACCACCGTAGAGAGTACAATGTTCCACAAATCTAATCTGCTGACAACTTTTCATAGCGTGACATCATGCCGTGGCCCGGTTATTACGAACCGTTTTTCCCAGCCTGCCACTGCACGTGTTGCAAGGCGGTTTTATTGGCATGTCTTGTCGAAGCAGAGATTGTGTTCCCCTTATCACGGGATTCTCATCAATACAGGTGTGGGTAACCCAACCACGCTTGTTAGTATGAATCCTCAATTTTAGGCAAGTTCCAAACGGTCACGCGGAGGACGCTTGATATTCGTCCTCTTTATAAAGGGGCCAAGGCCTATCCTTTTCTTCCCACGCTCGATCCTTCCCTTCCTCCACCTCGAGTTCCAACACCCAAGGCTCAGGCTAAGCGCTTCGGACCTTCAACCATGTACGGATCCAACCTTCAAGGCCAGTGGATGGCCTCCTCTGTCACAGAGGAGGACATCAAGAAGCTTAGGGTCGGTGTCAAAACCGGGGGATCTCGGGTAGGGGGTCCCGAACTGTGCGCCTAGGCGGATGGTAACAGGAGACAAGGGACACGATGTTTTTACCCAGGTTCGGCCCTCTCGATGGAGGTAAAACCCTACTCCTGCTTGATTGATATTGATGATATGGGTAGTACAAGAGTGGATCTACCACGAGATCAAGGAGGCTAAACCCTAGAAGCTAGCCTATGGTATGATTGTTGTTCTGTCCTATGGACTAAAACCCTCCGGTTTATATAGACACCGGAGAGGGCTAGGGTTACACAGAGTCGGTTACAATGGTAGGAGATCTACATATCCGTATCGCCAAGCTTGTCTTCCACGCCAAGGAAAGTCCCATCCGGACACGGGACGAAGTCTTCAATCTTGTATCTTCATAGTCTTGGAGTCCGGACGATGATGATAGTTCGGCTATCCGGACACCCCCTAGTCCAGGACTCCCTCAGTAGCCCCCGAACCAGGCTTCAATGACGACTAGTTTGGCGCGTATATTGTCTTCGGCGTTGCAAGGCGGGTTCTCCTCCAAATTCCATGTGCTTGTCGAATAGTGTCCGGCTTCCTTATAAATGTTGCGCTCCTTGGCTTCCACGTCCAATAATGGCCCTCTTCCACGTGTCGTATGAATGCGAAAAGCTAGGGTATTTTTACGTTTTACCCCCAAGCTGCACGAATAAGCTGCCTATAAGAGAGGCAAAGATCTAGATCCAAATCACACCATCCTCCTTCATGAGTACTCATCGGGCGCCTCGACAAAATCCACTCCATCATGGACAGTCGGCGCTGCTCCTCCTCTCGCGCTCCCAGCCCTTAGCCGTGAGGATTGGAGGAGATGTTCATTCCATACAATGAGCTAGTGGCGCTCAAGCGGAGGATACCTTCCTCCGGCCTTCATGGTCCCGGTTCGAGCGGTGGCCACCTACAAAGGTGGAAAGCAGGCGGAGAACACCCCCAATCCTTCCAAAGGAGAGAGGGTGTGCTTCGTCCCTTATCTAATAAGGGGACTCGGATTTCCCATACATCCGTTTCTCCGGGGGCTCCCGGAGTTCTACGGACTCCAGCTTCACCACCTTACACCCGCCTCCATTTTGCACATTGCAGATTTTGTAGCTCTTTGCGAGCTGTTCTTGGGCGTCGAGCCCCATTTTGCGCTGTGGAAGAGATTGTTTTGCCTCGTACCCCGTTCTTACGAGGGGTCGATATATCAAGTGGGCAGAGCCGAAATATGGCGCATCGCCGGGACCGGATATCTATCCGGAACCCCGAAGAAGGCGTCCAAAGACTGGCCTTCAGAATGGTTTTATATGGAAGACGCCCCACTGCTGGACCCAGTTCGGATCGGCCTCCCGGAGTTCAGCAACGCTCCTCTGAAGAAACGCCTGAGTTGGCGCCCGTGGAGCCCTCAACGAGAAGATGATAGGAGCGTCCAATATCTGATGGGCCGGATAAGGTTGCTGGCCCATTCCGGATTGACCATGATTGGAGTCATGGCCACGTGCATTATGCGAGGGGTGCAGCTGCTCCAACATAGGGGCCACCCCATGTGGGATTTCAACGGGGAGAATGACGCCACCCGCCATGGCCACAAGGGGCCGGGATCGGCTGCCGATCTGGTGAAGATCCCGTCCGGCTTGTACAAGGGGGAGAAGGAGGACTTCCTCCACACGAGTCCATTGAATGGATTCTCCATGAATAACCCTCGGAGCTGGGTAAGTGGACGTTTATTTATCCGATCCGTGTTTTCAAAGTTAAGTGTCTTACTTTATGATTTTGACGCAGGAACTGCGCCGGGATGTGGAGGGCATACACAGCCCGACTCCACAACCCGAGGATCTGAGAAGATCCCTTGATCCGGCCTCCGAAGAGGATCCAGACATAGAGGTGGAGCTGATTGACGGGGTGTTTCACCAACTTAGCATGGACAATGCTCTAGTCGCCATTACGGCTGACTACCCTAGTTTATCTCTGGCTTCCCAGGTAACTATGACTGGAGTCCTGACACCATTACTTCATCCATGCTTATTTCTGACCGCCGCATACCAACGGTGTCACGCAGGAGGTGCCTTCAAGGTGGGAAGCCGAACCTGCGGCGGCTGACCGACAAGGGTCGATTCGCCCAACAGCGGAAGAGGGTGTGGTGCGAATCAAAAGCGTCGCCCATAGCGGTATAGCACGCCACCGTTTTTAAGGGAAAGATTCCGGGAGGTATATTAATACTCATGACTTTTCCAGAGAAAGAGCGCTCGCCGTGTGTGCCGGAGAGGTTGCCAACCAAGCCTCCGCCACCGAGGCTCCAACACCTGGTCCGGAGGGGAGGCGGCGCAAAGGCGCAAGCGGATGCTCCTCAACGGAGGATGCCAACATGCTGTCCGCCACCAGTGCGAGGTGGAGAGCGCCATGAATCCAAAGCGCCGCCGACGGTTCTTCGTGGCGCGTGTTTCTCCCGGAGGCATTGAATGCCTTTAATGCGGAGACGCACCTCCGTGCTGCTCAAGATGGTTTAACGAGCCACGGGCGGTGTGAAAGACATATGGGTAAGGAATTTTAATAGTTATATATGCCAAGAGCCCCGAGACTTAAAGTAGTTAGAATAACTGATTTAAGGATCATTTTATATGCATGATCTTACGGAGAAGAATACCCACTGTCCCGGAGCTTCAAGAGTGCAAGGCCCAACTTGAGGCCGCACTAGCCGCCGCAGGAGGAGCCACAGAGACCCCTCTGGTAACAAATATTTCAAAAGATAAGCGGTTTATGAAGTGCGGCGTGCGTATAAGTCGACAATAATATTGCGGATGTTGCGGACTTGATCCGGACAAACAGCATACTCTGCGCCAGACTAAAGGCGGCGAGAGGTGCTTATGAAGGTGCAGCAGAGAGGAACAAACTCAAGATGCCCACACCCAGTGGGCGAAGAGCTAAAGGTGTTCGGGCCACCGTGCAGCTCCGTGAAGGAGAATCAGCGGCTTCGTCGCGACATTTATAGTAAGTGCTTGAGCAAACTCTTTTGAAAAGAAGAGTTCGGCGAGGGAGTCGGTTGACAGAAATATGTCTATAGGTGTGCTCATGGGTCGTCCTGCGGAGGAAATGCCCGGTTCAACGGGTGATCTGCTTCCCGAGCTGCTGCAGCTGCACGAACGTGTTCGGCAGGCGATGAGCAGCGTCATTCAGGCCTTATGGCCGTCCGTCTTCCTGCCTGAGGGTCGTGTAGGGCTTGCGGAGAAGCTTCAGGGAGCACGGCAGCGGTTCCGTCTATGGAAGATATCGGCCTGCCGTCAAGGCGCCCGGGAGGCCTGGGCCATGGTGAAGACGCGGTACACTAAAGCTGATCGGAACCACATGTTCGAGGTCGGGCCTTTGGGGCCCGATGGGAAGGAGATTCCTGTGAGCTTAATGTACGACCAAGTAGAATTGGCCACTAAGTATTCCCAACGGGACTGTAAGCTAGACAGCCTGTTAGATGGGATTGAAGAGGAGTACAATCAGTCAATTTGACGATGTAATCTAAAATGGCATGTAAAATGCCTTCTAGCCGGATTGTAGATTGTTTGTCTTTGCGGACCTTTTCGCTTCAACCTCGGGACCCTAGAGTCCGGAGTGTGTCCGAATACCCTCACGGTTATGAAAAAATAGGGCATGCATGGAGACCAGGCGTAGGGGTCATTAGTGCTTTATCAGACAAGTGCCCAACTAGTTATGTTATATTACATGGTTAGTAAGAAACATCTTCTAGGGAGAATAGTTCCGTTAAGGGTTCCTTTCCCTGGGAGGCATGCCCTAAAGTGCATGTCCGGACTGCGAAAAGAGGAAAAAAGCATCTGGGGGCAGATAAATAAATAAATAAGAAATCATCTTTCAAGTCATCGACCGAATATTCCCTTAAGAACGCTAGCTTTCGGCTTCACCCAGTCTGAGGTACACATCCGGCTGACCCGACAGTAACAATCGCATAGGTGCTCCCTTTACCTCCTAGCCGAACAATCGGGAACGTAGGGGTAAGCACAGGAGCCAGGCAACCCAGCTTGGCCAAAACTTAAGTCATATCGATGCATATAATGGTGAGTGAAAGGTACATGCGGAATTTTGACGCATGTGTTGGGCATGAAGCCCGTATAAATAAGCTTCTGTTAAAGAAGCCCCCAGGTATAATGAGTGCGAGCGGCACGTCAAGTGTGTGCAAACAATGCGCAGGTCAGCCCACAAAGGCTTTACGAAAAGAAGGGAGGAAGGAAGAGAAAAACAAAAGACAGCAAACGTTTAAAATGTGGACGGAGGAAGGAGACGAACTCTGAGTCCGGCGCTAGGCGTAGAATCTTCGGAGGCGGGCTGCGTTCCATGGGTTTGGCTCGAGTCGATTGTTCGATGCATTTCGTAGACGGTATGCTCCGCCGGTCAGGACTTGATCGATGATGAAGGGACCTTCCCACTTGGGCTTGAGTTTGTCCTTTTTCTTGTCCGGTAGACGGAGAACTAGTTCGCCAACATTGTAAGTTTTGGCCCGTACTTCTCTACTTTGATATCTTCGAGCCTGCTGCTGATAGAATGCGGAACGAGCCTTTGCCACGTCGCGTTCCTCCTCCAATGCGTCCAAATTGTCCTTCCGATCCAACTCGGCTTCTCTTTCTACGTACATGCGCACTCGAGGTGAGTCATGAATTATATCGCAGGGCAAAACTGCCTCTGCGCCGTATACCATAAAGAATGGCGTGAATCCGGTAGTACGATTTGGCGTGGTCCGCAGCCCCCAGAGTACGGAGTCGAGCTCCTCCACCCAGTGCGTGTTATATTCCGTGAGGGACCGCACTAACCTGGGTTTAATGCCGCTCATGATTAGACCATTTGCTCGTTCGACTTGACCGTTAGTTTGAGGGTGATAGACTGAAGCATAGTCGAGCTTGATGCCCATGTTTTTGCACCACAGTTTAACCTCGTCGGCCATGAAGTTCGTGCCGTTATCAGTGATGATGCTGTGGGGGACGCCATAGCGGTGTACTACCCAGATATGAAGTCTATCACAGGTCTGGATTCGGCCGTTTTAACCAGCTTGGCCTCTATCCATTTGGTGAATTTATCCACCATGACCAATAGGTATTTTTGCTTGTGGGTTCCCCCTTTAAGGGGTCCAACCATATCAAGCCCCCAGACCGCGAACGGCCAGGTGATGGGTATAGTTTTGAGGGCGGTGGGTGGCATGTGGCTTTGATTAGCAAAGAGCTGGTGTCGGTGTCAAAACCGGCGAATCTCGGGTAGGGGGTCCCGAACTGTGCGTCTAGGCGGATGGTAACAGGAGACGAGGGACACGATGTTTTTACCCAGGTTCAGGCCCTCTCGATGGAGGTAAAACCCTACGTCCTGCTTGATTAATATTGATGATATGGGTAGTACAAGAGTAGATCTACCACGAGATCAAGGAGGCTAAACCCTAGAAGCTAGCCTATGGTATGATTGTTGTAATGTATGTTGTCCTACGGACTAAAGCCCTCCGGTTTATATAGACACCGGAGGAGGCTAGGGTTACACAGAGTCGGTTACAATGGTAGGAGATCTACATATCCGTATTGCCAAGCTTGCCTTCCACGCCAAGGAAAGTACCATCCGGACACGAGCCGGAGTCTTCAATCTTCTATCTTCGTAGTCTTGGAGTCCGGCGGATAATGATAGTCCGGCTGTCCGGACACCCCCTAGTCCAGGACTCCCTCAGTAGCCCCTGAACCAGTCTTCAATGACAATCAGTCCGGCGTGCATAATGTTCGGCATTGCAAGGCGGGTTCCTCCCTTGAATAATCCAGAGAAGATAATGAACACCAGGATAGTGTCCGGCTCTGCAAAAATAATTTCCACATTCCACCGTAGAGAGAATAAAATATACACTAGCTCAATCTGCTGACGTATTATGCGGCGTGACATCACACCACTACCAAGTCCTTGTTTGAATCGTTTTTTATCATACCACCTCAGCACGTTTAGCGAAGCGGTTTCCTTGGCACGTCTTGTCGAAGCAGAGATCGTGTTCCCCTTATTCCCGGATCCTCATCAATACGGACGTGGGTAACCCAACCGTGCCATTGATGGTGGCGCTTGGGAGATAAGCGAGTTCTACCAGGCCGGTGGGGGACGCATAGTTTTCATCCGCCTATATATAAGGGATAAGGATTTACCTTCTCACCTACGCCTTCTTCCTCCTTTGCTTATCCATCTCCGCGCACTCAAGCTCCAACGCCCAAGCTTGCGCATCTCGCCTCGACCTTCTCCGAATATGTCCGGAGCGGGAGGTAAATAGTTAGCCTCCACTGCCAAGGAGGAGGACATCACCAAGCTGCGCGACGCCGGATACCTTTCCAGCGATATCGCGCATCGGCTGCCCGACGAGGGGCAGCTCATCCCTACCCCTGAGCCTCATGAGAGGGTCGTCTTCCTTCCCCGCTTCCTCCGCGGACTGGGCTTTCCGCTCCATCCATTTGTCCCGGGGCTCATGTTTTACTACGGCCTGGATTTCCACGATCTGGCGCCGAACTTCATCCTCAACATCTCGGCGTTTATCGTCGTGTGTGAGGCCTTCCTCTGCATCCGCCCCACTTTGGCCTCGTGGCTCAAGACCTTCAATGTCAAGCGAAGGTTGTGAAGGGCACGCATAAGCGGAATGCGGAGGCGCCATGTTGGGCAATTGCCCAACGTCCCTTGGCTAGAAGTGACCTTCGTGGACTCCGTCAAGGGGTGGCAATCGGGTGGTTCTACATCACCGAGCCGCGCAAGCCCACATGGGCGGCGGCCCCCGAGTTTAGATCTGGAATCCCCACGCAGCTCACCTCCTGGAAAGAGAAGGGCTTGCAGTGGGGCAATCCGATGGAGGTGACGGGACTCCGAGCCTGCATCAAGAAGATGGTGAGCAATAGGCTCCGGCTCGTCGACGTGGTCCAAGTCATGCTCCTCCGGCGGATTCTCCCATGCCAAGAACGGGCATTCAATTTGTGGGAGTTCAATCCGGAACAGCACCAGGCGCTAAGCGGGCTCTTCGATACAACATACGAAGGCGCTTGGAGGGTGCTGTTCAAGGGCGCCGAAGCCCCCGCATCTGCGACGGAAGATCGCGGATTCAGCTCGCAGTGTCTAACTGACGAGGTAAGTGATTCAACCCCATTATGGGACACTTGTGATAATTAGATTGACTCTAGTGAGATTTCATTCTGCCTCTTCCTTTGACAGGAATGGATGGAGAAGGCCAAGTTGCTCATCAGCCCGACTCCCATGCCAGAAGACCCAAGAGCGCCCGCTCAGAGGAGCTCTGGTTCCGCACCGCACGTGGTGCCGAGAAGAAGGCCAAGAAGGTGGCCACGGGGACTCGAAAGAGTTCCAGTGTCAAAGTCCCGACGACGATGAGGACTCCTCCCCTGAAGACGAGGAGGAGGAGTATTCTCTCCCGGAGGAGGGAGAGAAGAAGAGGAAGGCTTCCCCAATCGGGGAGGCCGAAGGGTCCAAGAGGGGGAGAACTATCCCCCCGGACAGTTTCCCCAACATCAACGTTGGCGAGGATGAGTGGCCCCCAAGGGCCAGGCGTTCGGCAAGATCATAAGTATCCAGATCATTCATATGCCGTACCTTTTATGTCATGCAGTATCCTTCTAACGCCGCATTCTGCCCGTAGTCCGGTTGATGACGATCTCCCCGACTCGATGAGCGGGTCGTTGGCCTCGTCGGACGTAAATTCCGTCCTGACCGCCTCTACCCCACGCGCCGACGAGGACGCCGAGCTGGGATCCCAAAAGGGGACCCATCAGGAGGAGGCTCCAGAGGCGCCGTCAGGCGACCTCCCAGACTTTGCGCCGGACTCTACATCGGAACCCGCAGTGGTTCCAGAGTCCGGCAAGTGGCCCCTTCGAAAGAAGGGCAGACGTCGGACGCCGGCCTCTCGGCCCAACCGGAGGTGCGGATAACCTCACTAGTAGAAAAAGGGTCAAATGTGAAGCACATTAGTGCCGGTTTAGATTAGAGCCGCACTAATGTATACATTAGTGCCGGTTCCAACGGCTAGCCGGGCCGCTCTCATTAGTACCGGTTCGTGGCTAACCTTTAGCACCGGTTTGTGCCACGAACCGGTACTAATGAGAGTGGTGGCAGGATGTTGTCGATCTGGGCCCCTCCGGCACCTTTAGTACCGGTTCGTGGCACGAACCGGTACTATAGGTCGCCCTACATAAACCCTTCGGCCCACCCGAGCTCGCTCTGTTCTTCCCCTTTCCCTCTCCTCTCTGTTCTTCCCTCTTCCTCTCGAGCTCATCACACATTTTGCCCAAAATTTGTCAAGATTTGAAGGCCCCCATCCATTCAAATGATCACAAAGGTTAGCAACTTTGTCCTTTCATCTCTCATTGCTAGATTAGCTCTTGCAATGCTTTATATAGTTACTAATTTGTGAGTTTAGTAATTTGGGAGGAAATATATATATGTGCTAGTATTTGATTTATATGCAATTTGAGGTCAAAAATAACACTTGGTTTGCATATGTAGGTGTGGTTTACATAGTGCCATGGTTTTGATATCCGTCCCCGTCGGCCCTCGTCCTTGTTATGATTCGGATGTGGTATATTCTCTTTTAAAACTATTAGTTGCATTTCGTGTTTATGACAAATTATGCCCATCAAGTTGACATAGATATTTTTATCTAGGAGGTATGTGAACCGGAAATTCCAACCGACCCTATTGTCGAGAGGTTAAATTTAGTTGAAAGAGAAAACGAGTACTTGAAAGAAAAATTGAAAAGAATTCAGGGAGAGAAGATGGAATTGGAGTTGCATGTTGCCGATGTCGTTGATGATCACAAGATCAAGATGGAGAAAATGCGCTTGAAGAATAGAAAGATTAGAAAATATGCCATCGATAGTGAGGCTTGGTATCATTATGCTATTGGATCAATTGTTACCTTAGTTGCGATCTTGATCGCATTTGTTGTTGCATTTAAATGCTTTAGCTAGAGAGTTATTTGTTTGTTGCATTTAAGTGTTGTATGAACTTTATGTATGAACTTGTATTAATTTTGTCTATTCAGTGTTGTGTAATGAAGATGAGCCGGCAATGGATGTACGATGACCGATGCTCACCCAGTTCGTTGAGGGCGTGCATACTTTTCTCGCTATGGCCGAGGCAAACAAGCGGGCGGATGGTTTTATGCCTTGTCCATGTGGTGTCTGTAAGAATGGTCACAATTACTCTCGCCAAGAACCATTCACGTCCACTGTTTAAGTCCGGTTTCATGCCCCACTATAATGTTTGGACCAAGCACGGAGAAAGAGGGGTTATGATGGAAGACAATGAAGAAGAAGAGGACAACGACAGCTATCCCGCCATGGGTTCCCTGAATACGATGATACAACAATGGGGGAAGAAGCTGAGCTGGTAATGCGGAAGAAGCTGAGCCGCAATGCGGGAAGAAGTGAAGAAGAGGCATCGATGAGCCCGCTGATGATCTAGGTCGGGCCATTGCCGATGCAAAGAGAAACTACGCAAGTGATTTGGAGAAGAAGAAGTTGCGAGTGCATGTTAGAGGATCACAAAAATTGTTGTACCCGAATTGCGTAGGTGACAAGAAAAGCTGGGCACCACATCGAATTTGCTGCAATGGAAGGCGAGAATGGTGTATCCGACAAGGGATTTGGAAAGTTGCTGGTAATGATAAAGGATATGCTTCCAAAGGACAACGAATTGCCCGAGAGTACGTACGAAGCAAAGAAGGCTGTCCGCCCTCTAGGGTTAGAGGTGCAAAAGATACATGCATGCCCTAATGATTGCATCCTGCATCATGTGAGTACGAGGATTTGAACGCTTGTCCGGTATGTGGTGCATTGCGCTATAAGATCAGCCGCGATGAGCCTGGTGATGTCGAGGGCGAGCGCCCCAGGAAGAAGATTCCTGCCAAGGTGATGTGGTATTCTCCTATAATACCACGGTTGAAACGTTTGTTCCAAAACAAAGAGCATGCCAAGGCGATGAGATGGCACAGAGAAGACCGTAAGAAAGACGGAAAGTTGAGAGTACCCGCTGACGGGTCGCAGTGGAGAAAAATCGAAAGAAAGTACGGGAAGGAGTTTGCAGATGACGCAAGGAGCGTATGGTTTGGTCTAAGCGCAGATGGCATTAATCCTTTTGGGGAGCAGAGCAGCAACCATAGCACCTGGCCTGTGACTCTATGTTTGTATAACCTTCCTCCTTGGTTGTGCATGAAGCGGAAGTTCATTATGATGCCCGTGCTCATCCAAGGCCCTAAGCAACCCGGCAACGACATTGATGTGTACCTAAGGCCATTAGTTGAAGAACTCTTACAGCTGTGGAATGGAACAGTGTACGTCGTGATGAGCACATGGGGGAAGAATTTGACCTCAAGGCGTTGCTGTTCGTGACCATCAATGATTGGCCTGCTCTCAGTAACCTTTCAGGACAGACAAACAAGGGATACCGCGGATGCACGCACTGTTTGGATGATACCGACAATATATATTTGAATAGTTGTAAGAAGAATGTGTACCTGGGACATCGTCGATTTCTTCCGAGTAGGCATCCCATAAGAAAGAAAGGCAAGCATTTCAATGGTGAGGCGGATCACCGGACGAAGCCTCGCCATCGTACTGGTGCTGATGTACATGATATGGTCAAGGATTTGAAGGTGATATTTGGAAAGGGTCCTGGCGGACAACCTGTTCCGAAGGACGCGGACGGACGCGCACCCATGTGGAAGAAGAAATCTATATTTTGGGACCTGCCATATTGGAAAGACCTAGAGGTCCGCTCCGCAATCGACATGATGCACGTCACGAAGAATCTTTGCATGACCCTGCTTGGCTTCTTGGGCGTGTATGGGAAGACAAAAGATACACCTGAGGCACGAGAGGACCAGCAACGTATGCACGGAGAAGATGGCATACATCAGGGTCATGCAAGCTACGCTCTTACCAAAGAAGAGAAGGAAATCTTCTTGGAATGCCCTTTCGATATTAAGGTACCGTCGGCTTCGTCGAATATAAAGGAATAATAAACATGGCGAGAAAAAGTTCCGAACCTAAAGTCTCATGACGCCACGTGATTATGACGCAATCGCTTCGATTACATTGAGGGGCTTCTACCGGAAAACGCTCGATTAGCCATTGTGAAGCTATGTGCATTTCTCAATGCAATCTCTCGAAGGTAATCGATCCAGAAATCATACCAAGGTTACTGAGAATGATTTGGTGCAATGTCTTGTCGGTTTGAGTTGGTGTTCCCACCATCCTTCTTCAACATCATGACGCACGCCCTAGTTCACCTATCTTGAAGAGATTAACGTTTTGGGTCCCAGTATTTCTACACAATATGTTCCCCTTTGAAAGGTTCATGGGAGTCTTAAAGAAATATGTTCATAACCATGCTAGGCCGAAGGAAGCATCTCCAAGGGCCATCAAAATGAGGAGGTCATTGAGTTTTGTATTGACTTTATTCCCGACCTTAAGCCGATTGGTGTTCTGAATCGCGGCATAAGGGCGCATCGATGGAAAAGGCACGCTAGGAGGGGAACAAATAATATGTATGGACGGACATTCTCTCACTTTGAAGCACACTACACGCTTCTACGAAATTCCACCTTGGTGGCTCCGTATATGGATGAACACAAGAATTTGCTACGCCCAAACACCCGGGCGGTCGATGAGTGGATTACACGTGAACAAACCAGAGTTTCGCCAACTGGTTGCGTACACGCACCATGCATGCCACCTCTATTGAAGATGACCTGTACTTGCTGTCCCGCTTACCATCTTCGAATATAATGACTTTCAAAGGGTACGAGATAAATGGTAATACATTTTACACGATTGCCCAAGATAAGAAGAGCACCAACCAAAAGCAGTGGTGTCCGCTTTGATGCAAAAACCAAGACGGAAAGGAAACATATTATGGTTATATACAGGACATATGGGAACTTGACTATCGACGTGGTTTAAAGGTCCCTTTGTTTGGTGCAAATGGGTCAATATGACACGAGGCGGGTAACGGAAGACCCGCGATGCGGAATGACAACAAGGATCTCAACAATCTTGCGTATGCAGAGGAACCATTCGTCCTAGCCAATGATGTGGCACATGTTTTCTATGTGAAGGACATGTCTACCAAGCCAAGAAAAAGAAAAGATAAGGAAGCGAATGCATCGTACGATGAGCCAAAGCGGCACATAGTTCTTTACGGGAAGAGAAACATCATGGGAGTGGATGACAAGACAGCACAAGTCGAAGATTATGAAAAGTTTGATGAAATTGCTCCATTCACAGTGAATATTGACCCGAGCATCCCGTTAAATGATGAAGATTTTCCATGGTTACGGCGCAAAGGGACACACGCGAAGAAAAAGTTTCACACCCAAAGATCTGGATGTGATCGGCTTCACTATCATCACTTTCTTCATGTTTCACACCCGTGAGGGAATGTCTGTAATAGTTAGGGTTGTTATGTGTTTTGGCATTTGAAACGCCAAGAAATTTTATGTGCAAACAAATTCTTTTCATGCATTTACTGATTTTTTCCAATTAAATGACCCTGAAATTGAAAAGCAATTCAAATGAACTCGTAAAAGGTTGAAAGTTGGCATGGTATCATAATTTCATATAAATAGCATGTGCAAGAAAGTAGAGAGGGTTACGACAAAAACTGGATGCACTTCGTGTACAAAATGGACAATCTCTTTCAAGTATCGTGGTTTCCACTTAAAACTGAACTGTTACAAAGGCATTTCATTTTTAAATAACCTAAGCATTACTAAATTGAATATAATGATAAAACACACTAATATTGAACATAAGAAAAAGAATCACTGGAAAAACTTTTTCAAAGTTAAGTTATTCACAAACTAGTGATTCACACAAATTTCAAATAATTCAAAATTTAAACTATTCAAATTTGAAATCTACCGGCACTAAGAGAAAGTTTGTAATTTTTGTACCTAAAGCAAAAATATTCACAAAGAAACTCTAAATACAACAAAAACAACTCAAAAATAAATAAAACAAAAAAAATAAAGCAAAAAAAAGCCCTCATCGGGCCAAAGCGGCTGCATACGACCAGCGATACAACCTTTCATTAGGCCAGATGCAGCCCGCCAAGGCCCAAGAGGCCCACAAGGCGAGGAGGATGTAGGCCCAGAGGGCCTGAATAGAAGAGGAGCTCGAGAGAGCTACCGCGACCGGGCTTATAAACCAGTCATGGTAGCCCTCGACTAGCGAGGTGGGACTAAACTTGCCAAGATCAAGACCGCGCTAGCCAAGAAGACACTTTAGTACCGGTCGTGGCACAAACCGGTACTAAAGGGGGGCCTTAGTACCGGTTTGTGCCACGACCGGTACTAAAGGGGTCGCTTCGCCGCTTGGCTCTGGCAAAACAGACCTTTAGTACGGTTGGTGGCACCAACCGTACTAAAGGTGCCTTCTATATAACTAAACACTTCAAAATTTCGCTTTCTCATCTCCTCTGCTTCTTCTCCTCTGCACCGCCGCCGCCTCGCGCCTCGACGACCCGTCGTCGCCGCCCGCCGCCGCCCGTCGTCCCGTCGCTTCGCCCGTCCCGTCGCCCGCGCCTGCCGCCGCCTCTGCGCGCCGCCTGCCCAGTCGTCCCGTCCCCGTCTATCGCTGCCCGTTGCCGCTGCGCCCGCCTGTCCCGTCCCGCCGTCATGCCGCCGCCTCGCCTCTCGCCTAACCGGACGGTGAGCGCACACACACACACATACATTGTTAGAATTGTTAGAATTTTTAGAAATGTTTGAAATTGTTAGATTTGTTAGAAATGTTTGAAATTGTAGAAATTTTTCTGTTTTTTAGAAATAGTTAGAAATGTTAGAATTGTTAGATTTGTTAGAAATGTTAGAAATTTTTCTGTTTTTTAGTTATAGAAATAGTTATAAAAATGTTAGTTATATATATAGAAATGTTATAATTTTTTTCTGTTTTTTAGTTCTAAAATATTAGAAATGTTATAGAAATGTTAGTTATATATAGCATTGTTAGAAATGTTATAGAAATGTTAGTTATATATATAGAAATGTTAGAAATTTTAGTTATCAAAATCCAATCATTAAAAAATGTTACTTTTTATGGGCATATAGCTAGTATTTGTTCTCGACGATGCCTGCCCGCATCCTCGCTGTCGACCCGTCTCATGACGACGCCCAGCCGACCCATGTCCGGATCTGGCTCACTGGCTGGCACCGGAGGTGCTGCTTGAGGGCGCGCCGCTTGATGAGGAACCCGACCATGGTCGATCGTCGACCCCGATCTCGCTTTGGTGGCGTTCACGTGGGCGATTTGGTCTTGGGGACCCGGCCCGCCGGAGGTGGTACGTCGCCGTGTCGTGGAGGAGGACGAGCACGCCCATCGCTACATGGTTGCGTTAGAGGGCGGCAGTTCTCCAATACGTGGCAAGATCTTCGGGATCTCACTTCAGCTATGATCCCGTGAGGGTTCCTTCTCTTTGGGTGTCCATCGCTGCTACGGAGGAACCGCGAGTGTCCTAGATTCTTCCGAGTATTCGATCTTTATTAGCTAATAGCCGTGATGTACTTTTCTATATTATATATTATTCGAGACGATGTATTCGAGATTATATCTATTATTCGACGATGTATTCGAGATTATATTTATTATTCTGGACGATGTATTCGAGATTATATCTATTATTCGCGATGTATTCGAGATTATATCTATTATATTCTGGACGATGTATTCAAGATTATATCTATTATTCGAGATTTGAATACTAAATTGTTTTATATTTCTTTTGGATTAGTTAAACAAAAGCTATGGCAGACAATACCGACAGAGAAGGAGAACAGACCATGTTCGATATGATACGCAAGCGATGATAATCAAAATGAAGAAGATTATGATGGCTCCAAATTTCTAAACAACACCGGCGAGGGTGATATGATATTCGATCACGACGAAGTCATGAATGATTATGACGATGACGAAGAACATGATCCTAAAACAACAAACACCGACGAGGTATATATATATTTATATAAGCGGGCATCCGGTGATCATCACATGTTTTAAATGTCTTGAAGATATATTAACGAATCGATCTTTGTTCTTTCAGCCATTTGGATCGAGCAAATCTTCGTAAAAATGACGAAACGAGGCCCGAACAAAAAGTTGAAGCCGGGCGAAAGTACAATATCGAGGCATGCGACCGCATCGCAAACCAATAGCGCCTAAGAAGATTGCGAACAAGTTCGTTCGTCGGTCGGAGTTCTTGTGAAGGACCAACTCCCGATCAAACTTCAAGAATGGAGGGCGCCAAGAAGCCACGCCCAGATGTTACTTATGTCGACAAGAATCAAAAAGATCTCTTTGGGATACTCTCATGGAACATTTCACCCTACCGATCATTTCACGTAGCGGATATGCGAAAGTCAAAGAGGCTGCTCTTAAGATGATGGCGAATGCATTCAAGAACTACAAGAATGGTGAATGGAACAAGTACGTCGGCGGAGGAAGGAAGACTCCAGATTCAAGGAACACCGGAGAACCAACGTGATCATTGGGCCGATTTCGTGAAATTCAAGGATTCGGAATTAGCTAAGGAACGGTCGAGAATAAACAAGAAGAATGCCGAAAAGAAGGATAAGTTCCATAAGTCAGGGGCGGTGGCTATCGGTGGCAATGCCTAAGTGGGATAAGTCCGAGAAAGAGATGGAGGATGCAGTGTCACTCCGGTTACTAAGAGATGATTCCCGCCAGGTCGGGACTTGGTTCTATGCGCATGGGGGAGTTGGACCGGAGACAGAAAAGTTTCGACGAGGGCAAGTCTGAATGGAGCCGACGATGCGATACTTGTTGCAATAGAAGAGGCATGAACGGGGTGTTCCAGCCCAACAGAGAGAACGACGAGCTTACGCTGCGTGCCACAGAAATCCTGAACACCCGGAAGAACACGAGGCAAGGGCGCTATTCCGTGGTATGAGGGTTTTCAGATCGAACACCGACTACGTAACCCGTGCGAGAAAGAAGATTATGGAGGAGAAGAAGAGGAAGATGGAGGAGGAGCAGAGGAAGCGGGACTATGAACGCCTTCAAGGCCTAGAAGCAAGTCAAGCGGAATTGGCGGTCAAATTCCAGCGGCAGCAGGAGCAGATCGACTCACTTACCCATCAAAGGGGTCTCAACAGCTGCAGCAGCTAGCGGATGATCCAAAGATTGGATAGCACCGCCCATCCATGCCGAGAAGCAGCGTGGGTTCCGTCCCGACGACCCAATGCTGGTAGATACCCGTGGATGACATCACGGAGAACACTAATCTGCGAGCTACACTACAAAATGAAGAACATATCCATGAAGGTGGCGACGGCTCGCTTTCACAAATCCCCGAGGCAACCTTCCATGGCAACCCGATTCAGCGGGCTATGCTCGTGTCGTGGTTGATGATGTGCTGGACCCATATTCGGGCTACAGCTTGACATTGCCGGAGGTGACGGCGAGCTTTCTGAGAGGCCAAACATCGATCATCCTATGGAAAAAGGATTGCATCATCTTTCCAAGGCCACCCACACCGGTCACCCGAGTCCTCGTCGAAGTCCGCCACCGAGTCAGCAGACTCCGCTCCTCCAAGTCCGCAAAGTGTCGACAATCCTCCTCCTCCAAGTCCGACAAAGTGTCGGGACAATCCTCCAAGTCCGCCACAGCGCCGACGTCCCTCCTCCTCCAAGTCCGCACAATCTCAGCCACTCCTCCTCCTCGTCCAACTCAGTCCCGCGGCCATCTCCGCCACCTCAAGAATCGCAGAGACACCCCGCAGCTCTAGTGCGTGGCAGACGAGTCGAGGTAGTACAGCTGGAAGTACAAAGCGGAGGCAAGCGGTATAAATATGGTCCAAGCTCAAGCCTCTTCCGCAGAGGTCTTATGACAAGTCCGAGGAGGAAATCACAGCCATATCGAAGGCCGAGGTGGAAGCCCATTTTGCACCAAACCGCCACCACCGCCAAGGAGAAAGTGCCCGAGGAAACGATTGACCACTTCATTCAGATGGCTCAACCACCAGCTTCCAAGCTGCTGACACAGACTATGAGCGCCACATCGGGAAGTTAAATCGAGCACGCCTACAAAGGGAGGCGAGCACGCCTACATCGGGATCGAGCAAACAAGAAGCAGCTGCCAAAAATGCGGAAAACCATTCCCACTGGGAGAACAGTGGCGAATCGATCCCTCGCTTGTTGTGCCAACAACAGTGATAAAGACGCGCCTCAATATTATTGTGGGCAAACAGTGCATGTTCCCGAGGTGGGCAATGTGGTAATAACGGAGGAGCATATAATGCAGGCTGAAGTTCTCAACATCACTGTTTGGACAACTCCTCGAGATCGAGCCCATGCCTTTGCTTAGAGAGGATGAAGTAAAACGACAATATGTCCGGGGCCAACCTTTGGTCGCGCCAGACAAGGTCAAGAACCTCCCAACGAGAATGTATGAATTGCATCAATGGTACATGAACATGACCAAGATTTCAGATCGAGTGTCCCTCATGGTGAATGTCAAGGAGGACCATTACTAACATGAGAAAGCTGGGTCCGTTGAGTATTTAGAACTGTTTCAGTTATACAATAAGGAAGCACTCGACAAATCTATCGTCAGTTGCTATTGTCTGTAAGTGATTTCTTTCTATAATTTAAGTCTCAAGCTAGCTGTAGTGATCCTTTTGAGATCAATCATTACCTGTAATTATCCTCACTATATTCTTTTCTGTGGTATTATGCAGGATGAAGATATATGAAATGAGAAAAGGTGGACGCTTTGGCATTGGGTTCATTGACCCAAACACCGTTAATGAATTCACATGGAAGATAAGTGAACGTTATGCAAAGGAAGTAGAGGACAGCATGCTAGAGTTCTTGAAGCGCCTCAAATACAATGAAGATATACTACTTCCTTACCACTTTGGGTGAGTCACACTGTCTTGTACTACAAATTCTCTGTTTTTGCCTACTAGCTATAGCTACATGTTTTTGCTAACATATGCCCGCTTAATTAAGACATGTAAACATGTGTGCATATGCAGATTTCACTGGTCTTGTGTATCATTAAAGTTGACGCTTGAACAGTTGAAGTATCGGACTCACTAGTCTAAAAAAACTGACTTTAACATCTTGTATGGGATAGTCAACGGTAATTTCAATCATTATTAACTATATATCTCGCCTATTTACTTCGTCATTTCATGATATGAACTATTTAATAACCCTTTATTCATTTTCTTTGTCGGCAAGGCGGGGCTTGGGCAAGATTCATCAACGTCACGCCCGCCCGTGGAAACAAAAGCTTGAATGGTTACGACCCAAGGTAAGTAATTAAGTAGTACTAGCTAGCTAGCTAGCTAGCTGCCATCTCTTTAATTATCATGCTTGATTAATTTTTATCTGTCAAATTCCATTCTCGTAAAGGCCCTCAAGCAGTAGCAGGTATCGATCTGTGTGCATTCTGCGTTTATAGAATATTCGCATGATGGCGTCCAAAGGAGCAGATCTCAAAGACAAAGAATGGGTACGCTTGTGTCGAACACTATTCACAATTTTACACCATTATCGATATCTAGCTAGTCACACAACTAATACACATGCATATTGATCTCCTTCTTAACAGTTCAAAGATGTGCGGGAGAAGCTCATAGAAACGGAGCGCGTAGAAGCACTTCAAGAGGAAATAGCGGGATTTTTGCTCGACGAGGTCATAAATCCGAATGGAGAATTCTATTACCCGCTACCGCCCAATGAAAACCACTTTCAATTGTCATCGTGTTCAAGGCACCAATTAGACTGGCTCAAGGCAACATTCATATGTAGGAGAAATTGTATATATCTGTACATGTGTGTATGTGTGAATTAATTAATATGGTGGTTTAATTTAGAGACAGTGATGTGATATATATATATATATATGCATGATTGGTTCTACTAGAAATTATATATATATATATATATATGCATAACGTGTACAATGTGTAGTATCGTAAAATACCAAAGAAACGAAAAAGAATTAAAATGGAAACACAAAATTAAATGAAAAGAAATCATAAAACTAAAACCCACTAAACCTTATATTACCGGTTGGTGTTACCAACCGTACTAAAGGCCTCCAGCCGCGGCCTAGCTAGTGCCACGTGGTAGCTCTTTAGCACCGGTTCGTCTTGAACCGGTGCTAAAGGGGGGGGCCCTTTAGTGACCACTAATTAGTGCCGGTTATGTAACCGGCACTATAGGGCCTTACGAACCGGTGCTAATGCCCGGTTCTGCACTAGTGCCTGTTGGAGGCGCTTAAAGGCGCTTCCATCAAGGAAGAACACCGCACTATCATGAGTGCGATGATTGAGAAGGTCCAGCTCGCTAAGAGCGGACTGACCAAAGCCTGCAGTAGCCTTCTAACAGGCTTTGAGGTAAGAAGTTAAAATTATGTAATGTAATACCGCATAGACAGTAGCCCCTGATGCTTAGTTTGGTGTTCGGAAAGAAAAGCCGGACTGAGGATCTAACAAGATATACGCAGGGTTGCCTAAAATATGTCAATATGGGTTTGCAGGCTGCGCTGCTGACCTCTGCCACATTAACGGCGGAGGTCGAGGTGCTGAAGAAGGATCTCGAGCGGTCCGAGCAAGAGCTCGGCCATGCCAAGAGGCAGCTCGAGGAAAAAGAAGGTGAGTAACACCACTTTAAATAAGTACCTTATAGAAAAGGGTTTCGGTTGCAAATAAAATTAACAAGGATAATATGTGTATTGCAGGGGCCACTAACGAGGTGGCAGCCCTGAAGGATGTTGTGTCCGCGGTCGAACGCAGGCGGCCGCGAACAACTGAGCGAGAAAAGCAAGAGGCACGGTGGCGGAAGTTCGGCAAGAGCTCCGTGCTCTCATGGAAAAGCATGAGAGTTTGGGCGTGACTCAAGACTCGAGAGTCCGAGCTTGCCTCGCCTCGAAAGTGCCAACCGCCAAGGACGAGGCCCGTAAGGCCCTTCAGAGGTTGAGGACATAAAGAAGATAGTGGCGGTAAGGCATTTTTCATGCAAAGGGCATGTTAATATGAATTACCCGATACTTACCCGCATTCGAGCTCTCGAGGCGTTTGCAGATCTGCCACGTAGTGCATCTGATGCTGCCGCATTCTATCATGGAGAGGAGGGGAGCTCGACGGAGAAGGTCTTCGGTCTCAAGATTTTGAGGCCGCCATCCGGTGCCCCCAAGCGACCAGGTGAAGCAGCTGGTCAAACTCCTAAGGTAGCCGAGGAGGCCATGAAGGGCCTCATAGTCCGCTATGGCTCGACAGCCATGCCCGGGAGCTACTTTGGCCTCGTCTGCGCTAGTGGATGCATGCCCAGGTTGATGTAGTCAAGCGCTCGCCTTTGTATTGAAGGCGCTTGTCGGGCCCTTGCCCGCATAAAGGTGCAATGGGGCAAACTGGATGCGGAGAAGCTTCTCGGACCCACCGCCGCGGGCAAGGAGCATCGCACGCCGGGCGGTATTATAAAGTTGTCTGAAGGGAGCTGCGATATTGCGTATGAGTGCTCCCGAAATGTAATCTTTGAGTGAACTCATTGTGTATTTATCCTGTGCGCTGAAAACTTCGCTCATATGCGCCATGAGCAACGCTTGTTTAATTTAAAATATTACCTTCAGGCGGCCGCTTGTGAAATCTGAGAGATGGCAAGTCGTTGGCTTCACCCCAAAGCCACAAGTGCCGGGGTGTTCGTGATAAACTTAAGCACTCTTGTTCCCATTTTTGGGTCCATCTAGGGAGGCGCCCAACACGACGAACAAGGCAACCGGACTTATAATGCTTGAACACTCTCACTTAGCCATAGAATTCTATAATTTTAAATTTCGGCGAAGCCCCTGGTATTCGGAAGACCGAATCCGGGGCGCTATCCACGCCTTCATCGGACATTATCCGGAACTTCGCTCGAAGCGGCGTGAGTCTTTAAGGACCCGAAAGAACCTCTCGAACAGCGACCAGTCTCTCGCCTTATCATGCCAGTCAGTTTTAGCTTTCTCCACTGAGGCGTTAACCCGGCTCAACCGGGGCGCAATCGCAGTGGTTCTCCCAGTGCCACCTTAGCCGACAGAACGGAACGTAAGGCACCAAAACGTGGGAGCCGGGCAAACCCAACTATTGACCCAAGACATGATTCGGAGCCGATTCATATAATGCTATAAGTTCAGGGTGCCGCACTTGTGAAAGTGTTCGGACTTTATCACACCATAATTTGGGGAACAGAAGCCCCTGGCGTATTCGGCCATACCAAAATATACGGGTGCAAGATGTCATATAATGAACATATATATAAAAGATAACGCAATTGCAATAAAAAGGTGCTGCATTATTTATGAAAGAAAGTCTGCTAGTAGAGCGGACTGATACAAATAGTGCGGTAGGCAAGGGATTTGGACTAAATAAACATGTCCCCCTCCAGGGATGAGCTGCAGACTTGGTGTATATAATCGAATTTAATGCTCGTAATTGAGACCACCTTAATGTTCGTCGCGGCCTTCTTTAGTCCCTGACTGTTGCATCATGAGTTCGGCGGGTTCGCCACCGGACAGGGCTTCTGGTTAACAGAGTCCTGTGTACATAAAAGAAGAAGAAAAATAAAAAGGAAGGGGGGGGCACACTTGTGAGCCCCTGGTGTGGTCGAGCTGCACTCTGGGTCCATTGTGATCGTGCCCCTTTCCCTGCGCCCATGGTATCTCCAAAGCGTAATGATGTACACGGAGTGTTATTCTTGCGATCATGCGCGGGCGAGGGTTGGGGGCCGCATTGCTATCGTGCTCGATCGCGCCAGTGGTCTTGGTTGGCATTGCTCGGGCGCTTTGCTGTGTCCGCCTTTTAACCGCGGACTTGAGAATTGCCTTAGAAGGCTGCTCAGATTACGCCATGAGCAGCAGATGTTCCTCCGCTCGGGGAGGTTCCATATTCCCATTGACCGTGATGACTCCGCGAGGGCCTGGCATCTTGAGCTTTAGGTATGCATAATGCGGCACCGCTTGAATTTTGCAAACGCGTTCGTCCGAAAGCAGAGCGTGATAGCCGCCGCGAAACGGGACTATGTTGAAGATTAACTCTTCGCCCGGAAGTTATCCGGGATCCAAGACCACTTCGGTGTGGATCGAGCTGCATAGATTGGCCTCCACTCCTGGAATGACACCTTTAAAGGTTGTCTTTGTAGGTTTGATCCTTGATGGGTCTATGCCCATTTTATGACCGTATCCTGATAAAGCAGGTTCAGGCAACTACCGCCGTCCATCAGGACTCTTGTGAGGTGAAATCCATCGACGATTGGATCTAAAACCAATGCGGCAAATCTGCCATGGCGTATGCTGGTCGGATGGTCTCTTCGATCGAAAGTGATCGGACAAGAGGACCATGGATTGAACTTTGGGGCGACTGGCTCCATCGCATAGACGTCCCTGAGTGCGCGTTTCCTCTCCCTCTTGGGTATGTGGGTCGCGTATATCATATTTACCGTCCGCACTTGTGGGGGGAAACCCTTCTGTCCTATGTTGTTCGGCGGTCGGGTCTCCTCCTCGTCGTCGCTGTTTAGCCCCTTGTCATTGTTTTCGGCAATTAACTTGTCGGCCTGCTTGAACACCCAGCAATCTCTATTGGTGTGGTTAGCTGGCTTTTCAGAGGTGCCATGTATCTGGCATAAGCGGTCGAGTATTCGGTCCAGATTGGACGGACCCGGAGTGGTTCTTTTGAATGGCTTCTTCTGCTGACCGGGTTTAGAGCCTCGGAATCCGGCATTGACTGCCGTATCCTCCTTATCATCGCCATTTATGCGGCGCTTGTTTTTGTTTCGACGTGAACTGCCGTTGTTGTCCTTTGTATCCGGACTGCCAGAATTTTTGCGGAGGTTGTTGCTACGGGCTAGCCAGCTATCCTCTCCCGCGCAAAAGCGGGTCATTAGCGATGTGAGGGCTGCCATGGATTTCGGATTTTCCTGCCCCAGGTGCCGGGCTAGCCATTCGTCCCGGATGTTATGTTTGAAGGCTGCAAGGGCCTCTGCATCCGGACAGTCGATGATTTGGTTTTTCTTTGTCAAGAACCGTGTCCGTAATTGTCCGCCGATTAAATCTGGCTGCTGAATAATGTGGCTTAGGTCATCGGCGTCGGTGGTCGCACATATGTGCCCCGAAGTTGTCGAGGAATGCGGCTTCCGTGTCCTCCCAAAGACCCAATTGACTCTGCGGGCAAGTTGTTTAGCCAATGCCGAGCTGGTCCTTTAAGCTTGAGTGGGAGATACTTGATGGCATGTAGATCGTCGCCGCGGGCCATGTGAATGTGGAGAAGGTAGTCTTCGATCCAAACCGCGGGGTCTGTTGTGCCATCGTAAGATTCGATGTTTACGGGTTTAAACCCTTCGGGGATCTGATGATCCATTACTTCGTCGATGAAGCATAGAGGTGTCGGCGCCCGGTATTGAGCAATATCGCGACGCAGCTCGAGAGAGCGCCTCGCTGTGTTCGCCCGGCGGTGTTATTATGTCCGCGCGACGGTATTCGCCGTGGGTCGAGGGCGCCCACGTGATCCGTAGATGGATCTGGATTGCCTTTCCTTGTCCTCCAATATGTCTCGCAAGTCCGCGCGTTCCCTCTTGGCTTCAGACTTTTGGAGCGATGCCGGGTGCGGTCTTGGTGGGGCTGGATGCCTCTCATCACGACCACGGGTGGTCGGTCACCCATATCGTCTTGCCGTGATGAAGGTATGTATGCTTCCTCCTCTAATCGGGGAGCAGCTTGCATCTTGGGTAACTTTTGAGGGGCATTTGAGTTTATATTTTCGACGCGAGGACCTCGGTCCATCGATCGCCAACAGGTCTTGATCAGCTTGGAGCTGTTGCTGCTTTTTCTTTAGGCTGTTTGTTTGTGGCGATAAGCCCGCGCTTGAAGCGCTCTTGTTCGACGGGATCCTCGTGCGATGAATTCATCATCGCTGAGGCTTGCTTCGCCTTCGGAGGGAGGCATATAGTTATCATCCTCAACCCCTTCGCCCCGCCCTCTCGTGGGGCTTGCTTCGCATCCTCCCGCGCCGAGTCTTCTTTGGAGGGGATTGTCTTTGGCACTCTCCGAGTATTATTATCTCCGTGCGGAATCTCCATTCTTGCTGTGGCGGGATTTAGAGCAGCACCGCCGACGCCGGCGTTTGGGCTGCTTCTTTAGAGAATCTGCCTCCGCGCTTCTTCGCCATCCCCGCTCTTCGGGTGTCCACCATATATATGTCGATGACGAGGTGGTCTTCCAGCGCCTCGTAGGCGCTGGGCTCTGTTCGCCTCCGGCATCGCCGCCCATGGCGCCGATGTCGCCGGAGTCGAAGTCTAGCATGTCGGTTAAATCATCGACGGGCTACAAAGTGGGTGGTGGGTGGGCTCAATTTCTTCGCCGTCCATTACCCAACCGCCCCGCCATAGTCCAGCCAGATTCTCCGATAGCGAGAGATGCTTCAGTGAATTCAGGATATCGCCAAAAGGCGAGTGTTGGAAAATGTCCGCGGCGGTGAATTCCATAACCGGCGCCCAATCCGGATCGATTGGTAGGGGCGCGGGAGGTTCGGAGTCTGGCGCCTGGGAACCACGAGTTTCGCGGGGGACCAGATCAGTGTTCGGCTCCATCGTCGTGGATGTTGAAGCCCCCGGGGCGGCGTCTATCCACCGGCCCTCGATCTGGGCAATCGGCTTCGGGCTAATGGCCAAAGCGGATCCGGGTGCGGCCACCAAGGCACTGTTCGGCGGCAGAGCTAGATCGTGCCCATCGTCACAGTGCGGCGCGCTTGGCTGTGGCTCGAGTCCGTCGAAGATCAAGTCTCCGCGGACATCGGCCGTGAAGTTTAAGCTGCCGAATCTTACCTGACGGCCAGGGGCGTAGCTTTCGATCTGCTCCAGATGGCCAAGTGAATTGGCCCGCAGTGCAAAGCCGCCGAATACGAAGATCTGTCCGGGGAGAAAAGTCTCGCCCTGGAGATCGTTGTTAGTTGAAGATGCCATCAAGCCTATCGGTGACGACACAGAGGAACTCTCAATGAAAGCACCAATGTTGGTGTCAAAACCGGCGGATCTCGGGTAGGGGGTCCTGAACTGTGCGTCTAGGCGGATGGTAACAGGAGATGAGGGACACGATGTTTTTACCCAGGTTCAGGCCCTCTCGATGGAGGTAAAACCCGACGTCCTGCTTGATTAATATTGATGATATGGGTAGTACAAGAGTAGATCTACCACGAGATCAAGGAGGCTAAACCCTAGAAGCTAGCCTATGGTATGATTGTTGTAATGTATGTTGTCCTACGGACTAAAGCCCTCCGGTTTATATAGACACCGGAGGAGGCTAGGGTTACACAGTAGTCGGTTACAATGGTAGGAGATCTACATATCCAGATTGCCAAGCTTGCCTTCCACGCCAAGGAAAGTACCATCCGGACACGAGCCGAGTCTTCAATCTTCTATCTTCGTAGTCTTGGAGTCCGGCGGATAATGATAGTCCGGCTGTCCGGACACCCCTAGTCCAGACTCCTCACCGGCAACCGACGATCGTTGGACTATGTCCCGAGCATCCGCTCGGGTAGTCGGCCAATAAAATCTCAGACGGAAGGCCTTGCCCACAAGGGCTCGGGCTGCGGCGTGGTGCCCGCCGAGTCCGGCGTGAATTTCAGACAGGAGATTTCGCCCTTCCTCTTCGGAGATGCACCTTTGAAGGACTCCGGTTGTGCTTTTCTTATAAAGCTCTCCTCATGGACCTTGTAGGCTTTAGATCGCCCGAACTATGCAAATGGGCCTCATTTTGGTCTTCGGAAGTTCCTGCCTAATTAAGTAGGCTAGGAATGGTTCCGCCCACGGGCAATTATCGCCATTATTTCGTAAATCAAGGTGTTATTTCATTGGCCGAGCCACCGATTGTGTCGTAATGTTCCGTGTTGGGTGGTGCGGTTGGTTCCGGTTATTATTTCCGACTCCTCTTCCCATAATACGGATGGCTTGAAGAGCCGCTCCGGAAGATGTTTGGAGGGATGGCGCTGCTTTTTGCGCGATGCGTGCCAACACGCCGGCTGCTGGTTATTATCCCTGCTACATGGTGGAATTCAATCCTTCAACCGAAATGACATTTTTAAGACGACGTTATGATAGGCTGCCATTTTCGGATCCTTGGCGCCAAAGTCTCCATTTACTTGGGAGATTGCGAGGTTTGAATCCTCGCACCTCTAGGCATTGAATACCCATGGAGATTGCCATCCGGAGACCTCAGAGAAGGGCCTCATATTCGCCGCATTTTTGGAGTCCGTGTACATTATCCGGCACGATTGGATTGTGTCTCCGGTTGGGGACGTCAATACAACGCCAGCCCCCAAGCCAGCCAACATTTTGGAGCCGTCGAAATGCATGATCCAATTGGAGTATGCGCCGTACTCTTTAGGGAGTTCGGCTTCGGTCCATTCGGCGATGAAGTCAGCCAAAACTTGCGACTTTATAGCTCGCCGTGGTTTGTAGGTTATGTCGAATGGTAAGAGCTCAATGGCCCATTTTGCAATCCTGCCCGTCGTGTCGCGGTTGTTTATAATGTCGTTGAGAGGTACTTTGGAGGCCACTGTTCTCGAACACTCTTGAAAGTAGTGTCGCAGCTTCCGGGATGCCATGAACACCGCGTACTCTATCTTCCGGGAGGCCAGGTATCTCACCGCCGAAATCCCGCACAGGCTGCCTGCTCAAGGGCAGGTCATCCCCACTCCCGAACCCAACAAGAGTGTCGTATTTGTTTCCCACTTCCTCCGAGGGCTAGGTTTGAGTCTTGATCCCTTTGTTAGAAGGCTCATGTTCTATTACGGGCTAGATTTCCATGATCTAGCTCCAGATTCCATCCTTCACATCTCATCGTTTATCGTCGTGTGTGAGGCCTTCCTCCGCATCACCCCACACTTTGGCTTATGGCTCAAGACCTTCAATGTGAAACCGAAGATGGTCGATGGGCGACACACAGAGTGCGGAGGCGCTACAATAAGCAAAGGCGCCGACGCCCAATGGACAAAGGGTTCCTTCCCGGAGGTGTCTGACTTATGGCAACGGGAGTGGTTTTACATCACAGCTCCCCGAGGCACAAAGCGGTCGGCCGCCCGCCTTCGCTTCCGCTGCCTCCGCCTAACCGGGCGCTATGGGTCAACAAGGGGCTGGACCGGGGGCCAGTTAATGACGTGCTGTCATTTACAAAAAAAATACACTTCCGTGATGATACATGTTTGTCATAGTTGGTCGCGTTTTTTGTCATGCATGTACATCCATGACAAATTTATGACAGAATCAAGATAGTCATACCTGTGCTGTCATAGAAGTTTTCCATGATATTACCAAATTTATCATCACGGAAGTGTCCACTTCCATGACGATAAATCACGCGTCATAGAAGTGCTTTCGTCAAGGGTGACCGACACGTGGCATCCACCGTAACAGAACACCGTTAAGCTACCGGGTCGGGTTTTGGATCCGATAACCCGTTAACAGCCCCGACCGATGGGGATTTTCCACGTGTAAAATCATCATTGGCTGGAGGAGACACGTGTCAGGTCCGCGCTGGCACAGGTGTCACTCATCCAATGGGCGAGACGCGCCTAACACGTGGACCGTCCCATCAAGTTTAAATGGGCCGGCCCAACTAAAGGCCCATAAGATTTTGCGGACCATAATGGGCCGGCCTAGCTAAAGGCCCATGAGATTTTGCGGACCATAATGGGCTGGCCCAGCTAACGGCCCACAAGATTTTGTGGGCCATAATGGGCCGGCCCAGGTAAAGGCCCACAAGATTTTTGTGTGCCATAATGGGCTGGCCCAGGTAAAGGCCCATAACATTCTTGCGGATCATAATGGGCCGGCCCGGCTAAAGGCCCACGATATTTCGCCGACATTAACGGGCCGGCCTAGCTATAGGCCCACAAGAATTTGAGGACCCTAGTAGGCCGGCCCATTAACTGGCTGCCATGTTTTGGGCCAAATGCCGGCCCATATTTGATCTGGTCCATTAATGGCCTGCCACATTCCGGGCCTAATAGTGGCCCATATGAGATCCGGCCCGTTAAAAGCCTACCACGTTCTAGGCCAAATTATGTCCCAGATCAGGTACGACCCTTTAAGAGGCTATGGGCTCAATTATGGCCCATATCAGATTCGGCCCGTCAACTGGACACTATGCTTTTGGGCCTACTTGCTAGAGGCCCACTTAGTAATTCAGCCTGACATTAGTTTTGGCCTCTTAAGAACCCGTTTAACATTTCGTCCCTATATTAATTTCGGCCTGTTAAATGCCCGTCATATAGTTGGGCCTAACTACGGCCCGGTTTGCATCCGGCCTGCTCGCAGCCGATATCTGATTGGGCCAAACAAGGACCGAGACAATTTTGGCCTATTAAAAGCCCGTGATTTGATTCGCACAATCATGGGCCGGGGTTCATTTCGGGCTGCTGCCGGCCCGTTAGCTATTCGGCACGTTTCAGGCCCAACCTACATCGTGATTGCATGACGGCCCGATTATGTACCGTAATTTTACGGTTTGGCCGGTTTACTGTGAAGACAGGATAAATATACAATAAAATAACTGCAGCATCATGAATAAGAAAAAAACCTAGACTATAAAATAAAGAAATTACAGCATATTACATCCACTGGGCATCAAAGTTCGCCACTGTGATAATAAAGCACAAGCAGACAGCAGATTACATACACTGGGCATCAAAGATCGCCACCAGTGCAAATAAACACGCCAACAAAATAATATACAAAACCGACAACACTTCAATAGAGTTCAAGAAAGGTTAGCCCTGCTGGGGAGCTGCAGCGCAAGCAGCTGAGCAAGATGATGAGACTGCACTTGTTCAACACTTAAATCTTCCTCACTCGCAAGATAAACAAGGCATGATGACAGGTTTTACACATAAAAGTATCAGTCTTGACAATTCATCATATTTCTTATCGATTTAATAAAGTGACACAGTTTAAAATTGCATTAACACAATATGGTATTGTTCAGTCAAGACATGGCAGAAATGACATTGTGAAGGAGTTGGCAGCTTCACGACACCAATCGGATTACGATCAAGAACTCATAAGTATCAATGGTTAGCGTGCTGTAAATTTATCCCATTTCAGATTGGCAAATAAAGAGATGGTTTAAATAATACTCCCTCCGTCCGGAATTACTTGTCATCAAAATGGATGTGTCTAGAACTAAAATACATCTAGATACATCCATTTCAATGACAAGTATTTTCGGACGGAGGGAGTAGTAGAATGATATGACATTGTTTTTTTGATATGACATTGTTCATAGTTAAGACATTGTAGAATATGACATTGTGCTGTAGTGGGTAGGTTCACCACACCACTGGATTACGGATGAAGAACAGAAGCATACATGTAGTGCAAAAGAAGATCACTTGCTCTATATAGTTTAATTTACATGGTATGAATAAGGAACTTGGTTGTACAACTGAAAACTTAAATTGAGAAAGGACAAACTTTTGTTTATGAACTACATAATAAACTTTAAACATGCAATTTGATGCAAACACCAAAAATAAACAGCTGTTGCAGTCATGCCTAACCAAATATATACAACAAAGTTTGAAGGCTTGAGATGGACAAACTTACATTATTGGTGAAGACAGGCTCTATAAAGGCCTTGTCCATGCTGATGGGGGGAAATTCAAGAAGTTTACCACAGAATCTTCTTCATAAGCATTGCCTTTATTCTACATTTTGTTAAGAGTAAATATAGATGTGATAATATACGAAAAAATGGAGAATATTTAAGATAAGATGAAGAGTGATGCTACATAACCAAGTAGCTATAAATGTAAGTGCAGCGATATAGGCAAAAGGTACAGCCAAGAGCAATGCACAGCTAAACTTCTTCAGTACCAACCTTATGGTAAGAGTAAATATAGATCTGATGTGTAGAAAATGGAGGGCAAAGGAAAATAAGCTGCAGAGTGATGGTACATGAACAACTACCTGTCATTATAAGTACACTGATAAAGGACAGCATGTACTTACAAGAACAATGCAGAGCTAAAAAAACATTGTCATTGGATATATTCTACACTAATGTAACCATTCATACAGATCAGATAATTTGGAGCGAACAATTGATAAGCAAGCTATCATGCATACTGCTGTCACATAATGAACCGTATGTATGCAAGTACAGTGATACAGGACAACAGGTACTAACAAGAGCAAAGCAGTGGGCAGCATATTTGTGATATCCTGTCGTTCTTTTCAAACCGGAATTCTTCTTTGAGTAGATTTCCTGCAAACAAGATCCGTAAGGTACATGCAGAAAAGTAGAAGTTCAAATTGTCATGTGATTTCATAGATAGTACCTCATCCTGGGAACGAGATCAGTGCATAACAAGGTTTTTCCATTCAATGTCTTCTAAATTTAGCACAGAGACTTCACCGAAATTCGCTTATAGATTTGCCACCAAAGTGTGATTTCCTCGGTAACACCGATCTCGCTGCAATGCTTCCTTGAAAAGCACAAGCAAGCTTTGCTCATCATGACTATCCAGATTGACCTCGCCTAGTTACAACAATGTAATATAAATCATTGATGTGTTCAATCAGCAGTAAAACAGAAAATAATAACCATGAATAATAGCACTTACACGTAAGTTGGACAGAAGATGTGAAAATGGTGTTTGTCTTCACAATAATCTTCCCATGATGGGAATATATGCACGTAGTCCCTAACAACATTGAAAGCATTGTCTTTAAACTGGGAATAAATGGAATGGGGTTCCAATCTGCAGAATTGGCCGCCTCTGCAGCTTGGGATAGGTCTTCGCCGGTGGACTTGCTGTACTTTTTCTTTGGAGTGGGATTTTTCTGTGGTACAACCGGTGCTATGGCAAATGAAATTGGTATACCTTTTGGTCGGAGTGCAGGTCCTGTGTGGTGGGGCTAGTGGTGTGGCCAAGAAGTATGGGTACAGTCTGCTGAGTCGGTCCTACGTTTTGTGTCACCGGTTGTACAACCAATATAAGTGGGTGTCTTTTCGATTTCTCCGGCACCACCACATTTTTCAAGGACTTTGCTGGTGCTCCTTGAGGTTCGCAATCACCCTCTTCCTTTTTGATGTCTGATGCACAAGAACAACATTTGAGTGGAAAAACATGGTATGATGACAGATGGAATATGTATTGATAATGGATGGGCATGGCATCTCGACATATATGATGAGTAAACTAAGCGATATGGCGGTGCAACAAAGTAGAAGAAATGCAAGACAACATATGCAAGATACCGCAATCAATAAAACATTGCCAAATTAGAACAGCACCTTGATGGATGAACAGATAAAGCCATCCGCTTTTGACTCCTCGAGGTTAGAATAGTCATTAGGATCATATTCTGAACAAGAGTCAACAGGTGGGGAGCGTATGAGTTTCATTGCATCTAGAATGGCACTCAATGCCTTGGTGCCAATTTTGTAAGTCATTGCTGTGTTTAGCTTCAAGAGTGGACTGCTGCTAGTGCGACACAAAGCAGCTACACAGATCATAGTGTAGATATAACGGGAAAAACTTAAGCATCAGAGTAAAATAAGCAAAGTGGAACTTGCTGGAATATATGTGCTAGTATTGCCGGTACGGCTAGAAAGGCTTCAGATACCAACTCTCTTCAAGTGAAGGTGCGGTACTGTTAATATCAGTATAACTCTCAAAGGCGACACAGCTCCGCGCATTTCCTTGCTATTCTTATAGGATTCAAGTGGGCAGACCACTACAAATCCTATTCCTATGTTTACAAAATCCTACGAATCAAAGAGGCCCGAAGAGTTCAAAGTGTCCATCACAACCGACCGTATAGACCTCTACACTGCAAATGTCCCTACTCATCTTTAGTACAAGGAACATACTGTACTACTAGCATACTCCCTCCGTTCCAAAATATAAGTCTTGGTAGAGATTTCCACTATGGATCACATACAGATGTATCCAGATACATTTTAGAGTGTAGATTCACTCATTTTGCTCCATATGTAGTCCATGGTGGAATCTATACAAAGACTTGTATTTAGGAACGGAGAGAGTACATATTAAAGAAGAACGAAAGAGGAACATGGTAAAGAAGAGCAAGCAGATTTTGGATAATAAAATGTTGGTTGCGCAGTGCCCACACATGATGAACTAGAGCGCATTAAGAATGCAACTCCCAGCTGTCTCTCGACCATTTTAGGCGGTTGGATGAAGATCCTACGTCTCCTAACCCTTCTTCTTCCTCGTCTCTGATTCTTCCCATACAGAACACCGCACGGTCCGCCGGCCGGACCACCGGCCCCCACCGCCTGTGTTCCTCTGCCACCCCCACGCCCCACCTGCGTCGAGTTTTCTTCGTTCAGCGAGGCCCCACAACTACCCGAGCCCCTTGGATCGCACCGGCGAACTCCGGCGAGCTCTGAAAAATCGACTGACCCAATTTTGAAATTTAGTCTACTGTGATTTAACTAGTGTGGAATATAAAAGGGGAAAACCATAAGCATTGGGAGTAGTGTTGAGCATGCCATGGCGGATCTGAAGGTGCAAACCAGACAAAGGCAACTTCGCAACCAAGACAAGAAATCAGAGTAAAGTAGTGGCGATCTATTTTCTTGCTGCGATAAATAAGTTGAGCAGATACGAAAGAGTACTGCCTCTTGGTGCGGCGCCGTGTACGCATCTGTTGAGAATTTGACGGTGCTGCGGTAGCGATGGCTGTCGGCGGCGTGGAATCAGATCTAGGAGGGTAGATGGTGGCGGCGGGGCGCGGTGGACGAGACGATCGTAGGAGCGGCGCCGACAAGGTGGACGACGGCGGGGATGAAGCGAGAGGACGGGATGCAAGGATCCCGGTCCGAAGGCGTGGAAGGAAGAGGTCGATCTCTTGTAATGGACGGCGGCATCGGGATATCAGCTCCGACATGGTGGAGGAGGACGACGGTGGATGGGGTGGCGGACGGCGGCGGACGGAGGAGGGTGGGGTGGAGAGGGTGTTTTGGCGCCCACGGAGTACGAATGGGGAAAAGGGAGGTAGAGAGGAAGGGGGAACCATGTATTAAGGGCACACTTGTCTCAAATGCAAGGAAATTTACAAACTAAGCCCCCGTTTCAAATTTCTACTACATCACAACAACATTAGTCTGTTGGGGATAGGACGGTAATCTCGCATACACCGAATATTTGCCGATGAGAGTTTGTTTTTGGCGCCCACCGTGTATGAATATGAATCGGGGAGGGAGTCGATTTCGGCCGAGGGCACACTGTGTTTTGGCGCCCACCGTGTATGAATCCGGGTGAGAGGCGGTTACGTCACGTTTGGGTGAAATTACAAACCTACCCCTATCGAAACCTATAGAAATCCAACAGATTGGCTTTGCGCGGCAGGGATAGGCAGTAGTGATTTCCATCTCGCAGATTTTGGTTTCGGGCGGTTACTGCGACTTTCGCCGCTTCGTTCAAATTTTGCATAGTGCACGTTTACCGTGCCAACTCAATTCGAATCCCGTTTGTATTCTACTATTTTTTTTCGGGTGGGATCCATTTTCAATTGGAATTACATTCTATATACATCATTTTTTTACATATACTTTCAAAAGCACAACAAAGAATTCTTCTCCTTTATATGTATAATATGGTTTACAAATACAACGATCTCGAAATCTTAAGGTTGAATTCAAAGAAATTTAACCAAATTATGTTCTACTAAAATGTATGGATTAGTAATATCTACATATTAAATAACATAGATGTGCGTGAATTCGTATGAGTATGCATGTTTGATAGATCAATTTTGGTTCGAGTATGGATTACATGTATCATCATCTCGAATTTAAATATTTGAATCCCTTTTTTGTTCACTCCTTTCACGCCCATCTCTCTCGCATGCATGCTCCTTTAGGTAGCCATCACTCTCTTTTCTCCAGCTCACCCGCACGCTCACTTCATGTTTCTCCTATCCTCGCAAACATGGTCTCTCGACGTCTCCCTTGAGAAGTGTCACACTCTCCCTATCATTATACATTACACGGTTTTCATTATCTCTCACGCCTCTACTGTTCTCTGTATCACTCGGTACCTAAGCTTTCTTTTCACCGCCACACACACAGTCTCCACTGCCTTTCACTTTGTCTTTCTCTCTATGGGATTCTCTCACACACCCTATATGTCTCTACATATGACTCATACCACTAAAATTACTCTCTCTCTCTCTCTCTCTCTCTCTCTCTCCTGTAGAGACAACATTTGTTGCGGTCTCCTTTTTGTCTCCATCCCAGACTGACACCAATCAGACAACCCCGACTACCGTCTCCTCTCTCTCTCACAGAAACACACACACAACTCCTGCTTCCACTCCCCTTCCCGACTACCGTCTCTCTCTCTCACACACAAAACTCTCGCTTTCGCACCCCGACTCGTATTTCTCTCACAAACATTTATCAACTAGCTAGCCTCTAGATAGGTTTATACACCTGCACACTCATGCTTCCACCATCGCATACATGTCTCTCTCCCGCTCCTTGTATCTATTTAGCTTTTTCCCCCTTCTTGAGACACGTCCTCTCGATCGTGCACACACACACATTATCGCCTCATTTTAAGCTGATACCTATCGCACACACACTACTTGTGTCTTTGTCACACATGCACTCCGTCCTCCTCCACTCTCCCTTTCTCTGACACACACATGGGATTTTTGCAACAACTAGCAAGATGCCCATGCATTGCACGGAACATCAAGATGCATTTGTATGAGTAGTTTATCTTGTGGGGGAAAAAGATTAACGAGGGAAGACCTTATTTGCAAATGTGGAGAGGGGTGTGGGTATCTTTTTGCAAAATTGCCATAGTTTCCTTCCTATCCGTCAGATATAGATCGGACGGCCTATATTGCAGGATGGCAGGCACACGATCATCACCGACAATGCTTTTTATAAGAGTAGGGATAAAAAATAGAGTTGGTGATGATGGTGGGCCTGCCATCCTGCAATGTGGGTCGTCTGATTTATATCTGATGGATAGGAAGGAAAATATGGCAATTTACCCACACTCTTCACCACATTTGCAGATAAGGCCTTCCCTCGTTCATCCTTTTCTCCCACAAGATTTTGATGTTCCGTGCAACGCACGGGCATCTTGCTAGTAAGAGTAGAAATTAGACATATACCACTTCTCGAATCTTGAAACCAACAACATGCCTCCCTTATCTCATCAAAACCGCCAAAGGAATATATTTTGAGTGAAACATAACATATTTTTAGTGATATACGTATTTCAAAACTAGACTTTTTTCTATCAAATCGGTGAATATGTATTAATCTACTTTGATCGTGTGGCAATGCATTGGCACATTGCTAGTAGTTATTATAATTTTTTGGACACCAGACAAACGGTGGAGTACATATATGAAGAGAAGAGGCGCACGCACGCAGTCGGCCTCTCGCTGTCTCGCACATATGAGTGTTACGTAAAGGCGACATTAACAAATAAACCCTAAAACCCTAGGTGCACGATTGCTGCATTCGCGGGTACCGGGTACATGGTGGAGCACCTTTGTAGGAGTTGATGGTCGGGACCACAGGTGAACGACTTGGAGCGCGGTGGCTCGCCAGTTGCCACAGATCGAGTAGCCACATTTAAAATATCGTTTTTTTCGCGGGGTTAAGAGTTCCGATTTTAAATGGCACGTTATAAGTAGTAAGTAGTTTTTAGAACGATTGGTATGGAGCGAAAATGGAATTCATAGTACTACGTACCTCCTTGGTGTATGGTTGTATGGGTTTATGTTACGAGATGTTGAACCTGGTAGTTCTAGGGAAAATACTATGGTTTAGATTTAGATGCTGGTTTTCAGTAATCGGAAGGGGAAACCCTTCTTTGATTAAAAAAAACTACTACCTCCATTCTGGTTTACTAGTCCCCATCGTACTTTGGGTCAAAGTTTGTCCACGAATTTTACTTGTAAAATGTGAATGGAAAACGAGATTTTGTTATACCCAACAAAAAGGGACTGGAGGGAGTGATTGCTCTGACATGGACACGACCTCTCATAGCGCAGCATTGAATCGGGCGGCCGGACAAGAGGGCACACTCACTGCAGTTCGTGAGCACGCCTCCTCGCCGCGTGCAGCTAGCTTAAGACTGCCCCGCCCGCCTTCATTGAATCCGCTCGTGTGCCGGCAACACATCCTTCCGCGAGCCGGCAGGCATTTTAGAACACAAAAAATGACCAAAATATAATTAATTTACGCATGGTCTTGACTTGTTGTGCTCGCACTGGTAGCAGGAACTAGTAGAGGTTTTTCTTTATTTATAACTCTCCTCACATTTTTTTTGGCTTTGAAGTGAATCATGGTTGTGAACATTATGTATGAATGTGTAGATATATGTGAACATGAGTTTGATGTGGAAGTTGAACTTGGAATGTCGGGCTTGCGCGTGAACTATACCATGTCCAATGCTTCGTCTGTTATTGTTTGGAAAGTAATTGTTGTTATTACATGACCCAAAAAAACATTTTGTGCCACATCAGTAGATGCACGGACATCACAACAGGCATGCTGATTGGATAAACATTTGAACCTAGCTATTATGAAGGAAATTTTGTATTAACAATAGTTTTAGATAGCAGGAGACGCCTAGCCTACTCTGCCTCTGCTAGCTTATTTCTGGCTTCTTCCATCTCTTCTTTGGCTTGGGTGAAGAGAGCATCTGATTGCTCTTTTCGCTTCTTCAGGAACTCAGCTACATTCTCAAGGGCTGTTTGCGCTTTCTTTCAGCCTTTACTAATGCCACGAGGACACGAATAGTCGATTTACTCCACCGGCTTGTGTGTAATCCAAAGATCATCTCGAATTTGCACCTTGTGTCTAATCCAACATCATTAGGAACCGGCACCTTGTGTGTAATCCAGCCTCATTTTGGAAACATGATCTCGAGGTTGACCATACTTCCCTCGTCGCAGGAACTGCATCCTGACATGAAGTTACTTCTTTTTTAGATCAATACTCAGAGAAACCTAGATCCATTTAGTAGAAGCCAAGCAGAACTCGGAGAAGTGAACTCAAAAGGAAAAGAAATATAAAAACAGACTACACGGTGAGAACACCCACTTCCTACATCAAGTTAAAAACGAAAGCATTAGGATGATTAAGACTCTTCTTATTACACATCGAAGAACACCACGCTTAAGAGAAACAGAAACTACAACATATACACATCGAAGAACACGAGGCTAAACGAAAGTAATTGAAAGGGTGTTACTTACCAAAGCTCGTTTTACAGGTTTGGTGCAGCTCCTCTTTAACTTGCCACACTCCTTGAAGATGTCCGGAATATCCCGTGTTTGGTCTTCGTTGCTCCTCTGCATGTTCACACTTGTGGTTTTAAAATCCCAACATGGCAAGAAAAATACTACTAGTAATACTCGCGCATCTTGTGGGCAACATTAAAGCACTCGTCTGCCATGTTAGAGCATCTCCAACAGAATCGCAACGCGCGACGCTTTAAAAAAGTGTTTATAGTGCTGAGATCGAGAAGTAGATACTAGAGAGTAGAGATAGTTCTCAGCATAGATAGATAAAAAAAAGATAATTCAACTACTCCTTGTCGTCCGACTGCTCCTCGGTGATGTCCTCCTCTGACGTCTAACTGTAGGCTTGAAGATACCGATAGTCGTCTGATTCCCAGGGCGACGCTGCTCCTAGCCTCATGTTGAATTGAGCATCCGCTTTTCGCCTATGCTTGTCCTCGCGATAGGCGGCTCACTCCGCCCTCCTCTTATCCCTCTCCGCCCTCCTTTGCGCGTAGAACTCGCGCTCGTTGATGATGTCCTGCGGGAAGTGTTGGCGCCACAACGCAATGGCTTCCTCGTCCATCTCGGCGATGCCGAGACGGTGCTCCCGCCTCCGGTTGTTGCGATGATCCTCGTCGGTGCTAAGCCGCGGCAGAGGCGCGAGCTCCTGCGCCCGCTCCCGCGTCGACACGTTGGGGAAGTTCAATGTTCTATGAGCAATGCACAATTACAAGCTGATATTCTGTTGGACAATGGAGGCTATAACCAATTACTTTTACGGGAACAATAGCACCCAGGAAAATTGAAGGGTAGGTATGAACAAAATTGGAACTACACATGTACTGCTAAGTGATTCAATACACACATTACCAATCGAGGAGGAGAACGATGGTCGCGGCGGCCTCTGTGAGTCATGGTCGGCAACGGGAGTTAGTTCATTGTCCACGACAGTGGTACTTCTGCGCTTGGCGTCGGCTTCCAGGAAGCAGATCCGAGACCGTGGAAGACGATGCCGGGGAAGAGGCTCTGTCTACGACCACGACGGTGGACCGGCTCTAGTGCGGTGTACAAGGTCATCGATGAGGCAGATGCACTGCGGTGGACGAGTGCACCGATGTAAAGGGGAGGAGCACGAAGGCTGCGGTGCCGTGGAGAAGTCTATTTTGCGGTGGGGATAGAAAATGGGGAGTATTCAGGTGTACTACTCTGGGTGTCGGGGTGGGGCTGGCTGGGTAGTGTGAACCTGAAGTTACGAAAACAACCCCCTACTAAGCGTCGTCCGTAGGCCTGTTCCGAAGGCTATGATGGTAACTTCCCACTGCTCGAATCAGGGCCGCAGGAGATTTTCCCGCCGACCTCAAAATTTTGTGACAATGGACTCCCCGTGTGGCATGTTGAGTGATTCGGCTAAGCAACTAGCGAGTAGTAGTAGTAAACTCTGCATATTAGGTTTGACCGAAGTCAAACTTCCTAAAGTTTGACCAAGTTTATATAAAAATATAAATATTTACCATAACAAATATGTATGATGTGGAAGTACATTCAATAATGAATCTAATGGTATTTATTTGTTATTGTATATGTTAATATTTTTTGTTATAAGCTTTCTGAAAGTTTACAAAACTTGACTTTGACCAATGCTAATACGCGAACTTAAATAAAAACGGAGGAGTACACATTTGTTTTCTTAGTTTGTAGTGAACTAATCATTTGTTGAAATTGTGAAATAAATATATTAGGCTATTGACTTGAATGTAATGGTCTATACAATTCAATAGTTACAATCATTGTCGAATCCCAAGATGTATACAAGGTCTATAGTACTTCGCAACATGCTCAAACTCACATAATCCCAGTCAAGTGAGAATCTAAATGCATTTCATAGTTATTACTTTGTAGGATGCAACAAAAACAACCAAAACTCTACATCAGCCATTATAGAAGCAACATTTTTACATATCCCATTGTGTGAATGAAACGTGCAGAGAGAGCTTTTGAAGATGGAGCAGATAGGGCGGGAAAAATTGTATGTATGTGGACGAGAGAGTAGGAGACAAACCTAACGAGATAGAGAGAGAGAGAGAAAGAGAAAGAGAGAGGAAGAAGTTAGGTCTGTGAGAAAGATGGAGACATGTAATATACGTGATTCTGTATACGTGATTCTATATACATGGAAGGAGAAGAGACAACATGTTTGATGAGAGAGCTGGAAAAACATGGACGAGAGGAGAAGGATCTCATGGGTTGAGGGATTGACAATTTTGTGCGGGGGAGAGAGGGATTGGTAATTTTGTGCAAGAGAGAGAGAGAGAGGGAGGGTGGGGGAGGAGTCAGTCAGCCGTCATCACATCACCCTGCTTCCAAATGACCCCACATTCTCTAGCGCGATGTGGTCACCGTCTTTGATCTGCTCGATGCCCTCTTTGAAGATTGAGGTGTTGTGCATGTTGGGGTGCAAAGAAGCACAAGCGAGAGTGGTCGCCGTATAACCTTGGATGGGGATGAATTGTGTGCTCGGGAGTGTGTGTGTGTGTGTGTGTGTGTGTGTGTGTGTGTGTGTGTGCTGCACGTGTGTGTGTGTGTGTGTGTGTGTGTGTCAGATATTGAGCGAAAACAAACCTAAGGAGAGAAATGGGTATTCACGAAGAGATTGTGCGGGCCTTGAGGTGGGCAGGGGCCGAGTGAGGGTGTCAAAATGTGCGCGTTGATGCATATGTTGCATGTGATCGTGCGAGGGACGGACGAATCGAGAGAGATGGTTGTTGTGTTACGGATGCTCCTCTCTCTCTCTCTCTCTCTCTCTCTCTCACACACACACACACACACACACACACACACACAAGTAAACTAGAAGACCGTTCTCTCATGTATACACAACGTATCGGCATCTGTCTATGTCTCACTCATGCATGATCATTTGCACATTCACACCTCTCTATGTCTGTATCACACGCACACCGTATCCACATTGCCCTTCCGCCACAACACACATATGGACACATACACACGTTCTCTCTCAGTCACACACACAAAATTAGTATTAGAAAAAACTAGGGCGCACCTAAAACGTCCAAATCCAAATAAATACAAACTGGAGCTAAATTCAAATATATGGAAATATTGCAGCGTCAAGAACTTTCCCAGGAAAAAAAAGTTCAGTAATATTCGAGGATTGTTTTCACACACACAAAAAGGTTCAGTGGATGTCATTCGAGAGCGACACGGTGACGCACCGTTCGATCGACCGCGCGGCCGCGGTTCACGCGCTTGCACAGGATTCCGTATCATGGCTGTGGTACTAACTTCAATATTTTTTAATAAAATCGCTGCCTAAGTCTAATGTTTACGTGTATTAGTACGGTTTTCTTTTAAGTTTGACCAACCTCATATAAAACTAAAGTAAGCTCCCATACGCGCACTCATCAATATGTTGTCGCCGCCGTTGCCCATGCCGGCGCCCGCCTGCTCCGACCAACAATTTCTCGCCCATCACCGCTGTGTCACCGCCATCCCTATGCCATGAAGCCGAAGGCTCGCCCGCTCACGTCGTCTGCAGTCCCTCCTCGCCATGCTGCCGCGCTGCCAAGCATGCGAGCAGCTGGTGGAGCCACGTCTATGCACGCAGCGTACGAAGAGGAGGACGAGTGCGTGCTCCAGCACGCCGGCGAGGAGGAACTAGCGTGTCATTGTCGTCTCCGCCCGCACGGAGGAGGCGCGCATGGTGGCTGTCGCGGCGGAAGCAGGTCGCGCGCGCGTCGAGCCCGCAAACCAGGTGCGGACGCGGAATCTACCTTCGAGACCTTGAGTGCCACGTGGATCCTGCAATCTGAAGGAGCAATTTGGGTTAGTCGACTCATGTGAGCCGTTTGATGCAACATGGATGGCTAGAAGGGCTTCTTCCACCTCTTCTACTGTCTTCTTCCTTCGCTCCGTCGAACTTCTTTCACAAATCGACTGACCCAAATTATACTGCTAGTACGAACGTATTAAGTACAGTAGGAACACGAAGGTACGAGTAGTAGTACCAACTGCAAGAAGAACAGTAGTAAGACATAGTACTAGTACTACTCTACGTACTAAACAGTTCAAATAACGAGAAAGAACATAAACATAGTTCTGCTGGGGCCTCAGCACAACACACCCTTGAAATTAAACTAAGCAACTAGTCACTTGACACTGCAGAGAACCAGATGAGCCACGACATCGCCACCTACTCGAGTCCGAGTCCACGCCCTCGACTTCGCCCTCGCCCCTCTTCCTCTTCCTCTTCGCCGATGCTTCTTTGCTTGAACCGACACTTTGGCTCGCTTATTCATCCAACCCATGTAGATATTTAAACAAAGGTAGGCATCCATTGCTGCGTACAGGATGTGATCTTCATCTAATGTCTTCGACTCCCATGCATGATGAAACCGTGATGAGGTTTCTTTAGTTTAGCGTACGAAGGATCAATCATGGCTACTGCCAGGGTCAGCATTGAAGGTTGAGAGGAGGACACCAGGCTTGCCTTCTGGAGATCGAAGGGCTGGCCTACAACGAGACCTATCCGACGCAGGACATCCCTGTCGTTCTTAAAGCCTACAGTAACGAATTTCACTATTTTGTCCTTGAGGAATTTCTTAAAATCCTGGCACTCAATGTCGGCACGACATATGTGGTAGACCAAGCAAACGTTATGTACGCAAACCTGGATCACAACGGGCTTCTTCCTCTCTTCATCCTTTAGATCCTTCTCTCGTCCCAGGACTGTGGTGTACTCAACATCTAGCCCAGCGACCCACTCATCCGTTGAACTGTTGAACATGCGTAGGAAGCGAGCAAGCCATGCTTTCACCGTCGCGGATCCACGTGTGTAGATGACGATGAACTGATCGCCGGTGATGGCCCTAACTCGGTACTCGGGCGACCATGGAGATTTGGGAGGCCATGGATTTTGGAGGAGGGTTAGGAGAAGTTGAACTATTGTACCCCGCAAAAACTGGGAGCGAACTAATGTGAAAGGACGGGACAACTGGGAGCGAACTGTTGTGAGGTAGAGGATGGGGACGAGTAGGGTGTGCGAACGTCGTGGGTTGCTGGCTTGCCCGGTGGATAAACGGCTGCAAGCCCCCAAAGAGTTCTCGAGAACTATGCGGGACCCACTAGATGTCATGTCTACTAGACCCATATCGTAGGCCTGACGGTATAGCTTCTGCTTGTTCGCACGCCATGCCGGCGCGTGGATGTAACTTCACTTAATTTCGTCAACGGTCGTCCTCCCATGACCTTCGCCTCCCTCGCGCGGTCGCGCCCTTTGAGACTTCGACCGGCTATAAATGAGCAATTTTTTTGCCTACTCCGCATGCATGATACTCCCTCTGGTCCTTTTTACTCCCATCAACCGCTTGCAAAGTGTTTGACCAAATATATACTTTTTTGAACACCACCTTATATTAATTAACCAGCCACACCAGCACACTCATTCGATACAATATTCACCACATAGGGCGGTACGTTATTTATAAGAATACCATCTAATCTATTGTCAAAGCTATACTTAGCGATTAAGTGTGCCACCTTATTGGCCGAACGGCTAATCTTTAACAATTCAAGATTGTTGATCAACTTTGAGATGCTCAACGCTTTCATCTTCAGGTCACGCATAGCAGACCTGTCATAGTCCCTCGATGCAAGAGACGCTACCACAAAAGCGCAATCAGTCTCTAAAATTACAGGATTATGAAGAGAAATACCTATGTAGAGACTGGCAATGCAAGCCCTAAGCTCCGCTTCCTCCATGCTTTGACAGGCATCAATGAAATCCCACGACCAAATTTATACTAAAAGTATCAATATCTACAATACTGATTATGATGAGTATAAGAACTACGTTTTATAATGAGTGTAAAAATATTGATTTGACATTGTGAATGTTGATACTCCCTCCATCTAGGTGAGTAAGTCATCTTAGGCTGTGCACCGTGACCAAGGAGGAGGGGAAAACGAGAGACATTAATGTTTATTTGCTAATTAAATAGTATTGCACGCAATGAACTAACCACTGCATGTCATGTTTGATAGTCTTAGGTCATTAAAAGCATGCACACCCTCATCTCTTATTGGCTGATATGCCAAGAAACAAGAAACGAGGTAGAAGTTAATGCACCACGCCTACGTGTTTTGGGATTATTTGGTTTTCGTAAGATGACTTACACACCTAGCTATTAGAGTACCACTACCTCCCTTCTAGTTTAAAGGGCTCGACTCAAAAATTTCACCTACTCTTAGCAAGATAGTAGAGGCGGTGGAATAGTTTTTGAAGTCTACAAAAGTACTCAACCAATGCTGTCGTTCTTCACAAAAAAATGTGTTTACCAATGCATGCATGAACACTAGTTACTCTAACCCCCCCTCTCTTCTTTAATTCTTTGCCACATCAGCATGTTTGCTATTCCCATGTGCATGATACCAGCTAAGATACCACCATGATGGCCAACCTTAATCATCGCATGCAATGATTTAGTGCACCTTGAAATATGAACATGTTTGGGGCGTATATGTTTTTAATGACTTGAGATTATACCTAGCCCGACATGCAAGATGACTTATTATGCACTGTTCCCCATACCTGCAGGAAGCCCGTTCATCTCCAAATCTTTTCCTCTCCATGTGTGGAAACAATATGCCTGCCAAACTCTCCTTCTCCCTCCGGCGGTCCCACCACTCCACCCCGTGTGAAAAAATCTGCATGCATGACTCTCCTCCCCCCACGCTTGTCCAATCCGTTGTGACCAGCAATATTTCCACCCCTTCGCTCCCCCGTAATTTACTCCAACAAATATGCCCACGTAGCTTTTACTTAACTTCGTGCATTGGGTCAGCGACCTACGGGCCCAAAGAAGTACTAGCCCACATGCCGCTGACGAAACCGACCTGCAGCTAAGTCGGTGCAGCTCACCATATCTTACGTAGGTGTGCCATTACTCACTATAAATACTGCGCCTCCCACGACATCGCTATCTCCTCCCCCTCATGTTCACGTTCATCGCTATCTCCTCCCCCCTCCCTCTCACTCGACCACCATGGCATTGCCCCTCCCAAGCCCTAGAAGCCCCTCGCTGCACCGCACGGACGGTCACGCGTCGCTGTTCCGTTCCTCGCCGCCACTAGTCGAGGAGGACGCGTCGATATTCCGCTCCTCGCCGCTACGCGATGCATTGCTGTTTCGTTCCTCGCCGCCACTAGTCGAGGAGGACGCGTCGGCATTCCGCTCCTCGCCGTGATGCGATGCGTCGCTGTTCCGTTCCTCGCCGCCACGTTCAGCTCCTTGCCGCGACGCGTCGAGGTGGACGACACCAGCGTTCCCAATCTCGCCAGCACGTGCATCGAAGGACGCGTCGGCTCACCGCTACGAGGAGAACGCCGCGCCGCCCGCCGAGCCCCCCAGCCTTGAGGAGCTTTGGAAAGAAATGGATGTTGCCTTGTGGGAGGCTTTGCCTCCAGCAGAGCGCGCCAAAATAGAGGCGGAGAAGAAGACCGAGGAAGAGAAGCGCATCTCGCAACAAGCTTTCTGGGAGATCTATGTCGCGTCCGAGAGAGTCAAGCAATTGGTTCTTTGGTAGAAGGCTCGTGCGAAGGCCGTGAGGGTGGCGGAGGACGCCCGTGCCGACGCCCTGAGTGCAGTCGGGCCCAAGCGCCTCATCTATGCCTGGCGGTACGTGGACCGGGTGCACGCTTCCAGCCAGGAGGAGTACCTGTTGGCACCGGATGACCACACCGGTGAGATCGCGCTCACCCGCCGGCAAGCCGCCAATCAGCACCTCGTGAGTTGCGAGGCTGAGGAAGAGGCGTTGTGTCGGCGCGCTGGGAAACGGCCGCGCACCAGGGCACTCGTGGCGCGCCGCAAGCGCTCCTGCGAGCGCTGTGGCTTTTAGGAGGAGTAAAATTTTTGTTTTGTAAGGCGATCTCATTAGTTTTAGGACACAAATGATAAATCCCGAACGTTCAGGAATTTTTAGCGTCCTTAATTAAGTATGTAAAAGGGAATGTTTGGAAACGTTGTGTATTATTACGCATTTTGCAAGTACGTGCATATAGCACAAACTTTACTATATACTATCGGACTACATGTCTCTCTCGATATATGCTTGCAGACTGTGCTACTCCCTCCATCCATGTCAATAAGTCATCTTTGGTTGTTACGGTGACCAAGAAGGGTGGAAGACTTGTACACCTAGACGGAGGGAGTACTTCTATTACTTATGTACGTGCAAATGCACGTTTTAACATTACGATGCGGTTTTTGTAAAAGTAGAAAAACATCACTAGTCAAGCTTGTGAAACGATTCAATGCAAAACAAATGCAAAAATGCTCGTTTGATTGTTTACTTTTAGCTTCCTTCTCTGTGGTTATTTCTCTGTCGTACTTTGTACGGAGTATCTCACTGGTTGGTAAGGCATCCAAATTCCCAAACCGCTTCCTACACCTTGTATCGAACTTTTTGCCTAACAAGTTGTGCCGTGCAATTGGAATTCCAACTTGAGTACTACTACTAGTAGGAGTACCAGGGCCCAGTTCTTTTAGGCTTCTAGATTAGTAATCCCATAACTACTACCTCTATCCTGGTTTATTGGTCCCCATTGTAATCCGTGTCAAATTTTGATCATAAATTTAACTAATGAAATGTTAGTGCATGTCACATGCACTACTCCATCTGTCTAGGTGAGCAAGTCATCTTAGGCTGTGCACCGTGACCAAGGAGGAGGGGAAAACGAGAGACATTAATGTTTATTTGCTAATTAAATAGTATTGCATGCAATGAACTAACCACTGCATGTCATGTTTGATAGTCTTAGGTCATTAAAAGCATGCACACCCTCAACTCTTATTGGTTGATATGTCAAGAAACAAGAAACGAGGTAGAAGTTAATGCACCATGCCTAAGTGTTTTGGGGTTATTTGGTTTTCATAAGATGACTTACACACCTAGATGCACCACGCCTAAGTGTTTTGAGTAACATTTTATCAGTTAAATCTTTGGTCAAAATTTAGCACAAATTACAATGGTGAGGAATAAACCAGGACGGAGTAGTAGTTTAGAAGCCCAAATAAATAAGTGAGGCGCCTTATTGTTACTCTCCACTGTGATAAGTCTTGTGGGAAAAGATGGGGAAGCCGCCAAAAGAACTGGCCCTAGTGTGGGAGATGAACCGGAGAAAGTAAATGCAGAGAGATGAAATGCAAAAAAGACGGAGGGATGTGATGGTTGCTTGTCCGTTTATTTTACCAGGCCATTTATTACTGGGAGTGGTTGGGTTTTGTGATATGACGGCTTTACTGCCGCGCCACGAGTGGGTTGAGAGGTGAGACTCCCGTGCAGCGCCGCCCTCTACACTTGTACTACATCGGTCATGGTTTATTAGCCCCCCATTGAATTTGACTGAAGATTTAACTAACAAAATGTTAGTGCATGTCAACAAAAACTATATCGTTGGATTCGTATTTGAACATAGTTTTGGTTATAGCTCAATACTTGTGGTCGTGGACCGCTAAAAATAGAAGAAGCCCTATGATTTTGAATGATATAATTTTAGGTGACATGCATCAATATTTATCGTACTATATATAATTTTAGTTCAATTTTTGGTCGTACTAATGTATAGTAGTAAGGTGCCCGTGCGTTGCACCGAAGAGTGAAATGCATTGATCGGGGAGTTGTTTATTTTGGCAAAGGATGCGGGGGTCATCTCATGTGTAACTGGTGTCGATAGGTTTCTTCGGATATTATCTCATCTCTAGAGCTCACAAACATCCGGGTGAAATAGATAAAAATGTATCTTTTGCAAACAAAAGCGTTCAACTGTTCAACCTGCATCCAAAACTGGTGAAGAAATAACACTTATTGTGCTTTGCCAGAAATGATATTTAAGAATTAGTTTTTGAGTATCAATTGTTATACATGTTGGCTACATATGACATGGCACTTACTTATAGTCAATAGTTGGCTATACTATTAAGTAATATTAACCATGCCCTTATACACCTAGACGGAGGGATTAAACCAGGATGACTTGCAAGGGGACAGAGGAGATGTAAGAAATGGTTCATCGTAAGTCTTTCACCAGTACTATAGTAAAAATTCATACATGGAAGATTCTAGACTAAACCATAAACGGATACACTTTTATTCATGCGCGATACTCCAATAGAGCAAGATCATGCATGGAAGTCTCCACATGCTTAGACAGTGGATTACATTGAGCGAAGACTAATGATCAACATTTAACTTGATAATGCGTATTTTTTTAGAAGAACAGGGAGGCTCCTCCCCGGTTCCATTATCAAATGAAACCTAAAGTGTCTTACATCAGCTCACTGAGAGGAGCAGTTCAAAGGAAGGACTATGGCGAAAGCCACTCAAGTTTAACGACAAGCTTACAGAATTAAAAGCGGCAAATACATGGGCCATAAACGCCCACACACACACTACATGTTTTCTAAGTGCACTTGATAATGCGTATGTCCAGGTGAACCTCCTTGGAGTCCCCGTGCACCGAGTCGGCGGGTAAAGGATGGAATGTATGGCATTGGTTTTCCAAGTCCACATTGGCGGGATAGTCCCAGCTCCTCAGAGTCCAAGTCTGTCCGATGAGGCCGGTTTCGCCGCACGCGCCCGAAGGGGTAGTGACATTGACCACGCACCTGTACATCTGCCTCGTGTCAGTGTCAGCGTCAGCGGCGACGCCCCTGACGCACATTACAGAGACGGGGCGGCGGCCTGCGCGGGCCTCGCCGGTGCCCACGATTAAGAGGAAGACGCTGTCGTACTCCTTCGAGACTAGCAGGCGGCGGTGATCCTCCAGCGACTCCGGCATGGTGAACCGGTAGCACGTGTCATACTTGATGTTCTCCGCCAAGGGCCAGCAGTGACCGCTGCACGCATCCATGAGGTGATGCACCATGTCTGCCGGCGAGCCACAAAATGGCATCGGGCACTCATAGCATGGACGAAGGGCTCCTTGGAGGCATCGACCAGGCCATCCATGAAACGGGAGTGGCTGTAGGGGACGTTGTGCCAGTTGAACATGTGAGCAAGTTACTACGAGATTTAATCCGAATAAGCACAAAATAAATCATGACGGCTATAACAGAGATGAAACTAATCATGTGGACTAGCATAGTAGTAGGATACAGAGTAGAAACATGAATTCTACCACGATTTCGAACAGGAAGGACAGAAACACATACGGTGCAACGAGCAGCACCGTTGGCATTGAGGTTGTCGCCCATGTTGTTGAGGAAGAGGTTACTGAGGTCGGGGAAGAAGTCGTCGTCAGTGAAGTCGTGGCTGCCAGCAGTCGCGAGAGTGCGCTCCCTAGATTTCAATAGCGCCCGCCGAATGGAGCACAAGAGGGAGTGGTTGTAGGGGACGTTGCGGCCGCCGAATGGAGCGCAGGAGTAGCACACGAAGCAGTAGATGGTGTCCTTACTAGTACTCCCTAGTCTCTATCTATCTATATCTATATCTTATAGAAAACCAAGTTGGTGATGATGGTATGCCTGCCATCTTGTAATATAGACCGTCCGATCTATATCTGACGGATATAAAGCCAACTATGACAATTTTACAAAAGATACCCGCACCTCTCTCCACATTTACAGATAAGGACTTACCTCGTGCTCCTTCCTATGTCTCTATCTCTACAAGTACTTTTTTTTATAACAAATCAAATAGTGCTGCGCCGTCCGCTGCACGCCCGGCTGAACACGCCTCCTCGCCTCTATCATCACCAACTGAGTCTTTTATAGGAGTAGGAGTAGAGAAAAAACCGAGTTGGTGATGATGGTGTGCCGTGCAATGCACGGGCATCTTGCTATTTTTTTGCATATAAGTCCAAACACCACGTAGACACTGTCTTTGAGCATGGTTCGTAGTCGTTCCATGATCGGGCATCGAAGTTTGTAACTATTTTAGATTAGAATATACTACTCCTCCGGTGCTAGTAGTAGAGCAGAGTCCTACTCTACTACTCTACTCTAGCAAGCTAGGGCATAGTACTGTAGTAGGTACTGTAGGGAGTACCAGTACTGTGATCACTCAAGCAAGTTGTCTGGCATCGATATGACCCTACGCTGCTGGTATGTGTCTCGTAAGTCAAGCGGCGTGCTGTAGTCATCATCACCTGTCCACTTCCCGCAGCACATATTCGCTACTCCATCTTTTTCCGCACATAATCTCGTCCAAGCTTCCATCCCCGCTAAGGCGCCTCCCCCCTCGTCCGAAACCCAAGCACTAACAATGGCAGAACCGAGCAGCGTCCGTCGAAAGAGTGGCTGGAATTTGCTCCCCACAGAGGTAATCAAGCTCATTGTTTTGCGTGTGGACAATCTCAGTACCATGCCGCTCACCGTGTGCTCGTCGGGCTATACCGTTTACTCAAAGCCCCCAGGCCGGAGCTTTTTAAGCCAGCTCCTTGCTTGCTGATGCCGCCTGATATTTAGAAACGGCATGTCACGCAGCATAACGATTGTAGGGTGGCGAGCATCAACCCCCTTCACTATGATCCGATCCCCATCAGCCTCAGCTACATTAACGATATGTACTGGGTCGACATGAACACGTCTTGGATGGTGCTCATCTATGGTCGCGGCAGCTGGATGCTCGTGGAGGTCTACACCCGGCGATTGATCCCCCTTCCTTTGATTAACACTACACTGCTTTGTCACCGTGACCCAGAATACTCGGAATCTTAAAGTAGCCAACATGATACCAAGTTTGATTTGCTCAAGGTTGTAATATGCCAAGTGCCCACAAGATCTGGGAATTATAAAGATTTCAGGCTAATTTCATTCTTCAACCGCGGTCTCGCCTATCTGACAGGTCACTGCGGTAAGTGGATAAGATTGCATGTCCATCGCAGGATCATACATCCTCCATGGTTCTCTGATGCCATTGAACACAAGGGCTTCATTTACGCTATCGACTCCTTCTATGGCTGGACGTATTGCTGGCCTACTCCAGTCATCACTACAAACGGCTGTTACAGCAGTATGTTACTTTCCTATGATATCATGATGGCTTGCTTATATTCTCACAACATTCTTGAAAAAATATTCATGCTCATAACATGCTGTTCTTAAGATTGACTAAATCAAGAGCCCTTTTTTATTTGACTCCAACTTGATATGATGTTGTAGGCCGCCTGGTGTCCCTACCCTTCCTAATCCCAGAACCTTTCAAAGAAAAGCGGCATGGCAGTTGTAGGTGGTTCCTGGCTCGATCAGACGATGGCGAAAGATTGATGATCGTTCGCACGTACCGGATGTGTTGTTTCGCGGAGTACAATCACAGTCACTGCAAGGTCTTTGAGCAGGATCCCAGCTTCTCTGGGCCTTCAGGAATTTTTGACTGGAGGCTGGTAAGTAGCCTTGGTACACGCTCTCTGTTTGTCGGACTGAATTATCCGATTAACCAGGAGATACCGATGTCAAGGATCATGATGGTAGCGCGGTTTCATTCATCAGGCAAAACTGTGTGTACACAGCGTACCATGCGTCTCTGCATGCACCATACCCTGATATGTGCCGCCACGCTCTGCAGCCCAAAGTAGGAGAGAGGGTCACAAGTATCAGACTTCGATCTACTGGCTGGAGTTTCCCCCGTCAGGCACCCATCTGGTTCAAGCCGTCGACCAATCCCCACACAATAAATAGTAACGTCTAAGCGAGCCAATTAGTTAGATGCGTACACTTGGTGTAGTAGGATCTTTATTTAGTTTGATGCATACACTTGTTCTTTTTTGGTAGCACTTTTGTAATGATGGCTGATGTTTGGTTTGGAAGAGAGAGCTGCATCTTCACTCTTCTGGCCTACTTACTGCTTCTGTTGCACCCTCAGCCCTGGTTGTTGCTGCTGCTGTTTTCAATGTACAATCAAGAGTATATTTAAATGCATTGGTTGAATATAAATGTGTTGTTAGAACGACAAACACAATGTTTTGGAAGTCGTTGCACGGTTCGATCCTTTAGTGCCCCGTACCATACGTAGCTCATTCTATTTTTCATACGGAACACATTTTCCACTTGTTGATAACATGCAGCCCACTGATGAAGGCCCAACAGAGAAGCCCATAATTAACTGGAAGGGAGGCTCTCACATGAATCCGGCCCAGGTACATGCTCATGGTCCCCTAAACATAAATAAGTAAATAAATAAATAAAGCTAAATGCCCATGCACCAGTTCTTTGGGAAAATAGGTAGCCCAGTATTTCTTTTTGAAGAATACCCAATCTAGGCCTATTTGTTTTCTCCGAACTACTTGGCTGCAAATCTTTCAAGACAAGCAAATGTGATATTAGTTTTTTTGAATTTTGTTCTTCATTGATATCTTATACGTATTTCATTGGATTTAACATGACATAGTACTAATTTATTTTTAAATTTGTTTTAGTATGGCTATTAATTTTTTGATTAAGAATATTTCGTTCCCCCGACAAAATTTCCCACATATTTAGTTAATTTTTGACCACGGTAATGACGAGAAAATGGCGAGCAATTCTAAAATGGAAAACGGGCTGCAATAAATTCCATATGAATTAGAAAATGAGTAAAATTATAAAAATAATAGCAAATGGGCTGTACACGCCACAGATTTCGAGGTGACTTGTTTACGCAAGGCTTTGTCGGTGAACACACGATTCTAGCATTTGTGCTTCTTCAATCTCTCGATCTTCCTACTCCGGCCGCCTAAACTAGCGCCAAGGACTGCTGCTCCCTACTCTTGTGGCCCATTGTGATGCCAGCCTTGAGCTTCCCGCCCACCCTACTCCCTCGGCTGGCCGGCCGCACGCAATCAACTGCCTCCTTATTACACTAAAAAATGATTCCTCCCATCGACATCCGGGTGCACCGGTTGGGAGGCTGACTGTGGGCCTACTACGTTGACGTCTGTGAGGCTTGTCAACTTAGTCAACAAACGATTCTAGCAGCAGTAACCGTTGGATTTGAATCGAACGGTCCTGCTGCTTCTTTAATCGCTGCTCTTCTTGCACCAGCTGCCCAAACCAGCGCCGGGGAGACTGCCTGCTCCTGCCTCCAGTGGCCGTCTGTGCTGCCGTTGAGGCCTCATCGCCCCTACTACTCCCACCGCTAGCCAGGCCCTGCGGCGACGGCAACCTCACACCGCAGCCGAACCAGTGAACCCTCGTACTCCTCTCCGTGTGGGCATCCACTGTCGCGTCTTCCCCGGCTCCGTGTCGTCCCCTTCCTAGGCCTCGCCATCGTCCACCGCCTTGGTGCTCTCGGTGTGGCATGGTCAATATGGTCAACGACATTCCATCGGGAGAGTACTGTACGTGTAGAGGCTGACAGCTGGGTCCACGGACACAACCCAGTTTTTTTGTGATTTGCCAAGTAAGTCGCTTTGTCAGGCCTGTTGGGCTGCAAATCTTTCAAGACGAGGAGAGCTTTCATTCGGCTGGCCGAGAAAATGGCCCATCAGTAATGAGAAATGGGCTTTACATTTTTAAAACACATCAAACCGGCAATTAGTTTCAAATATCTTTTTTTTCATCTCGTGATTTTAAATTACATTAATTTTTATGCGTGGAGAATTTGTTGGATTTTATATTGATATACATTTATTTTTAAAATTAGTTTGAATGTGAATCAAAATTTTGGGATTAAAAATAGTTCGGACCGCACCGAAATATGCAAAATTTTGTATAAGTTTTTAACTATGGCCACAATATGGGCTGTAATGCTAACAAAAAGAATATGGGATCCAAAAAAAACCTTAAGAATTAGCAAATGGGCTGTAAATTATTAAAAATAATGGCAGATGGGTTGTATGCTGTTTTCCACAGATTTGAGGCTTTTCTAAAAAAAGGTTGCCGCACAAGTAGTGACTGTTGGATGGCCATCCAGTGGCCGTCGTGCTTCTTCAATCTCTGCTCTTCCAGCTCCAGCCGCTCAAACAAGCGCCGGCGGGACTGCCTGCTCCCTCCTCCCCGTGGCCGGCTCTGACAGCTCGGACCCACCAGCTATATCTTCGTATGCAAGGAAGTGCCTCTTTATTACGCACAAAAAAATTGAATACTCCCCCTGTTAGCTGGGACCCGGTATAGTGGCAGGCTGACTTGTGGGCCTACTAAGTTGACGGGGACGGAGGGCTTTGTCAACTTATTCAATATGCACGATTCTAGCTCCAGTGACCGTACGATGTCCATCCAATGGCCGTAGTGCTTCTTCAACCTCTGGTCTTCTTGCTCCAGCCGCCCAAACCAGCGCCGGTTGTGCCTCGTGCTCCTGCCTCCCGTGGCCGGCTATGATGCGGCGGAGGCCTCACCGCCCCCTACTACTCCCACCGTTTGGCCAGGACATCCTTCTACTCACCCACACCCCCTGTTATTCTGCGGCGACGGCAGCCTCACACCGCAGCGAACCAGTGAACCCTCGTACTCCTCTACGCGTGGGCATCCACTACCACGTCTTCCCCGGCTCCGCGTCGTCCCCTTCCTAGGCCTCGCCGTCGTCCACCGCCCTGGTGCTCTCGGCACGGCGTGGTCAACGTGCTCAAGGAATGGCTTCCATCAGACATGGACTGTACGTGGAGAGGCTGACAGCTGGGTCCACGGCCGCAGCAAGGAAGTGCCTCCTTATTACGCGCAAAATAATTATTCCTCCACCTGACAGCGGGGACCCACCGGACGGGCCACCATATTTCGCGAAAGAACGTTTCCCACCTGACTGCTGGGATCCACCAGCTACACCTTCACATGCAAGGAAGTGCGTCCGGGCAAAAAAAAACGATTCGCCCCCCTGACTGCTGGGACCCAGCAGCTACATCTTCGCACGCAAGAAAGTGCATCCGGGCAAAAAAACGATTCGCCCCCCTGACTGCTGGGACCCACCAGCTACATCTTCGCACGCAAGGAAGTGCCTGATAGTCTGGACCCACCTGGTCGAAGCGTACGTAGCGTTCTCATTCTGGTCACGAACGTGTACGTACATATATACTGGTGGATGTAGAGGCGCACACGTGTCATAGTAGAGGCGCACACGTAGCATGTACACGTACGTACAACGGCCAGGGTGCAAGAAAGAAAATACGGCCACGTATGTGTACATACGGGCGGGGTCTCGAACGCCTACTCGCGCATACGTACGGTGAGGGCTCGTGCACATGGCTGGGTCAGAACGGAGAAACAACATCGTCATCGTGTTCATGGGGAGGCAACGGAATGCGTCATGTTCATGGGGAGGCAACGGAATGCATCGTGTTCATCGGGAGGCAACAAAACGTGTGGGAGCCAACCGGCTGGGTCGGAACGGAATGCGTGGTCGTGTTCATCGCGAGGGCTTGGACGGAACAAGCGATGGAAACGAGGCCCGGCGTACTGCAAAACGGAGGAAACGGACCTCCTACGGTCGAAACGGAGGTCCTCTTGATCGGGAGGGGTGTGGCGTATCCAAAGCGGATTTAAACGGACCTCCTACGGTCAAGCGGGGTCCCGTTGATCGGGAGGGGTGTGGCATACCGCAAAACGGAGGAAACGGACCTCATACGGTCGAAACGGGGGTCCTGTTCATCGGGAGGGGTGTGGCGTACCGCAAAACGGATGAAATGGACCTCCTACGGTCGAAATGGGGGTCCTGTTGAGGGGTGTGGCTTACCGCAAAACGGGACTCCATGGGATACGATTCATCTCCACCATCGACCTCCTCCAGCCTCCACAGGCTACCGTCGACCTCCTCCAGCCTCCACGGGCTCCTGTTCATCCAGCCTCCACCGCGCGCTACTCTACCGGCTACTGTTCAACCACCCCTCCACCGTCTACTGTTCATCCAGCCCTCCACCGTCTACTATTCATCCAGCCCTCCACACCACGGGGTCCTGTTCAACCACCCCTCCACGGCCACCCCTCCACCGTCTACTGTTCATCCAGCCCTCGACACCATGGGGTCCTGTTCATCCAGAGGTAATGCCACCGCTCACTATTCATCCAACCCCCCCGCAATGCTCACTGTTCATCCAATCGATCTGCTTCAGTTAGCAGCAGTAGCGAAGGAATAGCTCCATCGGGTTCAGTTAATAGCCATCGATCGAATGCTCGGATTCAGTAACGCGTAGCCTGTAGTGCAATTGCTCGGGTTCAGTTAGAGCCCAATGCCTCGCTCGGGTTCAGTTAGAGCCAATGCCTCGCACATGTACGAGAGAAACGAGCATCGCTCGGCCCCCGACCTCCCACCGTAACCGGCAACTCCCCGAAATTTTCCTCCCCCTCGCTTCTCCCATGGTTTTTTCCATCATGGATGACTCAAAGAATGTCATGCAGCTGCGTCTCCGGCCCGCCCAGGACAAAAAGCCATTTTCTATCATGATTTTTTGTCATAGAAGTAGGAGCCCACCACATCTATGATGATACCGGGTTTTGTCACAATTATCGTCATAGAAGTGTCATATGTATGACAGAATTTTTTTTCGTTCGGCCCAAAATGTCACGGATGTTTCTTTTTTTTGTAGTGATTGCAAAGCCGCATTTGAGATCTCCTCAGGAGGGATGTCAGTCTTGTCAAGGTAATGCAAGTTATGCTAGTTCGTCAGATCCTGCCATGCCAACATCGATCTCTCCGTATGTGGGAGTTCAACCCGGAAGGACCGCGAACTGTTCAACAATTCTTCGGCGTGACGCTCAAAGAGATGTATGGATTGTTCTTCGGATCACGAATAAAGTGTCCGGACACCACCGAGGATGCGGGTCTCAACTGCAACTGTCTAGATACCCAAGTAAGTAATTCCGCGACCAAACATGCTGTCTTTTTATTTGTCACAACATCATTCTGAAAAATTGCTCTCGGCCAACACTGTATAAGAAAGGCGAAGAGAATCAGGTGTTCGGCCCCCCTTCCCGAAGGCTCACCGTATCCTGTACTAACCAGGATGCTTAAGCATGCACCTCATCAAGTGCCATCAGGAGAAGATGAAGGGAGGAATAAAGAAGCCGAAAGTGGGCTTCACACATTACACATCCAAACCGGGGGAATTGGTGTCTCCGCGAAGGAGGATAATCGGAGAGGTGAATCTAGAATCCCCTCTCCCCAACGGAAGAAAAGGGTCGCCTCTGAAGACTTGGAAATAGAGGTTTCCAAACGAGGGAAGATACCTTCGCCAGGGGGCCCTGCCCCGGAGGGCGTTCTTACCGCATCGTGCCCGCAAGGGGGCTAGCCCTCAACCGAGCTGTAAGTGAACAAAAGTACTTTGGTAAATATATCCCGCTTCATCTCTGAGAACAATAACCGAGACATATATCCCGCAGTTCGGCTCGTAGCCCTTCTCAACAGAGTTCGTCTTCGAGGGATCTTCTTCCGGAGATGATGGAGAGCGAGACGCCTCCTCCTGCCTCCCCGCCTCATGGGGCGGACGACCCCAAGGTGTCGTCACAGAGGATTTCTCCTAATCCGCCAAGGCCAGAAGGTAACTCTTCGGCCGCCCGAAGTCTGGAGTATTCGGCTCCTAAGGAGAGCAATAGAAAGAGTCTGGGACTGTCCAGTGCACAACCGGACACGCTGATGGGTCTTCTAGAGCAAGCGGCTATCTCAGAGGCGCATCGTACCTTAATGGGCACGGTGGTTGAGAGGATTTCATCCGCCAAAAATGGGTTGAATGAAGCTTTTGCGAGCCTGCTGAGAGGCTTTGAGGTACGCCGAGTAATATATGTGTATTTTTGATAGTACCGCACACGCTAGGTGTGCTCTGTATAGGTAGTAGCCCCTGAGACTCTGGTTGCCGTCCAGAGGCGGCAAACAGAGGATCATAGTCCCAGGTAATGATCACGTTGCTTTTATGTGCAGGCGGCTAGGGTCCGGTGGCTGGCCGGACTGCTGATATTGCCAAACCGAGGCATCAGCTTGACGTGGTGGATGCCGACATCACGCTTGTGAACAAGTGGCTTGACGAGGCACATGTTATGTATTCTCGGGTGGTTAGCAAATATTAAGAGGAGCATGATGCTAATATCTATAATATGATGTGACTGCAGATGGAGCTGCTGCCATGGAGACCCTTCGGGCGGAACTTGCTCGAGCCAAGGAACAAGCTAGGATAAGTGATGCGGCCGCCATAAAGGCGGCCGAAGAGTTAAGAGCCGAACAGGCTGCTCCTTGCCAGAGCAAAGATAAAATAGCCAAGATGGCTGTTGAGCTGAAAGATGCCGCCGGCCGGTATGAGATGCTTGAAAAGGAAAGCCAAGCGAAAGCGGCTGACCTGAAGAAGGCCTTGGAAGCAGCCAAGGAAACTCGCTCTGGAATTAGAGCGGTAAGGGAGGAGCTTTGTGAAGCCGGAGATATCGCGGCTGGGAGGCTCTTTTTGTTGCGGATGAAGTTCGGAGATCCGAAGTATGCCCCTCTGGATCAATTATGGAGTGCTGCAGACGCGTATTCGGACTTGGCAAAGAGTCTGCTTGATCGATCGAGTTTTCAAAGATCGAAAGATCATGAGGTGGAAAGGTTGTTACGTCGCAGATTCGATGCTCCGACGCGTCCGCTGCCGTTGAATGAACAAATGGCGAGTGGGCCGAGCTCCATAGGTTGTCCGGGCTTGCTATGAGGTCTGTCGTGGATCATCTTTGGCCGAAGGGACCAAGGCCGGACAATTATTTTGGTTTAGTGCAACGATTCCTTGGTGCTATGTCGCATATCAACGCTGTGAAGAGGTCGACGTGCATAGAGTGTGCGCGGATGGCTCTTGCCCGTGTTATAACATATTGGGCAGGGATGGAGGCCACCGCTATTGCAACCCGGGGTCCGGCAGGAGGCCAGGACCCGGCCGAGCACTATTTTGAAGAAGTCCTAGAAGGCGCCCGTTTAATAGAGGCTCAATGCTTCAAGAGTACGATGTTCGAGTGACATGTATCTGAATTGTAAAAACAATGCTATTTTGATTATAAAGGCTGTGTTTATACTTTTGCCCAAAAGTATATTATAGCGCCTCCTGTGCGGCCGTTTATGTATGTATATAACCTGAAAGTTTGCAGTCGTCGGCTTCAGCCCCCACGCATATAATGCGGGGGTGTTCGAAAAAGCTCGTAATCACACTTGATCCAACGTCTTGGTCCATTAAGGAGGTGATAGCCTGGCGAACCAGGCAATCAGACTATATAGCTTTAACACTTTCACTTAGCCATAGGAGTTTGACGGTGGGGCTACTATATAGCCCCTGGTACTTCCGCGTTCATCCGAATATGGTGCGTGTACATACATGACCGGGAAACCGGTCCTTTGTTAATGCGGAGGAATTGCGAAGATTCCGCTGAGTCATCGAGTGGTTGACCAGTCTCACGCTATATCATGACAGTCCGTTTTCGGCTTTCTCTACTGAGGTGCTCATCCAGTTGAACCAGGGCACAATCGAAGTAGTTCTCCTGGTGCCACCTTAGCCGATAGAGCGGAATGTAAGGTAGCAAAACACGGGAGCCGGGCAAACCCAACTATTGACCAAAGACATGATTCGGAGCTGATGCATATAAGGCCAAACTCGTGACGCCGAACAGTCCCTAAGGTATTTGGACTTTACAACATATACTGGGCTGAGTAACGCCCTCGATAATGAGCCGTGAGTTTCCAGGTACATGCATTAGTCTGGCGTGAAGAAATGCCAATAATGCCAGTATCCCTCCTGGTTGTGTTAAGTGTCCGGAGGGTATGAAGCAACAAGAGACATAAAAAAAGGTTTACGCAGGGTCTTAATATAAAAAGAAACCTTTGAGCGGGGCCCTGCTGCACGTCTGCGCCTTTGTCTCCATTGTGCCGTATCCTGGAAGGGTGTAGCACGATAATCATCTGTAAAAAGTAAAAACCAAGGGGAAAGACTTCGTGCGAAAAGTAGGTTATTCTGAACGAATCGTGAAAATGCAATCTGTTATTGTATTAATAGGGTCAAGCCGAACTATGGGATTTTTTACATGCGGGCAGCCCCTAGCACCACCTATGGGGGTATATCCATCGACCCAAGCTCGGGTTTATCTGGGCTGTTACAACTGGTGGTGCGTCGGACACGTCTAACTATGTCAGTGGTCTTGACGACCGATCATTTATTCTGGTTGGAGAGGCCGTTCAGTGTTCGGCTGCTAGAGCCGCCACATATTCTTCCGCACATAAGGAACACTCTATATTTCTGCTAACTGTGATGACGCCACATGGACCGGGCATCTTAAGTTTAAGATAAGCGTAGTGCGGTACAACATTAAAACGAGCGAAGGCCGTTCTTTCGAGTAGTGCGTGATAGCCGCTTCAGAATGGAGCGATGTCGAAGATTAACTCTTCGCTTCTGAAGTTGTCGGGAGAACCAAAGACAACCTCTAGTACTAGAGAGCCCGTGCAGTGGGCCTCTACGCCTGGTATTACTCCTTTAAAGGTAGTATTACTTTTGCTGATTCTTGACAGGTCTATCCCCATTTTGCGGACAGTGTCCTGATATATCATATTGACACTACTGCCACCGTCCATAAGGACTCGAGTGAGATGGTATCCTTTAATTATTGTGTCGAGAACCAAGGCAGCCGATCCTCCGTGCTGGATACTAGTCGGATGATCCCTGCGATCAAAAGTGATCGGGCAGGCCGACCAAGGATTGAACTTGGGGTCCACGGGCTCTACAGCGTATACATCACGGAGTGCGCGTTTGCGCCTCCTCTTTGGTATGTGAGTTGCATAAATCATATTCACTGCTTTGACTTCTGTTGGGAATTTTTTCTGTCCCCCAGTGTTCGGCTGGCGAGGCTCATCCTCGTCTTCACTTGGCGTCTCCCTCCCTTTGTGTTCAGAGTTTAGCTTGCTGGCCTGCTTGAAAACCCAACATTCTCTGTTGGTGTGATTTGCAGGCTTTTCGGGGGTGCCGTGAATCTGACATAATCTGTCTACAATCTTATTTAGGCCGGACGGTCCCTCTCTACTGCCTTTGAATGGCTTTTTCTGTTGACGGGGTCAAGAGCCCCAGAATCCGGCATTGACCACCGTGTTATCTGAGTTGTCTTCATTGTTTCGACGCTTGTTTTTATTGCGTCGCGGCTTCTTGTTGCCATCCCTAACTTCGGATGTGCCTAGGTCGCTGGTGCCGCTACGGGCCAGCCAACTGTCCTCGCCTGCGCAAAAGCGGGCCATAAGGCTTGTTAGGGGTGCCATTGTCCTCGGCTTTTCCTGGCCGAGGTGTCTGGCAAGCCATTCATCCCGGACACTATGCTTGAAAGCCGCTAAGGCTTCGGCATCCGGGTAGTCGACGATTTGATTGTTCTTAGTGAGAAATCTGCTCCAAAGCTTTCAGACTGACTCTCCGGCTGTTGAATTATGTGACTTAAATCGTCTACATCCTGAGGTCGGACATAGGTCCCTTAAAAATTGGCCCTAAAAGTATCCTCAAGTTCTTCCCAACTACCAATTGAGTTTTCGGGGAGGCTTTTCAACCAGTGCCGAGCTAGTCCTATTAACTTAGGGGGTAGGTATTTGATGGCATGGAGATCATCTCTGTGTGCCATGTGGATGTGAAGGATAAAGTACTCAATCCAGACCCCAGGGTCTGTCGTTCCGTCGTATGCCTCTATGTTCACGGGTTTGAATCCCTCTGGAAATTCATGATCCAACACCTCATTGGTGAAGCACAGGGGATGTGCGGCACCCCTGTATTTGGATGTGTCATGGCATTCTTCTGATGGTTGTAGTGTTCGGTTTTGATTCTGAGCTGTTATTCGGTCGGTATAGTCGTTTTGGCGGCCATGATCCTATGCCGGAGCGCGCTTCCTAGATTCATAAATGGACCAGGTCATACCGGCTTTTTTCCTAGGTGCCCACGTAAATCGTGTGCTGACTTATGTGCGGCGTCATTAGCCGCTCTGTCGCGGCCACGGGGTGGTCGGTCCGGCTGATCGACCATTTTATTTTTCGGCTGAATGGGCTCTATAGCCTCGTCGTCGAATTCGGGTAGCAGCTTGCGCTTTGGATAGCTCTTTGTTTGGCGATCGCCACCGTATTTTTCTTCAGTGTCAAGCACTTTGTTCCATCTGCGGTTGAGCGTATCCTGCGCGGCCTTAAGCCTTTGCTTATGCTTCTTCAAGCTCCTCGCGGTGGCAATAAGCCTTCTATGGAGGTTTTCTTGTTCTAAGTGCCTTTCCGGGATGATGTGTGCATCGTCGTCCGGACTGTTCTCCTCTTCGGAGACAGGTTGATGAGTTTTACCCTTGGCTTCGCCGTGATCGGACAGCGGCTCCAAACTATGTTCGCCGTCCCCTGGCTCATGCTGCTCCATCACTGGGTGCATGGGGTCGTCGTTTCCTTTGGAGTCGACCGGGGTATTATTCTTTCTTGCGCTGTTATCGTTGTTTTTGCTGAGGCGAGATTTGGAGCGGCGTCGACACCGTCGCTTTGGTTGCTTCTCGAGGGGGTTACCCTCCGTTGCATCCTGAGTTCCTTGCCATTATTTTCTTTGGGTGTATTCACCATGTATATATCATAAGATGAAGTGGCTGTCCAGCGCCCTTTAGGTGGTATTTCCTGTTCTTCTCCTGCATCGTCGTCCATACCGTCGATGTCTTCGGAGTCAAAGTCAAGCGTGTCGGTTAAGTCATCGACAGTGGCTACCAAGTGGGTGGTGGGTGGGGAATGAATTTCTTCGTCATCCGCTTCCCACTCAAGCCGGACATAGTTCGGCCAAGAGTCTCCTGACAAAGAGAGAGACTTTAGTTAATTTAGCACATCGCCCAAGGGTGAGTGCTGAAAGATATCAGCGGACGTAAACTCCATGATCGGCGCCCAATCATATTTGATGGGCATGGACGTGCGTGGTTCGGAACCTATGGCGGAGACGAGTCTGAGGGTCCGATGATACAGACCTCTTTGGAGGTGAAGACTGTGTTCGGCTCTAGCACCGATGAGTGTGCGGCCTCCATGGCGGGGTCTATCCACCCGTCCTTGGATGGCGCGATCTGCGTTGGATCTAGGGTCGGGGCAGCTGCCGGTGCGTTCTCCTAAACACCGTCTGATGGCAGATCTAAGTCATGCTCATCGTGACTGTGCGGTGCACCTATTATGGGTTCGACTCCGTTGAAGATCAAATCTCCGCGGATGTCGGTGGTATAGTTAAGGCTTCCAAACCTTACCTGATGGCCAGGGGCGTAGCTATCGATCTGCTCCAGATGGCCAAGTAAGTTGGCCCACAGTACGAAGCCGCCGAATACGAAGATCTGTCCGGGGAGGAAAACCTTGCCCTGGACCGCATCGTTGAAGATGATTGAAGGAGCCATCAAGCCTTATTGTGACGACACAGTGGAACTCTCAATGAAAGCACCAATGTCGGTGTCAAAACCGGCGGATCTCGGGTAGGGGGTCCCGAACTGTGCGTCTAAGACTAATGGTAATAGGAGGCGGGGGACATGATGTTTACCCAGGTTCGGGCCCTCTCGATGGAGGTAATACCCTACTTCCTACTTGATTGATCTTGATGATATGAGTATTACAAGAGTTGATCTACCACGAGATCGTAGAGGCTAAACCCTAGAAGCTAGCCTATGATTATGATTGTTGTTGTCCTACGGGCTAAACCATCCAGTTTATATAGACACCGGAAGGGGCTAAGGTTACACAGAGTTGGTTACAGAGAAGGAGATCTACATATCCGAATTGCCAAGCTTGCCTTCCATGCAAAGGTGAGTCCCACCCAGACCTGGGATGAAGTCTTCAATCTTGTGTCTTCATAGTCCAACAGTCCGGCCAAAGTATATAGTCCGGCTGTCCTAGGACCCCCTAATCCAGGACTCCCTCACCCCCACCCGAGCAACATGCCTATACCATGCCCCCACCCAAGCAACATGCCTATATCGATCATCATACTCTCGAACCCCATACCGATCTGAGTGTCAAAGCCGAAGGTCACACCAATTCGAGTAGTAGGACGGGTTCCTCCACCACCATTGGTGTAAAGCAAAGAGGTTGTCGTAGAACCTTCGTGGTGTGGGAATCATTCGATGAAGAAATATCCACGGTGGACGGTGTCCAGAGGGTGGTTGCAAGGTGCAAAAGGTGCAAGGAGTATACCGAAGAAGCCAAGGGAGGAACCGACCACCCGAAGAGGCATGTGGAAAGCCACGCCAAGGCGGATGAAAAGAGCACGCCAGGCTCGGCAGCTGTGCAAACGTAGCTCTCCTTCAACCCTGATGGTACGGTACGCAATTTCACCTACGATGCTAATGTTCAGCGAGAAGGTATATGCCGTCTTATTGCTTCTAATGATTTACCACTAGGTTTTGGTGAATCTGATGGTTTTGTAGAATATATTCAAACTTGTCATAATCCTAATTATAGACCAGTTTCTAGACAAACTACAAGTAGGGATATTAAAAAGCTATACAAAACTGGTAAAGAGAAAATAAAAGAAGAATTTTCTACGTGCACTTTTTCAGTGTCGTTAACATCTGATATCTAGATTGGTCGGGCAAAGCAAGACTACATTAGTGTGGTAACTCATTATGTTAACGAACATTGGCATTTACAAAAAGAGTCATAGGATTTGAATTAATTGATGTAGCACATAGTGGTCCAAACATTCTTTCAAGTTGTACTCAAAGTTGTGAATGATTTTAATCTTGCCGACAAGGTTTTCTCAATAACTTTGGATAATGCTTCAGCAAACACGAGTGCAATGAATACTTTGACTCCTATATTCTCCATATATGTTGCATCCTTTTTAATGCATCAACGTTGTGCTTGCCATATCATTAATCTTATTGCTAAAAGTGCATTACATGTATGTGAACCACATGTTGAAGTCATACGCATTGCAATATCTTATTTTTTGCATTCAACTCAACGAATTACAAACTATAAGAGATATTGCCTTGCTATAGGGTGCGTTCCTCATAAGTATAATTCAGACATGCCTGTTAGATGGAACTCTACATATTTGATGCTTAAGGCAGTTATCCGAGACAGAATTCAGTTCAATGGCTTTATTAATGCAAATTATGGGGTTGAACCTCTAATTAGCGAAGAAACTTGGCATGTTATTATAGCATTGGTTGCATTTCTTGAGTTGTTCTATGATGCAACAGTTACTTTGTCTGGGGTTTATTACCCGACATCTCCTTTGATGGTGCATACCCTATTAGACATTGCTAGTCATCTGAAAGCATATGAAGGGGATGCATTGTTACTTAATGTTGTTGCTGACATGAAAACCAAGTATTAATATTGGCAGCAAATTCCACTGTTATATGCATTTGCATTTGTCTTGGATCCTAGAGCTAAAGTTGAAGGGTATCGTAGTGCACTCAATGTACTATCTGCATCCCTAAGTTTAGATTATACTGACGACTTCAATAAGGCTCGTGAGAAGCCTTTTGAAGTTTTTGCTAAGTATGAGGAAAAATATGCCGGAGTTCGAATGCAACGACCTCCACCAGCACCTACTGCAGGTAAAAAGAGAGGAGCATGGAGCAAGATCTTTGGCTCTTCATCCTCCCGCTATAAAAAAAATACACTTCCGTGATGATACGTGTTTGTCACAGTAGGTCACGTTTTTTGTCATGCATGTACATCCATGACGATTTTATGACAGAATCAAGATAGTCATACCTGTGCTGTCGTAGAATGTTCCATGACATTACCAAAATTATCATCACAGAAGTGTCCACTTCCATGACGATAAATCATGCGTCACAGAAATGCTTTCGTCAAGGGTGATGGACACGTGGCATCCACCGTAACGGAACGCCGTTAAGCTATCGGGTCGGGTTTTGGATCCGATAACCCATTAACAGCCCCGACCAATGGGGATTTTCCACATGTAAAATCATCATTGGCTGGAGGAAACACGTGTCGGCTCATCGTTGGGACAGATGTGATCCACTCATTGGACAGAAGGCGCCTATGATATGTCGACATGTGACACGGCCCAACAGAGCCCATTCCTGTGAAAAGGCCGGCCCGTTTGAATTGGTCAAAAGGTGGCGGGCCGGCCCATGTAAAGTCTGTTAATGGCCTGTTCGCACATAGCCCGTTTACAGCCCGCTAACCCCAGGCCCGTTACGCCATATCCGAATTAGGCCCAGTAGCCTCATCTGGGCCATCCAATATGATTCCAGCCCGTTTTCACTTCTGGCCCATGTATGGCCCATGACGTCTTTCGGCCCATATGAGGCCCTATGTAACTCTTGGCCTATAAACGGCCCGTGGTGAAACCGGCCCATAATGAACAGTGTATCACTTTACACCCATTAACGGCCCGTGGTGAAACTGCCCCGTAATGAACAGTGTATCACTTTATACCCATTAACGGCCCGTGGTGAAACTGCCCCGTAATGAACAGTGTATCACTTTATTCCGTTGGGCCGTTTCCAGCCCATGTTATCTTTCGGCCTTCTCAGAGCCCATTTATTCTTGGGCTCATTTCCAGCATTCGTTTACTTACGACCCGTTATTGCCATTTTCTGCTTGTGGGCCAAATTCAGCCTGTGGTTACAGTCGGCCCGTTTGTGGTCCATTAATATGTTGGGCTGTTTTCATAGCGTCATCAAATACGGCCTATTAACGATGGCCCGTTATGGTTGGCCCATGAACGGACAATTCCAACTCTAGCCCGTTTACGGCCATAATGCGGCCTGTTATTGGCCCATGTTTGGCCAATTGATCATACTGCCCGTATAAGGTCCATTGATGATACGGCCCGTAGAAGGCCCATTGTTTCTATGGACCATAGAAGGCCCACTATTTCTATGACCCGTAGAAGGCCCACTGTTTCTACGGCCTGTAGGAAGCCCAGTGTCACTACAGTAAATATTAGCCCATGGTTATTGTGGCCTAGTTTTAAAAAATAGGTTATTGCAGCCACTAGCAAACCGCGGAAAAAGAACTGCAATGACTACAAGCAAACAAATAAACAAGACAACAAGGAAATAAATAAGCAAGCAACTTACGCTAGGCTATCACAACTATCACACATATTACATCCACTAGGCATTAAAGTTCGCCACCAGTGCAAATAAACGCGCCGACAAAAGAATATACAAAGCGAGAGCACTTCGAAGGCACTAGGCACGGCAGTCGGCCCCCAAGCAGTGAAGAAGCTGAGTAGACCTCAGTTGTGTCAATGAGAGATGCATCAACACTAGATTTAAGGCATGATGGTGCGCATGGCAGTCCTCTGACATCTTCATTGCATCTTTGACTTCAAGTCGAAGCCGAGCTGAAGCAAGCCTTTTCGCTTTAAGTTGAGACTAAAGAAGTCGAACTGATTGAGGCAGCGACTACACAGAGGTTGTCTCACACCTGTTGGTGAGTAGCTTCAACTCACTGTCTTCATCAAGACAGGACCTTGGGGTCATCTCGCTGTCCTCAAGATGGTTTGGCTCACTATCTTCCCTAAAGTTCTGCCTGGCGTAAGAGATATGACTCTAATAGAGAAACAAGGAGACACGTAACAGGTTTCACAATTATATAAGCAAATAAATGGATCTGTTCTGCATAAGGAACATGTTTTTACAACTACAATTTGAAACTGGTAGTTGCAAACATCCAATCAGATGTAAACAGCAAAGCAAACAGCAGTGGATGAAATGATGCTTAACCAAATCTATACTAGAACAAAGTTTGAAGGCTTGAGAAGGATGAACTTACATTACATGTAAACACGGGCTGCACAAAGCCCTTCTCCATGTTGATGGAAGGATAATTCAATAAATTCCCCAAAGAAAATTCTTTATAAGCGTTGCCATTATTCTACATTTTGAAAAGAGTAAATATAGATCAAATGATATTGGATGAATCAGAGGATAATGAAGCTCAGGTGCAGACTAATGATACATAATCAAATAGCTATTAATTAAGTGCAGCGTTACAAGGCAAAAGGGAGAGAGGTACTGACAAGAGCGATGCAGAGCCCATTATTGTTTTGAGATCGTAGGATCCTTTGAGCAAGGAGATTCATCTAAAATTAGTTTTCATACAAGAGAGAAGGTAAGGCACAAGCAGAAATTTAGGAGTTCAAATTTTGAATTGATATCATAGACGAGACCCGACCTTTGGGCTCCCAGCCAGTTCTAATAGGGGTTTAGCCCTTTGGAGTAGGGGTAAAGTGTGGTATAGTTGGGCTGTGTTTTACGTGGCTGCTGATTTGTCTCGATTTAACAGTATCACTACCTTTTCCAAATACCTAGTTTGTACTCCTTGAGGATCTGCACTCACCCTCTTCCTTTTGGACATCTATTACGAAAGAACAATATTTGACTGGAAAAACATAGTGTGACAACACATGGAATAGGTACAGAAAATGGATAGGTATGGCATATACTCATATATGATGCTTAAACTAAGCAGATGGTGTAACAAAGTAGAAGTAATGCAAGAGGTCAGATGCAAAATATGTGCGACCAATACAACTTTGCAAAGTTAAAGCAAGCACCTTGATGGGTGAATAAGATAGGCCATCCTCCACCATGCCAAGTTTGTTAGCCACTGGATCGTTCCGCAATATTCCTCTCGTGTGCCCATTCTCATATTCATTTTGATAATGTTCAATATCTGACATGCATGAAAACATAAAAACAAGTGAGATTTTCTTTGTAATGCAGAAGTGATTCTAATCCTATACTGCCTCCCTGTAAATCCCTTTGTGCTATCTCTGCAATTCTTTTAAAAGATGTGAAAGCACATTTGCTCCCTGGGTGGTTTTGGTAATTAATGACAACATACTTTGTGGTTGGACTAATGCTTTTATCAAGTATGTTTCAGGAAGCTCAACCACATTGGCATGGCAAAAGGACTGAAGAGTGGACCCCTCAAAATGCTAAGGCAAGCATTGGCAAAAGCTCAAGACTCCATTTTTGGTTTAGTGATCCAAGATCACATTGAGTCTATAGGAAAGCCAATACTATTAAAAGGGGATGAGGTTATGATAATGATCTGGTTGCTCAAAGTGCTTAGTGATATATCTCCTAAACTATCAGCAACTCTCACTACAAATATACACTCATAAGTAATCTCGGTCCCACCGATTCCATAAACTCAGTCACCGAGATGAACCACCTCACCATATAGCCAAACCCTAGAAATCTCAGATTTTCCGATTACGAACTCGGTCTCACCGAAACTGGAGTTGCCAAGCTTCAGAATCTTACATCATCAAATCGGTGTCACCGAGATGATGAAGTCGGTCCCACCGAGATTGGCAAACCCTAGTCTTTACGAATCGGACTCACCGAGATTGTATTTTCGGTCCCACCGAAAATCCCAACGTTCACATGTTTTGAACTTTCGGTCCCACCGAGTTGTCAACTTGTCCGACCGAGATTGGTCAAATGTGTGTAGCGGTTGGATTTTGTGTGGAGGCTATAAATACCCTCCACCCCTCTTCATTCGTGGAGAGAGCCATCGAAAGAACTACCACTCCTACCTTACATTTACGAGAAGAAAACTACCTACCCTTGTGTTGAGATCAAGTTGCTCCACTCCCACCATATGAAGCTTGATCTCTAGCCTTCCCAAGTTGCTTTCCACTCAATCCTTTCTTCCACCACAGCCAAATCAGTGAGGAAAGTTGAGTGTTGGGGAGATTATCATTTGAAGCACAAGAGCAAGGAGTTCATCATCACCAACACCATCTATTACCTTTTGGAGGTGGTGCCTCCTAGATTAGTTAGGTGTCGCTTGGGAGCCTCCGTCAAGATGTGGAGTTGAACCAAGAAGTTTGTAAGGGCAAGGAGATCGCCTACTTCGTGAAGATCTACCCGAGTAAGGCTAGCCCTCCGTGGGCGTGAGCCATGATGGCATAGACAAGGTTGCTTCTTCGTGGACCCTTCGTGGGTGGAGCCCTCCGTGGACTCTCGCAGCCGTTACCCTCCGTGGGTTGAAGTCTCCATCAACGTGGATTGACGATAGCACCACCTATCGGAACCACGAGAAAAATCTCCGTGTCTCCAAATTGCGTTTGATCTTCTCCACTTCTCTTTACTACTTGTGCAATTTACTTTCCGCTGCCCATACTCTAGAATTGCATGTGTAGTATGCTACTTGACTTGTGTGATATGCAAAATGTGCCAAGAACTTGTCTTTGTCAAAAGGCATAATTTTTATCTTGTCGAGTAGTCTAATCACCCCCCCTCTAGACACTCTCACCTTCTTCGATCCTACAATTGGTATCAGAGCTTTGGTCTCCATTGCTTTGGTTTACACACCATTGGAGGAAGATGGACGTGTCTACGTTTGGGAGTGTTAGCCATAGAGTGCCTATTCTTGATGGAGTGTCCTATACGTGGAGGATTGAAATGCTTATTATCTTTAAGATGTATAACTTGTGCAAATATGTTGAAACCCCATATGTACCTCCATTTGACCCCTTGCACCCTACCATGGATGAAGAGCTTGATTTGCTTCGTAACCTTAGAACTGTAAATCTTATCATTAGAGGTTTGCCCGATAATTTGCTTAAGCTTGTCACAAACTTTGAGTGCGCCTATGCCATGTGGAAGTTCTTGGAAGAACTTTATCCGGACTACTCTTTGAGAGGTCTTGATGAAATTCTATACAAGACTATTGAATTTGATATGATGCTTTAATGATCCCAACTTTGATAAATGCTTCTTTGAGCTTCGTGATATCATGAAAAAGAAGGGTGATCCTTGTCTTATCAATGATCTAATTAGAAATGCTCTTGTATTGCATTCCGATGATTATTGTCACTTTGACAAAACTAATGCAAGTCATTGTCAAATTGACCTAGGTGTTGATGATGAACTATCTATGGGTCAATATGATGATGAGCATGAGCATGATGATGATTACTCAGATTCGGACACCGAGCTAGACAAGATCATGAAGAGTCTCAATTGTTATGGCAAATCTGAGAGACTACATATCCGGTGGAAAAGAGTGGATTCTTGATAGTGGATGCACCGATCACATGACCGGAGATGAAGACATGTTTCGAGAGCTTGCAAAGAACGATGGTCCACGCAAGTATGTGACTTTTGGAGACAACTCCAAGGGTAAGGTACTTGGCCTTGGTAAGGTGGCCATATCTCATGATAGCTCTATTCAAAATGTCATGCTTGTTGAATCACTTGGATACAATTTACTTTTCGTGTCTAGATTAGCTGACTTTGGATTCAATGTGCTATTCACCGAAGTAGATTGCCAAGTCTCTCGTCGTGACAATCATAACATGGCATTTACCGGTATCCGTAGAGGTGATCTATATAGTGTTGATTTCACTAAGAAAGCCCAACCTAGAACTTGCTTCATTGCTAAATCCGCTAAAGGTTGGTTATGGCATAGAAGGCTTGGACATGTTGGTATGCGTAATCTAGACAAGCTGATCAAAGGTGATCATATTCTTGGTGTTAAAGATGTTTTCTTTGACAAAGATAGACTTTGTAGTGCTTGTCAGGCAGGAAAACAAGTAGGTGGAAGTCATCCCGTGAAGAACATCATGACCACAAGGAGACCGCTTGAGCTTCTTCATATGGATCTCTTCGGTCCCAATGCTTACAAAAGCCTTGGTGGTAACTCCTTTGGTCTAGTTATAGTTGATGATTATTCTAGATTTACGTGGGTATTTTTCCTTGATGACAAATCACAGGTTCAGAGAATCTTCAAAACCTTTGCTAGAAAGGCCCAAAATCAATTTGAGGTGAAGATCAAGAAAGTTCGGAGTGACAATGGAACGGAGTTCAAGAACGCCCATGTAGATTCTTTTCTCGATGAGGAAGGGATTCTACATGAGTTCTCGGCTACGTTCACTCCTCAACAAAATGGAGTTGTTGAGAGGAAAAACCGAACGCTCATTGAGATGGCGAGAACGATGCTTGATGAATACAAGACACCGAAGCACTTTTGGGGTGAAGCGGTCGAGACAGACTTGTCATGCTATCAACAGGCTTTATCTTCATAAGCTCCTCGGCAAGACATCATCGAGCTCCTCACGGTAACAAACCCCAAGTGGGATACTTTCGTGTCTTTGGTTCAAAATGCTATATCCTTGATAAGCATCGTCGGTCTAAATTTGCTCCTAAAACTCATGAAGGCTTTTTCCTCGGTTATGGATCAAACTCCCACACCTACCGTGTCTATAATAATTTCACCCGAAAGGTTGAAGAGACGGTAGACGTGAAGTTTGATGAATCTAATGGCTCACAAGTAGAGCAAGTGCCTATTGATGTAGGAGACAAGGACCCATCGGAAGCCATTCAAGATTTATCTATTGGGAAGATCCGTCCCATGGAAGTGAAGGAGAGTACCTCATCTACATATGTGGAGCCCCTACCTCACGGCAAGATGAACCTCAAGGCAACATGGAGGCCTCCACAAGTGGAACTCACCAAGATGAGGAAGTGCGACAAGAAGATCCACCACAACCTCCTTCTCCACCGCCTCAAGACAACACCAACAACAATGAAGAAGAAGAGGAAGATGAGGATGATGAGGAAGCTCAGCCACGACCACAACAAAAGCTATCTCGAGTTCGAGCAAGAGTCAAGAAAAATCATCCGTGGAACAAATGATGAGCGACATCGACTCAGGAGAATTACTCGCTCTAAAACTCGCTTAGCTAACTTTTGTGAGCATTACTCATTTATCTCTAGTCTTGAACCTATGAAGGTAGAAGAAGCACTTGAAGACCGGATTGGGTGAGCGCTATGCACGAAGAGCTACACAACCGATAGGAACAATGTATGGACTTTGGTAGAAAGCCCAAGGATGATCAAAACATCATCGGAACCAAATGGGTGTTTGGAACAAGCAAGATGAAGATGGACAAGTCATCCGCAACAAGGCTCGTCTCGTAGCTCAAGGTTACACACAAGTCGAAGGTATGGACTATGGTGAGACCTATGCCCCGTTGCTAGACTTGAGTCTATTAGCATTCTTCTTGCTTATGCCAACCACCATGACATTACTCTCTATCAAATGGACATTAAAAGTGCTTTCCTAAATGGTGAAATTGAGGAGGAAGTATTTGTGAAACAACCTCCGGTTTGTGAATCCTAAAAAGCCTAATCATGTTTACAAGTTGCACAAAGCTCTTTATGGTCTTAAACAAGCTCCTAGAGCTTGGTACAAATCTTGACTAGCTTTCTTCTTGAAAAAGGATTTGAGATTGGAAAAATAGACTCAACGCTATTCACGAAAAGGGTTGATGGTGAACTATTTGTGTGCCAAATATATGTTGATGATATTATCTTTGGTTCAACTAACCCTCATTTTGGCGAGAAGTTTGGAAAGCTCATGTCGGAGAAGTATGAGATGTCCATGATGAGTGAACTCAAATTCTTCCTTGGGTTGCAAATCAAGCAATCTAAGGAGGGTACTTTGTCTCACAAACAAAGTACACCAAGGATCTCTTCAAGAAGTTCAACATGCAAGAAAGCAAAGGTATGAAAACCCCATGCCTACAAGTGGACATAATGACTTGACAAAAGATGGAGAACCTGTTGATCAAAAGGTTTACCGATCCATGATTGGTTCTCTACTATATCTCTGTGCTTCTCGTCGACATAATGTTGAGTGTATGCATGTGTGCTCGATATCAAGCAGCCCCTAAAGAATGCCATCTTAAAGCTGTTAAAAGAATTGTGAGATATTTGATACACACACCTAACTTTGGCATTTGGTATCCTAAGAGGGCCTCTTCGATCTTGTTGGCTATTCCGACTCGGACTATGCCGAGACAGGTTGATAGAAAGTCAACTTCGGTGCGTGTCAATTCCTTGGTCGATCCCTTGTATCTTGGTCCTCCAAGAAACAAAATTCGTATCATTATCTCTTGCGAAGCGAGAATATATTGCTGCTGGTTCATGTTGTGCTCAGTTGCTATGGATGACACAAACGCTTAAGGATTATGGGATACATGTGAGACATGTTCCTTTGCTTTGTGACAATGAGAGTGCGATTAAGATTGGACACAATCCAGTGCAACACTCTCGCACGAAACACATTGAAGTTCGTCACCATTTTATTCATGATCACATTGCCAAGGGTGACATCAATCTTAAGCATGTTCGTACTGACAAACAACTTGCTGATATCTTTACAAAACCACTTGATGAGAAAGTGTTTTGTCGCTTAAGGAGTGAGTTGAACATCATTGATGCTTCAAACTTGGAGTGAAAACTCCATTGATGCATGCAAGGCATGAGCCTACTTGACTAATCCTTGATATTTCTCTTATGATGATGATCATATGTCTTGGACACATTTGCCCCCTTGTATTGCATCTAACTCCTTGCAGGTACTTGGATGATCTACATTCCACAAGATTACCACTCACTCAAATCTTGAGTAATCTTGTCATTGACCAAGTAACTAGCCCTTTGGGATGTTGAGTTCAAGGAACAAAACTCCACATATCCTTTTTGACACCTTATACATCTAGTATTTCACTCTTGTCATCTTGGATATTCTTGAGTATTTCCTTGCTTGCCTAACCCATGTAGGAAGATGAACTACACAAGTTGAAATGGTGCTCCAACTTCACATTCTATGAGCACCTACATCAAGTTCACCTACATGAGCAAAGCAACAACAAGCCCAAGGTATGTTTTTCACATCTTCAAGGAGCTTTGCTCAAAGTCATGAGTATAAGCAGCTTCATAAGATGTGATCACATCAAATGCTTAATCAAAAAAAATGGCAACCCCATTTTGAGCTTAAATGATGAGTATGACCTATGATCAAATGTCCTCATTTGACTCATAAGTCAATATACTCAAACATAGGTGACTTTGTCGCCGACCCTTATCTAGATGAAGTACATATGTTTTGGAGTCTTTCTATTGTCTCGTTTGTTCTCTCATTGAGTTTTCATTATTAAAAAAAACTTCATCTAGCAATCTTTTTCATTTCTATTCTTCTGTTTTTGTGAATATCTTTTTGGCTCTGATCAATTCCTTGAAAATCATTTACAAATTCATTGCAAATCCTTTGAAACATTCCGTGCAAGTGAGCTGAATTATTTCTGTATTTCCTTGGAATTAAACTCGGCGTCACCGACTTAAAAATTTCGGTCTAACCAAAAAGGATCTGTCCTAAGTCCATGACTTTCGGACCCACCGATCCATCTAATTCAGTGTCACCGATTTTCTTTCAGGATATCATCTTCTGCAGCTCCTCAATGATTCTCTATGCATGTTTCTTATTGCCCAGGTGTGATTCTTCAGGATCCCACTTCATTCCATCTTACATGACCTTCCTAGTTTGATGTCCTTTTCGGCACTTGATGTCAAAGGGGGAGAAGATTTAGGGGGAGATAATGGGAGAAGAGAAGATTTAGGGGGAGAAGAAGAGCAATCTTATCTTAAGGGGGAGAGAATCACATCAAAGCTTTGTCGTGTTCCACATTGGTTATTACATTTGGCATCATTCTTTTGATTTTGCTCCTTCCACCACCTTCACAATTGATGTCCTATGGAAAGCAAAATCTCTCAGAATTCATTGAAAATCTTTTAGCTTCGGAGACATGTTTGCTGTTTCAAGCTAGTGCTCAGTATGAGACACTCATCATACATGTCATCCCTGGCTTGGTGCTCTTGATGTTCTTGCAGTTGGTTGAAGAAATACTCTTGTGTTATCTAACCCTGTTTTCCCAAGTCTATTTCTTCAGGTACAATGCCAAGGAACCTCAAGGTAAGTATATGCATCTTGCAGAATGTGCATGATGGTGACTTGCTTGTGAATATCTGTTTGCAAGAAATCACCATGCACATATGCATTTTCACTCACTTCTTTTCATCTGCTCTGATGCATATGGCCAAGCTGCATGTAGCACATCTTGCCTTTCACTCTTGTGTGCTTGTGGTAGTCCAAAACCATAATTTATGAAAATCTTGCACACTTGTAGGGGAGCACTGTACTACATGTTTGTCAAAGCTTTCGTGATAATTCTGTCTTTCTTTCAGTAAGCTTTGATGTCTTGTTTTGTGTGTTGCCATCAATTACCAAAAAGGGGGAGATTGAAAGCACATTTGCTCCATGGGTGGTTTTGGTAATTAATGACAACATACTTTGTGGTTGGACTAATGCTTTTATCAAGTATGTTTCAGGAAGCTCAACCACATTGGCATGGCAAAAGGACTGAAGAGTGGACCCCTCAAAATGCTAAGGCAAGCATTGGCAAAAGCTCAAGACTCCATTTTTGGTTTAGTGATCCAAGATCACATTGAGTCTATAGGAAAGCCAATACTATTAAAAGGGGATGAGGTTATGATAATGATCTGGTTGCTCAAAGTGCTTAGTGATATATCTCCTAAACTATTAGCAACTCTCACTACAAATATACACTCATAAGTAATCTCGGTCCCACCGATTCCATAAACTCAGTCACACCGAGATGAACCACCTCAGCCATATAGCCAAACCCTAGAAATCTCGGATTTTCCGATTCTGAACTCGGTCTCACCGAAACTGGAGTTGCCAAGCTTCTGTAACCTTCTGTCATCAAATCGGTGTCACCGAGATGATGAAGTCGGTCCCACCGAGATTGGCAAACCCTAGTCTTTACACGAATCGGACTCACCGAGATTGTATTTTCGGTCCCACCGAAAATCCCAACGTTCACATGTTTTGAACTTTCGGTCCCATCGAGTTGTCAACTTCGGTCTGACCGAGATTGGTTAAATGTGTGTAACGGTTGGATTTTGTGTGGAGGCTATAAATACCCCTCCACCCCCTCTTCATTCGTGGAGAGAGCCATCAGAAAGAACTACCACTCCTACCTTACATTTTCGAGAAGAAAACTACCTACCCTTGTGTTGAGATCAAGTTGCTCCACTCCCACCATATGAAGCTTGATCTCTAGCCTTCCCAAGTTGCTTTCCACTCAATCCTTTCTTCCACCACAGCCAAATCGGTGAGGAAAGTTGAGTGTTGGGGAGATTATCATTTGAAGCACAAGAGCAAGGAGTTCATCATCACCAACACCATCTATTACCTTTTGGAGGGTGGTGCCTCCTAGATTGGTTAGGTGTCGCTGGGAGCCTCCGTCAAGATGTGGAGTTGAACCAAGAAGTTTGTAAGGGCAAGGAGATCGCCTACTTGTGAAGATCTACCCCGTAAGGCTAGCCCTCCGTGGGCGTGAGCCATGATGGCATAGACAAGGTTGCTTCTTCGTGGACCCTTCGTGGGTGGAGCCCTCCGTGGACTCTCGCAGCCGTTACCCTCCGTGGGTTGAAGTCTCCATCAACGCGGATTGACGATAGCACCACCTATCGGAACCACGAGAAAAATCTCCGTGTCTCCAAATTGCGTTTGATCTTCTCCACTTCTCTTTACTACTTGTGCAATTTACTTTCCGCTGCCCATACTCTAGAATGGCATGTGTAGTATGCTACTTGACTTGTGTGATATGCAAAATGTGCCAAGAACTTGTCTTTGTTAAAAGGCATAATTTTTATCTTGTCGAGTAGTATAATCACCCCCCCTCTAGACACTCTCACCTTCTTCGATCCTACAAGATGCCATGCATGCTGTAAGTTGTTGTGTGCATTAATATAATGTGGCCTACTACTCAAAATATGTGAGCTCCAGAAGTGATGACACTTCGCAGATGACAGCTTCAACATATAGTGAAGAAGAACAAGTCGATTTGACCTGACAGATTCAAAATATACTAAGGGAGAACAACTCGACCTGACCAGTCGACCGCAAGAGAAGAGTATCATCTTAAAGAAGAGCAGAAGAGCAAGCAGATTGAAGATATTACAAGTCTTTCAATACAATGTCGGTTGGCCACCCATGATGAACCAGAGCGCACAGAGAAATACTATTCTTTTCGGTCTCTCCATATGTGGCTCACATGCATTTCAAAACTAAAGTAGGAACATTTAGCTAACCAATTAAACATCTCTCAGTTTTACTAATATCAGCAATAATATTAGATATGAATGTGCAACTAAGCTTGTTTAGCTCGATGGGTGGAGCAGTGCTTTTACGACACGAACCACGTAGGCTGATTGTGGTCATCATAAAATGGGGAAAACATAAGCATGATGAGTACAGTGTTGACCGTGGCAGTGGGATGGCAGATCTGAAGCTGCAAACCATGCAAAGGGTAGTTAGCAACCGATGTTTGCTTTGAAATAACAACTAAGATTTGGTATGGACAAGAAAGTACGGTCAACAAGTGACAAAGAAATGCAATTATGCTGTCTCTCTATATGTCATGACATGCATTTGGAAACTCAAGTGGGACCTTTAGCTAACCAATTAAATGTGTCGGTTAACTAATATCAGTATCATATCACAATCATATTTGAACAACTAAGCTTTCGAATTCTGAGTGTTGTGTTGTTTAGCTTGAAGGGTGGAGTAATGCTAGTACGACAGAAAGCACCTACGCAGATCATAGTAGAGTAGATAAAAGGGGGAAAACCCTAAGCATCAAGAGAAAAATTAGGAAAGTGAAACTAGCTGGACCAGTGGGTGGCGCACATGCTTTTCAAAACAAATATAGGAACATTAGGTGACCAATTAAACGTTCTCTGTTTTAGTGATATGAGCATCATATCAGATTCGTATTTCAACACGTAAGCTTTGGGTTGAGGTCTTGAGGAGCAGTGATAGCACGACACGAAGCACCTACGATGATGGTAGTGAATATAAAGGGGGGAAACCATAAGCTTTACGAGTATAGTGCCCGTGCCATGGCGGATCTGAAGGTGCAAACTGGACAAAACTACTTCGCAACCAATGTTTGCTTTCAACTAACCACTACAATTTGGTACAGACAAGAAAAGTACAGTAAACAAATTACGATCTATTTTCCGGGTGAGATCAATAACTTAAGCACATATGTAAGAGTACCACCTCTCTTGCGACGCCGTGTAGGCCTATGCTCATACGTTGAGGGTGCTGCGGGTGCGATGGCTGTCGGCGGTAGGGAAGAAGACTTTAGCTGGCAGACGGCCGGGTCGGTGGATATATCCTGTTGCTGTGGACGAGGCGGTCGTAGGAGCAGCAACGGTAAGGTGGACGACGGTGCCGATGAAGCGAGAGGAGGCAATGAAAGGATCCCGGCCCAGCACCATGGATGAGAGATGTCCATCTCTTGCAGTAGACGACAGGGTAGGGGTAGCGGCTCCGGCAAGGTGGAGGATGGGGTGGCGGACAGAGGAGGCTGGCCGCAGTGTGGAGGTTGTCGTGCCGCCGACGGTGTATGAATGGGGAAATGGAGGGGAGGGGGGATATCAAACTTTGGGACGCACTTCTCTGAAATGGGGGAAAGTTACGAACTTAACCCCCGTTTAAAATTTCGGACATCCCGTCGGTTGGGGATAGGACGGTAATCTCGCATCTTCCAAATATTTTCCGGTAACTATTTCGGGCGAGGAGAGGGTGTTTTGCCTCCCACGGTTGGCGCCCACGGTGTATGAACGGGGCTGACAGGTAGGGCGGTTGTGTCACGTCTGATGGAAGTTACACATCTGCCCCTATTTAAAATATTAGCCTACATCAATTTCGGATGAGGAGAGTTTGTTTTGCCGCCCACCGTGTATGAATCGGGAAATGGAGGAAGAGACACATGTCTTTTGGACGAGCTTGAATCAAATGTGTTTTTCCTCCCACGTTTGGCGCCCACCGTGTCTGAATGGGCCCAGAGGCCATCGTGTCACGTCTGATTGAAGTTACTAGTCTACCCCTATCGATAGCAGTGTAAATCCGGTCGATAAGGATGTCAACTGTCAGGGGTAGATAGTAATTTCCATCTCGCAAACACTTGCTTCGGGCAGCCCACAAATTATAGTGGGTGTTTAGCCGCTTCGTTCAAAACTTGGGAGAATTAGCATCCACGTTTGCCCTGGGCCCTGGCAAAAAAAATTCAAATCCAATTTGTATTCGATTACGAATATCCATAGATAATTATGCGTTTTGTTATTTATTTATTCAAAACCACAACACAGATTTATTCCACCTTTATATATGATTATGATTTAGAAATGCCGTGATCTTCAAATTCAGTAGGTTGGATACACTCTGAGTCAAACAGTTATTTTGTCCAATACAATATGATCACACGAAAAACAGTTCACCTTTTGTCAATCATACAAGTACTGAGGATTACCTCGCCTAAAAAATTCGGATCATTACAACACATGGACAACATATGGGGTCTTGCAACATAATCCATTCAGAGACATGACACAACATGCAAGTACAATAATCTAATGACAATTTCAACTGGTATCTAAAGAAGAACCGGGATTACCTTGGGCTTCGAGATAGCGAAACAATGAGACCTCCTCCGTCTTCAAATGCAACATTCTTACTTCCTCCAATTCTTGGGTTGCTTGCATAATGCGCGCCGCTAATTCCCTAATTTTCAACCTCAAGATAAAGATTACCTCATTCATGGCAGCCACACCATCTCTTTTCTGCTTCTAGTAGAGCCTCAAGCACTATAATATCTACTCGATCGCTCTCCGCGGTGTTGCCTCTGACTGCTACCATCTGGTAACATGGATGGTGCCTTCGCTTCCACAAATAGATTACGGGGTTGTACATTGTGTCCTAGTGTGAACGGCATCCTGAAAGGTTTCCACTGGACATAAGTAAGAGATAGTTATCGTATGATCCAGGCAGTAAGCTTACATGGTAAATGATGGACGAATTATTGCCGAGCATGGCAAACTATATTTAAATGGTTCGAAGCAGCATCAGCCGAAAAGAAATTAAAATGGTAAGATGAAACTAGGGATGTAAGTGGAAAATAAATGACATCCGCCAGTCCCATCTATTTAGTTTTTGCTACCTCCCTAGTTCATTTTCCTCAAAAAACAAAAACTCTTTTGAACTATCATACCACTAGTGGACTTTAATCGGGATTAAATGGGACCCAGTTGATATCTCTAGTTGAAAGGGAGTGTACCACCGCTATATTTAAGTTGCCAAGGCATCTAAGCAGTTGAAATAATCTGAGAAAGCACTTAATAGTGTGGCCTCATATAAACTACGAAGACAGTCTTGTGATGAAGTTGAGAGGAAAAGTTAAGGACTCAAATGAAATAGGCATGCATTTTTTACGATAGTACAACAGGCACTGCTGACATATTGGCCAACTCAGGTATAGCGTAACAACAAACAAGCATTCGAATCAAGCAATACAACAAAGCAGACAACTGAATTATTTGTAATTCGGTAGGATTACAGGTTCAGGGCACAAGCCAAGAAAGCAGCCCACTCGCATTACATTTCACATGTACTAAAACATACTGGCTTACCATATGTTGCTGTGAAGCCTCGCTGCTGTTGCAACGTTCTTTGAAGATGTCGTCAGCATCCCATGGTTGCAAATCTAGTTGTTGTAGTTTGTTCTGCACCCTCTATTTAGGTAAAATTAATTTTACTCGCATGCACTGGTCCGAATTGATCATCAATGGTTCATCTAATCTAATGAAAGAAGGGTGTGTGCATACACGACAATATATCTGCTTCCCTCTATTTTTATGCTTGTTCGAGGTGCCAGCCCCAAAAGAACAAATATTTTGCTTGATGGGGTTGGCAGCTCCATAATTAATAGAAGCATCAAATTAGTCACGCAACTTGGGAAGATCAAGAACACACAAACAAGTAATGAACAGAGGCTTAGAGCAGTGATGTAATAGCTAGCATCAGAAAATGTAGGGTAAAACGAACAAAAAGCAGCAGAACCACATGCTAGTTTGCTGATGTGTAATTAAGCATAGAGAACATTAAGCAGTCTGATGGAACCAACAGGTGTCATCAGAACAAAACTAAAGCATATTAACTATATGTGCACTGGTATGTAATTTAGCACATGTAACATGTTCACTGCCAGAAGTATGGCCCTACAGGTGCAAGCAAAATAACACGTCTCATGAAAAACTGAATGATGCCATGAAGAAATTCAAAGGTGTGGTGCTTATGCTAGGAAAGTGAACGTAGGCGCCGACCGTTGGATAATAGTACCCGATTCTCGGCGGCGTATGGGTATCGTTGTCATACTTGATAGCTAAGGATCGTCGATGGTGCTCGTGTTACGGTTGAGTTTGGGCGGATGTCGTCATTGAAGCGGCTCGGTTACTCTGATTCTGGCGCTGTCGACATACAAGAAAGCTCATCGTGGTAAGTGAACAGTTGCGATAAAGAGAAAATCGAAGAATACAAATTGAAATAACTTTGATGAGGCTGCGGCGTTGGTAAAGCGAGGGCGGTGGAGTTGAATATGGCGTCCATGGAGCGGGTCCGTGCGATGGGCGAAGGCTTCGGCGGGCGTGTTGTACAGTGCTTTCGGTGAGGCGGATCTGTTGCGGCGGACGAGGAGCTTGTATGAAGGGCCAGCGAAGGCGCGACGAGGAGTCGATGATGGGCCTACGCTATGGTGGGCGAGGCGCGGTTAAGCAGATCCGGTGCGGTGGACCATGATGGCGGTCAAGGAGATCTGGAGTGGTGGACAAGCCAGTCGCTGAAGTGGCTCCGGTGAAGTGGTGAGTTGGTAGTTGGGGGTTCCATGGTGCGGAAGGTAGATCCGGCGGGGTGTGAGGTCCACCGCTGCGGCGGAGGACTAGATTCGGCGGCTTGCCGTGGTTGGGGGGGTCGGGGAGGGGAAGGGGAGGGGCTCTAGGGAAGAATGTTGGGGGCAAAGAGGGGAAAACAATGGAGTTACCAAAGCAGCCCTTTTCCGTTCATGTGGCAGGGGTAAAACAGGAATATCGCGAGGCTAAACTTTGGTAGCGTGATATTTCGATGTGGCGCGGAAGTTTGAAAGCTTTTAGGCGCCTAAAATTATAAGTATTCTGCTCTCGTACGGCCGACTATGATATCATGGCCGACAATTTGTTTGTTTTGCACGCAAAAAAATGTGCAAGTTTTGAAAATCAGTGTCTCCAACTTGAAAATTAGATTGTCCATTCAATTCAAATATGGATCATTGAGCTACTACAAGCAAATACCATCATACGGTCCAATTCAAATGAAATTCCAAATGTGTTTATCCTAAATATGATGACAAAAGCAAAAATGTGTATGTGTATGAATAAAGTGGATGATTATAAAGTTTGAACATGCCCGTATGTGTATATCTCTAGGTTTGATATATGAATTTGAAATCACAAAATCCCGGCTTAAAAAATGTACCTCCGTTTAAATAAATTACAAAAGCTAATGATGGAGTCGAATTCCAAAATTCCTATCTTAGGTTTGTAATTCTGGGACATCAAGGTATATCACGCATGTTCAAAAGTATCGTTATCTCATAGTACAAACTGTGAAACAAATTGATCAACCATGAGTGCTCAATATCTCAATTACGCTAAAGTCCCTCAAATATTGACACCTCACTCTTTATCTGAAGTCAACCCCCCCACCACACACACACACACACACATAGAGAAGTCGTTCTCTCCCCCAAACACCAACACATGAGCACATTAACACCCCTCTCTCTTGTAAAGTCCGGACCCCAACATAGGTCTCTATCACTTTGTCTCTCGGGCATGCACACATCTCTTCCCTCACTCTCTAGGTCTCCCGCTATCTCTCTTACCCAAGCACACGCACTATGTAGAGTGTATATTTCCCATACACACAAAACGTCGCCCCCAAACGTCTATCTCCCTAGTTATGTGGTTCTCGCGCACTCACCTCACACACCACCCCCACTGCAAACAAGCACACATTGTCTCCTTGTGCACCACTCTCCTCTTTCTATCTCTCCCACATGCGGACCCGCCCCAGCCCTTCCCTGTATACATATATGTCGTGACTCTTTGCATAGCTCCCTAAAGTATAATCGTTCTCGATTTCGCACATTGTTCTCTACACCTTCTATTCTAGATCTCTCGTGAAGTCCCTATCACACACATGATGAGTCGCTTCCCTTGCGTCTCCATTCATAGGCCAATTTCGGACAACATCAACATTGTCTCCCTATCTATATGCCATTTATGGACACAAACGACCCCTCTCGCCCCCTCTCTTCCTCTCTATCTCTCTCTCTGTCGCTAGCTCTCTCTTTCTCTCGCTCTCACACCCCTCTCCCACACACACACTCGATCTCTCTTCCAAATAGTCTGCTCCCCCCGCCCGCACCCGTGCTATCCCGCTACTACACATGTCACACCATTCCCCCTTCCCTTATACTAGGTTTACATCATCAGTGGTCTCTCTACTCCACATACACTCTCTCCCTCTCACACACAAACGCGTGCATAAACACACACAGACACGCACAAACACCCATTTATCTGGATCCTCATCTCTCCCCATGTCCGCATGTGTATCTCACACACTTACTCTCTAATTATGTATATGTGTCTCCATGTTACACAACACAAAGCCCCATGTACATGTCTCTCTCTATCCTCCACACACATAGACACAAAGAATCTGTTATCATTGCCTCAGTCTCTAACATATCACACATGCACACTGTCTCTCTCTCTCTCTCGCAAACACGCTCAACAAGGTTTTCCCCATGAATAACTTACCGTCTATTCATCAACAGTCGTGGCAGTACGGAAAACACGAGACGTGAAAAAGAATAAATCTACATGTGCTTAGACCACCTAGTATGACTACTAGGACTAGAGCAAGCCAAAAAGCACGCCGCCGTCACCCCCTCCTTGTCGGCGACGGGAAAATCTTTGTTTTACATAGTCGAGAAGTCATTGTGCTAAGGCCCCACATGCCGAGGCGTTGAATAGAATGTAGATGCTAGTTTACGGAAGCAAGTATCGATAATACGTTTGTATCTCCATACTTATATTTCTTCTCTTATAAAAAACCGAGTTGGTGATGATGGTACGTGTGCCATCTTGCAATATAGACCGTCCGATCTATATCTGTCGGATGGAAATTAAACTAAAAGATACCTGCACCCCTCTCCACATTTGCAGACAAGGCCTTCCCTCGTTCATCCTTATCTCCAACAAACCTCATTGTTGAGCAATTAAGAAAGGAAGCCTCTGGAACAAACTAGCCCGGTGGCCGCTGCCGGCGTCGTCAATCCCCATGCCTCCACTTAGTCCGACCACCAACCACCACCACACCCCAATCCTCTTCACCTTATCTCATATTTCTCGAGATCTCATTAGTTTTGACACATGGGATTACTCCCGCAAGGGTCAATCACAACAAGTGTTTTATGAAAAAATGCATCTTGATGTTCTGTGCAATGCACGGATCTTGCTAGTACTCCTACACAAGACTAAGTTGGTGATGCTGGTGTGTCTGCCATCCGTCGTTTCTGACCATTGGATCTACATCTAACGATTGTGAGGTAAGTTGTTACCTTTTCTCACCAACATCCCACTTGTCTACCAATTTGCAAAAAACCCATAATTAGTATCTTAAAACCAACCACATCCCTCCCTGACCTCACCAAAACAGCCCAAGGAATATATTCTAATTGAAACATAATATATCTCTAGTGACATATGTATATCAAAATTAGAGTGTTTTGTACCAAGTTTGTGAATAAATATTATTCTAATTATGATTTGTTGCAACTGACTTGAACATTGCTAGTATTTCCAACCATGTATTTTTTCCTAGTATTCCATAGTTTCGAGTTTTCCATCAAGATATTAGTCACTCATGGTTGATATTTACTTTCAATAATGTACACATATGCGCTATGTAACTAGCCTTGCTTATTGGCTTCCAAAGCTTAACTTTCACTCCTACTTACAATATGTAGAGTATTTAACAAAAAAAACTACCACTTTCAACCAGCCCTAGGAAGAATCTATTGTACAAAAAATAGCAAAAACATACCCAAAATTTCTTAATCCATGCCAAAAACTACTAGTACTCCTACCAATTAGGTTTGTCTAAACCCATTTATGACAGGGTTGGCCCACACGTCCGTGCTGACGAGGCAGCTTAAACCAACACATTTTGTTTGACCGTTGACACGAGGGACCCACATCTGACCTTCTATCCTGTTATTCCACCTCAAATCATTATTTTTCCAGAACATTACTTCAAACAGTACTGATGCGTGTTTGTCGGTGGTGCCGGTGATGAGCGAGTTGGCCGCCACTCCGCCGAACGGGCCGGACGCCGCGCTGGCCTCCGCACGGGTTGGCAGGCTGGCCCGAGCGTGACTCACGAGCAAGCAAGCCGCAGTGCTGGCCTTCGCTCGAGCCAGATGGCTGGCCTTAGCGCGGCGCCCGCGAGCAAGCCGCCGCTCTGCCGTGCCAATCTAGCTAGCAAACCTTGCAGACAAGCAGCTGGACGGAGCTATCTTGGCTAGCTAGCGGCCGCGAGCGCCGGGCGGAGATGGCATCCGGGCTGCCGCAACATGGGCTCCGCAGCGCCGGCGGTTTTGACCTCGCCTTCTGCTGGCGGCGGTAGCTGCATCCCATGGCCGAGGATGACTAGGTGGACGGGCCGGAGGTAGGAGGTCACTCGAGGATTTTTGTTGCTAAGAGCATGTACAATGGTTGATAAGGTAGTCTTATCTTAAGTCTGCCACGTATGCAAGTGGTAGTAGTTTCTTGGCATTTTAGTAGTTTCTTGCATTATTAGGGGTTTCTTGTAAGGAACAATGTACGTACTACTAGCGACAAAAGGCGATTCTAGGTTGCGTTGTACTCCAACGAGTAATACTAGTGGTCGCGGGAGTGTATACCTCATTTTGTGGGTTCGATCCTGGCCGAACGCACGGCGGCCTTTTTTTCAATAGTACTACTACACTTCGCTGCGAGCCAATATTTTACACAGGTAGTTTGAGTCTTGAAGTCAAACGGACATGCGGCCCCACAATCTGGGTGCACTGGATAGCCTTCCCAGCATGAACGGGTTTTCCTTCCCAGCATCGCGTGGCTCGCGTGCTCGCCCTACCCGCACCTCGCTTGCAACTTCCTCATCAGCTAGTAGCATATTTAAACTAGCGCCTCCCAATTAAGCCCGAGGAGCCGGAAAAGCCTGGCGGGGCATTGGGAACCGTGCAATATGGCTCTGTACGTAAAGTGCTCTACTACTACTCTGTAGCTTGTGGCATTGCACGCATGGACTTCACTCCATTATCGGCTCTACTATAAAAGAAATTCCTCTTGACGTGTTGTTTTGAAACGGAGGCAAAAGCTTTGCTTCATCTCATTCATAAAGAAGGAACTACTAACAATGTTCGACGAGATCCATTACACCTCCACAAATGGAAGCGAAAAGCCTAGTCTCGCTGTATCAAATAACTCAAATGTTCCTCCCCCGCAGTAACCGTCGCTGATAAACAGGCTGCTAGTGTGTGCGTGAGAGGAGCGGCTGAGTAGGCCAGCTACGTGAGAGGAATGGCTGAATAGAGCATTGAGAGTACCCACTAGGCCACTACGCAGGTGTACTTTCCCTGCATTGATAGTACATCGATGGTTCTAGAGAACAGTAGTACCCTCCACTTCCAACTGTAGCTCCTTGGCCCTCAGATTCAAGAGTTCAAAACTGGTGCACTATACTAGACTAGACTAGAAGTACAATACATCACACTACTAGTTGAGAAAAGTAGTACTAATCTTTGCTCTGATGCAGACGAGTACTCCTCCATCACATAATGTAAGACGTTTTTTGACACTAGTTGGCGTGTACAAAAAATGGCAAAAACATACCCAAAATTTCTTAATCCACACCAAAAACTAATATCTAGTGCCAAAAATTTCTTACTAGTGCTATTATTTAAGTATAATGCAATCCCATAACGTTCCATAATGCTAGTACTAGTAGTAAATAATAGCCTCACCCCTTCGCCGAGGAAAGATCTATAGTTGGAAGGGACGAGGCCTTGCGGTTACTACGCTCTTATCTCCTCCTCGCCAGTTCCCCTGCCCCCGAAGAGAAGGCAGTTCGTCGCTGCTCCCATGGATTCGCCAGACGGATCTCCTCCTCGTCGGGGCTGGGAGACCTTGGACGATGATCCTCTGGGAGAAATCGTACGCTGCTCCGACGTACTCACCGCCGCAAGACTCGGTGCTTCCTGCACCAACTTTTTCAAGACGCTGCTTAAACAGGCTTGGGAAAAGGCCATGCTTGTTGGTCTTCCATGCGTCCTCGAGGAGAAGGTTCTTCTATGGGACAATCCTTCGAATAGTCCACCGCTCCCTGGCCATGGTTGCACATTGACTCCGCTAGAGTTGCCGATGTTGAGAGGTAGTCGGATTTTGTCCGATGAGCAGGTTAGTAATGGAGTTTGATTATGTAGTACTTAGTTATACCATTTCCATCCCGTAATTTCTCCGCTGCCCACCGTCTTATATATAGGTCTAGGTCAGTGCCAACGAAGATTGGTTTGCATACCTCCGTCCGGATACCACCATCATTTTGCACAACATCCACAGCAGTGCGGCCGTTCCGGTAGACCCCTTCTCCACCATTGGGATCGGCCTTCCGGACTGTCTGGGCTTGAATACGTATGATGATGCCTACATGAGATTGAAGAAGATAGCAATTGCGGACCCGCCGACAAAGCGACGTGGCTACGACGATTACTATCTCATCGCGGTGTTCGACATAAGGATTGCCATCAATGCAAGAGGCAGTAACGGCAGAGGCTGGCGCATGTTGGCGGCGGCAGATTTGTACCCCTACACGTTCGAAGATGCCGTGCGCCATCTAGGCCGCATCTTCACGGTGACAAGACAGGGGACTTGTTTCATCTGGTTGCCATCCTACGGTACGGGAGATTACAAATGGAATGCACAAACCATCATTTGCATCCCTAATGGTACTCCATTATTTTGCAGGGACCAGTCATCGCCCGATCAAAATAAGATCGCCGATCCTGGATGTGCATTTGCATCCGTGATTTGGTCTAACCTGGAACCTTGTAGTTGACTTTGGCATATTGGGATCAACTATCTTAGCAGTCGTTACCCATGGTACCACTAATGTGCAACATGGTCACACAATCTACCACGATCGGACCGTCACCATCTACCTAGGTATTCCAATTTTAACCCTCTCGCCTTCTCTTTCATTGTTGTACTAGTAGTATACTTAGTAGTACTAGTAGGAATACTTTTTACCTTGGAGACGCGTATAAATAGCTAGGCCCTTGAAGACGTGAACCCACTAGCTGCCACCATTTTTGTTTTTCCATGTCTTACTATCTCATCCATGTAGCCAAGAGTGGCTATATATAATAAGCCGGTTATTTTTCTTCCTTTATACCGGAGTAGTACTATTTGCTGCATAGTATTACTGACCGCCATATTTGAGCACAACATTATTATGCATGGACCTTGACTATGTATGTCACTATGTGTCCAGATCTGGGATGCCGCGTGTACTAGATGAACGACACTGAGTTCGACCCCCCGTGATGCTACGTGGGTGCCGAGGAACACTCTTGGAGAGTACTCACTTTTCATCGGGGACAGCTACCCCATTGTGAAGCGGATGTCACCTTCCATGCTCGATATGGAAGGCCTGCCGTTCATGACGCATGGTTGTTGAGGGAGTCCTGGACTAGGGGGTGTCCGGATAGCCGAACTATCATCATCGGCCGGACTCTAAGACTATGAAGATACAAGATTGAAGACTTCGCCACGTGTCCGGATGGGACTTTCCTTGGCGTGGAAGGCAAGCTTGGTGATACGGATATGTAGATCTCCTACCATTGTAACTGACTCTGTGTAACCCTAGCCCTCTACGTGTCTATATAAACTGGAGGGTTTTAGTCCGTAGGACGAACAACAATCATACCATAGGCTAGCTTCTAGGGTTTAGTCTCCTTGATCTCGTGGTAGATCTACTCTTGTACTACCCATATCATCAATATTAATCAAGCAGGAGTAGGGTTTTACCTCCACCGAGAGGGCCCAACACAGGTAAAACATCGTGTCCCTTGTCTCCTGTTACCATCCGCCTAGGCGCACAGGTTAAGGGAACCCTTACCGAGATCCGCCGGTTTGACAATCGACATTGGTGCTTTCATTGAGAGTTCCTCGTATGCGTCACCCATAGGCCCGATGGCTCCTTCGATCATCAACAATGACACGGTCCAGGGTGAGACTTTTCTCCCCGGACAGATCTTTGTATTCGGCGGCTTTGCATCGCGGGCAATTAAGCAGCCATCTGGAGCAGATCAAAAGCTACGTCCCTGGCCATCAAGTCAGATTTGGAAGTTTAAACTATATGGCCGACATCCGCGGGGACTTGATCTTCGACGGATTCGAGCCACAGCCGAGCGTGCCGCCTTTATCACGATGGGCATGATTTAGCTCTCTGCGGACGGTGCCACGAGGTCGCGCATAAGAGTCGCTCCGACCCTTAACTTCCGAGCCGATCGCGCCGACGAGGATGGGTGGCTAGACACCGCCTCTGGGGCTGCTACCTCTATGGTGATGGAGCCGAATACTGACCCTGTCCCCTGTGAAGCTCGTGACTCCAAGGTGCCGGACTCTTCTCCGGACCCCGAACCTTCCGATCTCCTGCCAATCGAACCCGATTGGGCGCCGATCATGGAGTTCACCGCTGCAGACATCTTTCTGCACTCGCCTTTCGGCGACATCCTGAATTCGCTAAAGTGTCTCTCTTTATCAAGAGAGCCTTGGCTGGATTATGCCAGGATGGTTGGGATGCGGACGACGAAGAAATTCAAAGCCCACCCACCACCCACTTCGTAGCCACTGTCGATGACTTAACCGACATGCTAGATTTCGACCCCGAAGACATCGACGGTATGGATGACGATGCCGAAGACGACCAAGAACCAGCACCCACAGGGCACTGGAAAGCCACCTCGTCATACTACATATACATGGTGGACATCCCAAAGGATGGGAATGGCGATGGAACGGCGGAGGATGACCCCTCCAAGAAATAGCCTAAGCGCCGGCGTCAGCGGCGCCGCTCCAAATCCCACCACGGCGGGAATGGAGATTCCAGCACTGGAGATAATAACACCCCGGACAGTGCCGAAGACTACCCCCTCTAGCAAGATTTAGCACAGGAGGATGGAGAGGCCATCCCTCGTGAGAGAGCGGCAGACAAAGAGGTAGAGGACGATAATTACATGCCTCCCTCCGGAGACGAGGCAAGCCTCGACGACGACGAATTTGTCGTGCGTGAGGATCTCGTCGAACAAGAGCATTTTAAACGCAGGCTTATGGCCACGGCAAGCAACCTAAAGAAAAAGCAGCAACAGCTTAGAGCTGACCAAGATTTGCTAGCCGACAGATGGACCGAAGTCCTTGCGGCCGAAGAGTATGAACTCGAACGCCCCTCCAAAAGCTACCCCAAACGCAAGCTGCTGCCCCGATTAGAGGAGGAAGCACATAAACCTACATCACCAGCGCACAATACGGCCGACCGGCCACCTCGTGGTCGTGACAGAGAGGCCTCTAGGCCCTCCACTAAAGCCATACCCCGGCGTCACTCGAAAAGTACAAAGTCACGGGGGAACGTGCCGGACTTGCGGGACATATTGGAGGATAAGGCAAGACAATCAAGATTGATCTACGGATCGCGTGGGCGCCCCACAATGCGCGACGACAACCGTCACGCCGGATACAGCAATTCCGGCCAGGCCGAACACAGTAGACAAAGCTCGCTTGAGCTGCGTCGTGATATAGCCCAATACAGAGGCGCCGCACACCCACTATGCTTCACAGATGAAGTAATGGAACATCAAATCCCCAAAGGGTTCAAACCCGTGAACATTGAATCCTACGTTAGCACAACAGATCCCGCAGTTTGGATCAAAGACTATCTCCTTCATATCCACATGGCCCGCGGTGATGATCTTCACGCCATCAAATACCTCCCACTCAAGCTTAAAGGACCAGCTCGGCATTGGCTCAACAACTTGCCAGCAGAATCAATTGGGTGTTGGGAGGACTTGGAAGCTGCATTCCTTGATAACTTCCAGGGCACGTATGTGCGACCACCAGACGCCGATGACCTAAGCCACATAATTCAGCAGCCAGATGAATCGGCCAGACAATTCTGGACACGGTTCTTAACCAAGAAAAATCAAATCGTCGACTGTCCGGATGCAGAGGCCCTTGCAGCCTTCAAACATAACATCCATGACGAGTGGCTTGCCCGGCACCTAGGACAGGAAAAGCCGAAATCCATGGCAGCCCTCACATCACTCATGACCCGCTTTTGTGCGGGAGAGGACAGCTGGCTAGCCCGCAGTAACAACCTCACCAAAAATTCTGGTAGTCCGGATACCAAGGACAGCAATGGCAGGTCGCATCACAATAAGCACAAACGCCAGCGTGCAGCGATATCATGAAGATCGGCGGTCAACGCCGGATTCAGAGGCTCTAAACCGGTCGTGGAAAAAACCATTCAAAAGAACTACTCGGGCCCGTCCAATTTGGACCGGATACTCGATCGCTCGTGCCAGATACACGGCACCCCCGAAAAGCCAGCTAATCACACCAACAGGGATTGTTGGGTATTCAAGAAGGGAGGCAAGTTAATTGCTGAAAACAATGACAAGGAGCTGCATAGCGACGACGAGGAAGGGACCCGGCCGCCGAACAATAAAGGACATAAGGGTTTCCCCCCACAAGTGCGGACAGTGAACATGATATACGCAACCCACATACCCAAAAGGGAGCGGAAGCGCACTCGAGGGCGTATCTGGCGATGGAGCCATCGCCCCAAAGTTCAATCTGTGGTCCTCTGCCCGATCACTTTTGATCGAAGGGACCATCCACTAGCATCCGCCATGGCGGATTCGCGCGTTGGTTTTGGACCCAATCGTCAACGGATTTCACCTCACTAGAGTCCCGATGGACGGCAGCGAGCAACTGAACCTGCTTTATCGGATCTGAAAGGCGCAAGATGGGCATAGACCCTCAAGGATTAAACCCACAAAGACGACCTTCAAAGGCGTCATACCAGTGTAGAGGCCAATTATACAGTGCTCGTTACACTTGAAGTGGTCTTCGGATCCCGGATAACTTCCGGCGAGAGTTAATCTTCGACATAGTTCCGTTCATGGCGGCTGTCATGCATTTGCTCGGACGAACCGCATTGCAAAGTTCAATGCGGTGCCGCACTATGCATACCTCAAGCTCAAGATGCCAGGCCCTCGAGGAGTCATCATGGTCAACGGAAACACCGAATGCTCTCTCGAACGGAGGAGCATACTGGCCGCTCTCGGCGGAAGTCTGAGTAGCCTCTTAAGGCAATTCTCGAGTCCGATTGCGGTTTAACGGACACCGTCAAGTGCGCCCGGAGTAACCTACAACAAGACCACCTGGCACGTTCCGAGCACGCGTAGAAATGCGGCCCCAACCCCAGCCCTCGCAAAACCGTGAGACCAGTTCCACGCGTACATCACTACGCTCTAGAGATACCATGGGCATAGGGGAGGGTCACGACCACGGCAGGCCCAGAGTGCGGCTCAACCACACCAGGGCTCCCAAATGGGTCATCATTTTTTTTCTTTTTTTTCTTATCCTCAGGACTCCAGTTCCTAGAAGCCCTGTCCGGCAGTGGACCTGCCGAACTCACGATGCAACAGCCAGGGAAGCAGAAAAGCTACAACGAGTATCCAGGTGGTCTCCATTACGAGCATTATACCTGTTTTATGCACAATTCCGCAGCCTACCCCTGGAGGGGGACATGTTAAATAGTCCCACCCCTTGTTTATCACACCAATTGTATCGTTCTGCATTCATTGCAGTACTTTTTGAATAAACAATGCATCGCTTTTTGCCTATCATTGCATTCCTTTTTATATATATGTTCACTTATAACATGTTGCATCCGTACGCTTTGGTACGGCCAAATACACCAGGGGCTTAAGTTCCCCAAACTATGGTGTGATAAGTCCGAACACTTTCACAAGTGCGGCACCCCGAACTTATAGCATTATATGCATCGACTCCGAATCATGTCTTGGGTCAATAGTTGGGTTTGCCCAGCTCCCATGTTTTGGTACCTTACGTTCTGTTATATCGTCTAAGGTAGCGCTGGGAGAACCACTGCGATTGTGCCCCAGCTTGAGCTGGGTGAGCACCTCGGTGGAAAGCTAAACTGACCATCATGATGGGGCGAGAGCCGCGTTGTTCGAGAGGTTTTTCGAGTCCCTAAAGACTTATGCCACTTAGAGCGAGGAACCGGCTTTGTCCGCCCGGCGTGGATAGCGCCCAATTGACCTTCGAACACTAGGGCTTCACGAAATTTAAAATTATAGAATTCTATGGCTAAGTGAGAGTGTTCAAGCATTATAAGTCCGGTTGCCTCGTTACGTTGTGTTGGCGCCTCCTAGAAGGACCCAAAATGGGAACAAGAGCGCTCAAGTTTATCCCAACACCCCAAAGACTTTCGTGGCATGGGGGCGAAATAACGACTTGCCATCTCTCAGATTTGATAAATGGCCGCACAGAAGGTAATATTTTAAATTAACAAGCGTTGCTTAGCGCATATGAACAAAGTTTTCAGCACACAGGATAACAAGATGCGAGTCTACTAAAAAATTACATCTTTGTAGCATTCACCCGCAATAATGCAGGCACCCTTCAGGACACCCTTATAATACATCTCGGGCGTGCGATACTCCTTGCCCGGCGGTGGCGCGACCGTCACAAGCTTCTCGGCGTCCATCTTGCCCCAGTGCACCTTAGCGCGGGCAAGGGCCCGATAGGCACCTTCAATGCACGCGGAGTGCTTGATGACGTCAACCCACGGACAGGCGTCCACCAGCCGCCGCACCAGACCGAAGTAGCTCCCAGGCATGGCTTCCTTGGGCCACAACCGAACTATAAGGCCCTACATGGCCTGTTCGGCCACCTTGTGGAGCTCGACCAGCTGCTTCAGCTGGTCGCTCAGGGGCACCGGATGTTCGGCCTCATCATACTGAGACCAGAACACCTTTTCTGTTGAGCTTCCCTCCTCGGCTCTATAGAATGCGGCAGCATCGGACACGCTACAGGGCAGATCTGCGAATGCTCCTAGAGAGCTCCGAATTCGGGTAAGTAATAAGTAATTCACTTTTACATGCTTGCTTTGCATGAAGAATGCCTTACCCGCCGCTATCTTCTTTACTTCCTCAATTTCCTGGAGGACCTTCTGAGCTTCGGCCTTAGCGGCTTTGCACTCTCAAGAGCCGACGAGAGCTCGTACTCTCGAGTCTTCGAGTCACACTCCAAACTCTCGTGTTTTTCCACGAGAGCCTGGAGCTCTTGCGGCACCTCCGCCACCCGCGCCTCCTGCTTCTCTTGGTCGGCGCGTTCCGCGGCCGCATTGCGTTCGGCCGCGGACACCGCCTCCTTCAGGGTCGCCACCTCATTCGCAGCCCCTGGAGTACCCACGTTATTCCTGTCATTTTTCTTTTTGCAACCAAATCCTTTTCTATAAGGTACAACTTTAATAAGGTGTTACTTACCTTCCTTGTCCTCGAGCTGCTTCTTGGCACGACCGAGCTCGATCTCGGACCGCTCGAGGCTCTGCTTCAAGGAGTTGACCTCCATGATCGGTCGGCCGAGGTCAGCAAAGCGCCCTGCATTCCCATATTGACATATTTATGTTAGACTCCTGCGTATATCTTTTAGATCCTCGCCGGCTTTTCTTTCCGAACACCGAACCGAGCATCAGGGGCTACTGTCTATGCGGTACTATTTTTACACATCCTAATCACATACCTCAAAGGATGTTAGAAGGCTGGTGCAGGCTTCGGTCAGCCCGCTCTTGGCGAGCTAAACCTTCTGAATCACCGCACTCATGACAGTGCGGTGCTCCTTGTCGATGGAAGCGCCGTTGAGCGCCTCCAGCAAGTTATCCGGCGCCTCCGGTTGGACGGAGGCCGCCAGCGTCACTATCTTGCCCTTCTCACGAAGGGGCCACCCGCCGGACTCCGGAACCACCAAAGGTTCCGGTGTGGAGTCCGGTCCAAAGTCCGGGAGGTTACCCTGCGGCACCTCCAGGGCCTCCTCCTCCTGGCTGGTCCCCTTCTGGAACCCCACCTTGGCGTCGTCTATGTCACGGGGGGAGGAGGCGGTCGGAAGTGAAGCGCTATTCACATCCGACGAACCCAGGGACCCGCTCGACGAGGCGGGGAGATCGTCCTTGGGCGGACTACATGGTTGTATTCGGCGTTAGAAGACGCTATGCGACGAAAGAAAAAACATGAGTTATTCTGGAATCCGGACACTTACAATCTCGCCAGGGGCTTGGCCCTCGAGGGCCACTCCTCTTCGCTGTCGTCGTCGTTGGTGGAACAGTCCGGGGGAAGGGTCCTTCCTTTCTTGGACCCTTCGGCCTCCCCCGTTGGGGAAGCCTTCCTTTTCTTCTCTCCCCCTGTTGGGGGAGAGGCCTCTTTCTTCTCCTCCTTGTCTTCGGGGGAGGAGTCCGCCTCGGAGTCGTCGGACGATGAGTCCGATAACACCTGGCACCGGGAACTCCTTCGGGTTCCCATGGCCTTCTTCTTGGCCTTCTTCTCCGGCACCACATAAGGCGCCGGGACCACCAGCCCTGTCAAACGGGCATCTGCTGGGTCTTCTGGAAGGGGAGCCGGACAGTTAACCTGTCCGGACGTCTTCTGCCAGGCCTGTTAAAGGTAATGGGAGTTTAGATCCCACATAGAGTTGAACTATGGAAAGCAAGTGTCCCATAAAGGATAGTATAGCTTACCTCGCCAGCCTGACGCTGTGAGCTGAATCCGCGATCTTCGGTAGCGGATGCGGGAGCCTCGGCGCCCTTGAACAGCACCCTCCAGGCCTCTTCGTACGTAGTGTCGAAGAGCCCGCTCAAAGTCTGGTGCTGTGCCGGATCGAACTCCCACAAGTTGAAGTCCCGTTGTTGGCATGGGAGAATCCGGCGGATGAGCATGACCTGGACTACGTTGACAAGCTTGAGCTTCTTGTTCACCAGGGTTTGGAGACAGGATTGGAGTCCGGTCAGCTCCTATGAATCGCCCCACAACAGGCCCTTCTCTTTCCAGGAGGTGAGCTGCGTGGGGATGCCAGATCTGAATTCGGGGGCTGCTGCCCATTCAGGGTCATGCGGCTCGGTGACGTAGAACCATCCCGATTGCCACCCTTTGATGGTTTCCATGAAGCGCCCTCGAGCCAAGTGACGTTGGGCATCTTGCCCACCATGGCGGCTCCACACTCCGCTTGGCGGCCACCCACTACCTTCGGCTTGACATTAAAAGTCTTTAGCCATAAGCCGAAGTGGGGCTGGATGCAGAGGAAAGCCTCGCACACGACGATAAACGCCGAGATGTTGAGGATAAAATTCGGGGCCAGATCATGGAAATCCAGGCCGTAGTAGAACATGACCCCCCAGACAAAGGGGTGGAGTGGGAAGCCCAGTCCGCAGAGGAAATGGGGAAGGAATACCACCCTCTAATGGGGCCTGGGGTGGGGACGTGCTGCCCCTCGTCGGGGAGCCGGTGCGCTATATCACTGGACAAGTATCCGGCCTTGCGCAGCTTTTTGATGTGCCCCTCCATGACAGAGGAGGCCACCCACTTGCCTCCCGCTCCAGACATGGTTGGAGAAGGTTGAGGTGAGATGTGCGGGCTTGGGCGATGGAGCTCGAGTGCGTGGAGATGGATAAGCAAAGGAGGAAGAAGGCGTAGGTGAAAAGGTGGATCCTTATCCAATTATATATGGGCGGACGAAATTATGCGTCCCCACCAGCCCGGTAAAACTCAGTTATCTCCCAAGCGCCACAATCAATGGCGCGGTTGGGTTACCCACGTCCATATTGATGAGAATCCCGGAATAAGGGGACACAATCTCTGCTTTGACAAGACGTGCCAAGGAAACCGCTTCGCTAAACGCACTGAGGTGGAATAATAAAAACGATTTGAGTAAAGGCTTGGCCGTGGTGTGACGTCATGCCGCAAAATGCGTCAGCAGATTGAACTTGTGTGAATGTTATTCTCTCTACAGTGGAATGTGGAATTTATTTTGCAGAGCCGGACACTATCCTGGTGTTCAAAATCTTCTATGAATTATTCGAGGAGGAACCCGCCTTGCAATGCGAAGACAATATGCGCCGGACTCGTTGTCATTGAAGCCTATTTCAGGGAGCTCTTGAGGAGTCTGGACTAGGGGTGTCCGGATAGCGAACTATCATCATCGGCGGACTCTAAGACTATGAAGATACAAGATTGAAGACTTCGTCCCGTGTCCGGATGGGACTTTCCTTGGCGTGGAAGGCAAGCTTGGCGATACGGATATGTAGATCTCCTACCATCGTAACCGACTCTGTGTAACCCTAGCCCTCTCCGGTGTCTATATAAACCGGAGGGTTTTAGTCCGTAGGACGAACACCAATCATACCATAGGCTAGCTTCTAGGGTTTAGCCTCCTTGATCTCGTGGTAGATCTACTCTTGTACTACCCATATCATCAATATTAATCAAGTAGGAGTAGGGTTTTACCTCTACCAAGAGGGCCCGAACCTGGGTAAAAACATCGTGTCCCTTGTCTCCTGTTACCATGCGCCTAGACGCATAGTTCGGGACCCCTTACCCGAGATCCGCCGTTTTTGACACCGACAGTTGTGTCTTCACTGCGCACCGCCGGATGAACGACATGCTGGGACACGCTATCCCTGATTTATGCCGCTTCAGCTTGGATGAGTCTCCATCGTGTGGAACCGGACTAGAAAGCTGCGATAATGATTCCCATTGCCCACCGCTATGGATCGTGCCATCCATGAAGAACACCTGGGACTGGAACCTGGAGGAGAACATGTAGCCCATCTATAACGTGCTGTAAGTGGAGTACGGTAATTGTGAACGGTAGCGCTGTGAATATATGTGGAATAGTCGTGCACAAATTTATCACATGAATTGGAGATGAACTTGTGTGGCATACTGGCATTTATCCTTTAGAATTTATTACTAGTAAATGTGTTATGTGTACGTGCAACTTGTGTGGTTGTTGCACGGGCTCCAACACGCTCTTTGAGAAAAAAAGGTGGCACAACTTTGGATATACGTGACGTGGCGGCATCATATAGTAGCATCGTTCGCTATAGTTGTAGTACACTCCTACTAGGACGACAACTCCTATAAAACCTTGCGCTTGGCTCTTTGACTCTTCGGGAGGTTCAACAGTTCGTACTCGTGTGAACCTTGCACTTGGCTCTTTGCCTCTTCGGAAGCTCCAACAATGATGATACTACAGTACAATATGCTTCTGGCAATCTGACACCGATTAAACTGCTGCACGTCCACCGCGAGGGCGAGGGCGAGGGTGAGGGAGAGGGAGAGGGAGAGGGAGAGCGCGCTGTAGTCAAAACCCTCTCCTCGTCCGGCGAACCACCGTGCGCGTGGGCGAGGAAGAGGCGTAGTAAGCAAGCTTGTCCTTGTTCGGCGAGTTGACGGGACACATCAAAGCAGTAATAGTACTAGTAATAGTCCATACTGCGTCCTTTACGATTAATATGGCTTAATTTGAAACGAGAAAAATACACTGGCGGTCAATGTATGTAACAATACGCTCTTTACGGTCACTATATATAGTTTTGCGGTGATTATACGAGTCCAACCCTTGCGCGCGAACCACCCTGGCTGTGTATGTGAGTGCATGCACGTGTACTCCCTCGGTCTTCCAACAAAGAGTGTACATCGGCTATAAAACAAAGAGTGTAGTACATGATGTATGTCTACACTTCCAATGCATTTAGCCTTTAATCTAAACTGACATTGATTGACTAATGCACCAACTTGTGCTGTAGGTATAGGCTACATGTCTATCCTTAATTACAGCATGCAACGGCCTTCATTTAATCTTCTTCTCTCAATGGTCGCATGCACACATAAGTCTGCTACTTTTGGGCGTTAATTATGCCCTGGTCAATGTGTAAATCTCTAAATGTACAGTCTTTCACGGACGTAGGGAGTAGGTTGAGCACTTGAGTGTGAGCGTGTGTGTTGCATCGTGCGCTGTGTGCCGCATGGGTGCGTGAGTGTTGTGTGCGTCCATGTGTACGTGTGAATGTTGCATGTTGCATGCATGCATGCATGGGGCTTACTCCCTCCCATTGACATGTTCATATTTCAAGCTTCCTCTGTTCCCTCCATATGGTGATACTCCCTCTGTTCCCAAATACGGAGTAAAAGCCTCCCTCTATTCCCAAATGCGGAGTATTTTTCTTTCTACAGATTTCAACAAGTGACTAGGTACGGAGCAAAATGAGTGAAGTGAGCGTAGAGGCATAGGGATACTATTGAATGGAAGTCCTCGCAATCCATTATTCCCCATCTCAGTCAGAGAGAACTATTCAACTAGTCTTCGCAGTGAAGTGACAATACACGCTGCAGCAAATGGGACACGTAATTAATAAGCTGAACTAGCATGTTGGTGTTACTAAATCAGCCTTACCCAGTACTGCCATCATGTTTGCCAAGAAAGCACGATTCGCAAATATGCCTACGCACCTCTGTCCTCCATTAACTGACATATGGGCCCTCTTGTGGTAGACCCACATGTATTCGGTGTAACTATTTACACTCCGAAGGACGGTATATCCTGGTAGTAGTACTAGTAGAATTGAGATTTAATGCACTTTCTTCCACGTTTTCCACTCTTCTTCCTCCTCTCTTATTCTTCCTTCTCTCTTCCCCATTGTCGGCTGCACACCATTTACCCCCGCTCACTACTCGCCCGCCCGCGCCATCTTCCTTGGTAGCTCGCGCGTACCATATCCCCCTGCTCACTGCTCGGCCACACGAGGAGAAGCTTCTTCGCTCGCCCACCTGAATCCACTTCCCCGCTGGCTCGCAGGCACCAAAAACCCCAATGGCAGAACCGACTGACACACAAAGCCGCGGTTGGAATTCCCTCCCTGATGTTCTCTTGGAGCAGATCTGTAGTCATATGGACCTACTCAGCACCGTCTGTCTGACCGCATGCTCGGTGTCTTTGTACCGTCTACTCATCTGCAACCGGCCGGCTCTTTTCAATACACCCTACTTGCTGATGCCCGATCCTCGCAGGTGGCCCAGACACCGACTTGACGATGCTACGGAGGTTGCCATGGTGCCCGTCGACATGCTACCACTACCCGTCCACTTTTCCTTCATGCGCGGCCACTACTGGGCGGGCATGAAGGCCAACTGGATCGTCCTCATCCACCACTCCGGTAGTCCGTGGCGTCTCGTGGATATCTACACCCAGTGAGAGATCACCCTTCCAACGTTGTATACCGCCGCCATCGAGCCTCGCGGCCCGCCGGACACTCCTGCCTACTACGCACGAGACGCGTCAAGCTTTTGGCTCGACCTCTGTTTGCAGAAAGTTATAATCTACGATGTGCCCACACCATCAGAAGACTACATGGATTACAAGCTCATTGCCTTGTTCAACATGGGATTAGTCTATCTGGAATCCGGTCGCCATACATGGTTATGGCTCATCATCAATCCTGTTGAGGCAACATTTCTGTCTGATGCTATAGTGCATGATGGCATCTTTTACGCGGTCAACACACATACTGGCTGGCTATACTGGTGGAATCTATCGTCGTGTAATTGTTCTATCTCATCTCATCATTACCTTATGAATACGACTGCCTGTTCATTTGTTACAAATTTAGAATACATAGCATGTCTATAACCACATCATTGTTGTATGTTCCTCTCATTTCCTAGATTTTTATGACCACACATGTTATTGTTAGAGTTGATATGAGAACAATTGGCATCTAATGATTGTTAGAATACATATTATGAGCATAACATCATGATTGCTATATGTTACTCTCGTCTACAAGATTTTTATAACAACGCATGATATTGCTTAGAGTTGATATGAGAACAGTAGTAGTAAGTGCTATGGTAGAATATGAGTAGGCGCTGTCATAGCTGTTTTCCTCTCATTGTTACATGATGTTTGAACCATGACATATTGCTAGAATATGAAAGCCATTGGCTTATTTTTTTAACTTGGGGTATGATTATGACCACGGCATTGCAATTCTCTGCCTATGATATGTGTCCTTTGTTATAGTAATCTTAATTCCACACATACTCTGAACATGATTGTTTATTTTTGTCCTTTTGGTCTCCAATTTGAATTGTTGCAGCAGACGCAAATGCGCTGGCCTTCATGATTCCAGGACCTGGAATCGTACCAGCCGATGGGTGGTGGTTTATCGCTCGTTCAGCTGACGGCGGTCATTTGATGCTCATTCGCACGTACCAAATTGACCAAACCATTACATCAAACCACATGTAGTACAATGCGTGGGGCGTTCGTGACATTGATGGCTATGGCTGCTTCGTGTTCGAGAAATATCCCAGCTCCGTTGGACTAGGCGTATTCGACTGGAGGCGGGTTTATAGCCTCGGCAACCACTCCTTGTTCCTCGGGCTCAATTATCCGATCATCCAACCAATCATCGATCATATCACCGGCGATGATTACCGTGCTATGCAACTTCCATTCGCGAGGGGGGACTATGTTTACACATCATACCATGGGTTTCATGAATCACCATATCCAGAGATTCGTCGACAGAACTTGTTGCCAGATAATCTTCAGTGTGTGAAAGGCATCAAGCTTCCATGCGATGGATGGCTTTTGCAAACCCGACATGCGGCGATGTGGTTCATGCCAACAGCAAATATGCACAACTTGATTCCTGCTAATATCTAGACTGAGCCATGTATTCTGCTGCTATAGCACGACCCTCTTTTGTTGGTTATTATGTACTGTTGTTAGTTTGAAGCACTCCTCTGGTTTGAAGGATTGATACCTTCCTGGGATCAAGTGCATCCTAACTCACCTGCATAGGATGTACTGATAATGATGATGGAGATGTTGTGCGAAGCCATATATATATATATATATATATATATATATATATATATATATATATATATATATATATATATATATATATATATCAGTTAGGCTTCAAGTGCGTACTTGTTAGTTAAACCTATGTATAAATTGTGACACTAAATACGACTAGTAAGTAGTATAGTAGCAGTACTAGTATACGTCGGTCAAATTATTCATCATGTCCACACATTGAATTGATGTGACAACACGCTGCGCGTGAGGTGACACAAGAACCCCAACGGCGTGTTCGGGTATTCTGGACTTCAGATTTGGAGTACCACTTATCTGTCGAAATCTTTCATCATTCACTTAAAATATTCGATTGATCATACATTGAGTACCATATAACTGAAATTACCGATGCAAGTCGAAGAAGGATTGGCCGGTGCTGCCGGCTGGCATCAAGTTCGATCCCACGGATCAGGAGCTGATCGAGCACCTTGATGCCAAAATGAGTGCTGACAGCACGAGATTTCAGTCTCTCGTCGATTTATTCATACCAACCATTGACAGCGAGCACGACATATGCTACACCCAACCTGAGAAACTTCCAGGTAAGACACCGATCGGCTGTCTACTTGCACAAATATATTCCTTTGTTTATAGCTCTATTTTTCTTTTTGGACGCAGACCTGGTGAAGCAATTACAATTTGACAGTTAATAAAAAGTGAAACAAGTGACTGCAACATGGCAAAGATGTTATGAAAATGCCAACTACGTACACTAAAACCTGTATTCCGCAATACTGCAGGTATCACACTGAGTGGCCTAAGGAAGCATTTCTTCGGCACAATTCCTGTATGTTCAAAAGGGCACGGACGGCGTCGCAAGATACTGATCGGTGCGGCATGCACACGATGTGGCACAAGACCGGCAATACCTTGCCGGTGATGGTCAACGGCCGGCAGACGGGCAGTAAAAAAGGTTCTGGTGCTGCACACCAACAAGAACTTCGACCAGCAGAGGACCAACTGGGTGATGCACCAGTACCACCTCGGGGACCTGGAGCAAGAGAAGGAGCGGGAGCTAGTCCTCTGCAAGATTTTCTACCAGACGAACACTAGGGCCAGGAGTAAAAAGATTATAAGTTAGTTTGGTATTGGTAGTTGTACTACCTTGTCGTCCGCAAGTTGGTATTGTCGTTAACGATCTTTTGGTATGAACTTGCATTTGCTTCCAACCATCATGCCGAGGGTCGACGTGGATATAAAGCTGAATCATTTGTTTCGAAACGAATTTTCAGGCACCTGATTTTTATTTGATGGGTAGCATAAGCACCTGCCGTTCAAATTCCCAGTTCTCCAATTTTTTTGAAACAAGTGCATGCACTTATTATCACGATAAAAAAACAATATCCGTGCTGCATCCCGCTTATCGATGCATTTGCGAAATTCTCTCGTTTATTGAGCACGTATATTGTTTTTTCAGGTCGAGCAAGTTTCAACTGGGTTGTAGACTGCCCAGGGTTGGTTTTGTTTTTAACAGGCCTAGCCCATGACGACAACGGGGCACAAAGATCCAGCAGGTACCTACTGGCCTCTGGCCCGCTAGCGTTAGTTATATTTTGTCTTATAACATCCGCAGGTAGTTTTTTTACTGAATCAAACACACAACCCAGTTCTATTTTCCTCTTGAAACGCATGTCCTACATCTGTTTTCTAATCTCTACCTATAGTTTTACTAGTTCATATACACGTATCATTATAGTGAAAACACATAAAATTCCCTTTTCATATTTACATCCTTATTTTTGTTGTTTTTTCCCACCCAACGCTGATTTTTTTTACCACTGGTTTTCCCTTAAACCAACTCAATTGTCCCACGTCTTATTTGCTTACAAAAACAAAACGATTTTTTGGCAAATCAATAAGTTCTTAAAAAAATGTTTATCATTTCGGGATTACAACAGTTCGGACTCCACCGAAATATGCAAAATAAGGTTGAACTTTTTGACCGTGGTCCTAAGCAGAAAATGGGCTGTAATAGATTACTTAAGAATTAGCAAATGGGCTATAAATTATAAAAAATAGCAAATGGGCTTTATGTTGTCTGCCACAAATTTGGAGGCTGACTTGTGGGCCTACTAAGTTCATGCATACACAAGGTTTCTCAAAAAATAAACTTAGTCAACAATCGACTCTACCAGCGTCAGACCGTTAGATGTCAATCTAACGACAATTGTGCTTCTTCAGTCTCCGATCTTCCTGCCCCAACCGCCCAAACCAGCACCGTCGGAACCGCCTGCTCCCACCTCCCGTGGCCGGCAGTGTTGCCGGGCAGGCCTCACGGCCCCATCGTACTCACATCCCTGGCCTGTCTATCCCTCTACTCACCCACACCTCCTGTTATTTTCCGGCGACGACAGCTGAACCAGTCAACCCTCATACTCTCCACCGTGTGGGCAGCCACTGCCGTGTCTTCCTCGGCTCCGTGTCGTTCCCTTCATAGGCCTCGCCGCTGTCCACCGCCCTGGTGCTCTCGGCGCGCCGTGGTCGACGATGTCCATCCAACGGCCGTAGTGCTTCTTCAACCTCTGGTCTTCTTGCCCCAGCCGCCCAAAGCAGCGCCGGTCGTGCCGCATGCTCCTGCCTCCCATGGCCGGCTGTGCTGCCGCGGAGGCCTCCCTCCACTCACCCACCGCTGGCCAGGCCATCCCTCCACTCACCCACTCCCCCTGTTATTCTGCGGTGACAGCAGCCTCACACCGTAGCCGAACCAGTGAACCCTTGTACTCCTCTCTGCATGGGCATCCACTGCCGCGTCTTCCCCGGCTCCGCGTCGTCCCCTTCCTAGGCCTCGCTGTCGTCCACCGCCGTGGTGCTCTCGGCGCGGCGTGGTCAATGTGGTCAATGACCAACTTCCATCGGAAGAGTACTGTACGTGGTGAGGCTGACAGCTGGGTCCACGACAGCCGCAAGGAAGTGCCTCCTTATTACGCGCAAAAATAATTATTCCTCCACCAGACAGCAGGGACCCACCGGACGGGCCACCAGTATTTCACAAAAAAATGTTTCCCCCCTGACTGCTGGGACCCACCGGACGGGCCACCGTATTTCGTGAAAAAACGTTTGCCCCTGACAGCTGGGACCCACCGAACGGACCACCATATTTCGCGAAAAAAACGTTCCCCCCACTGTCAGCTCGGACCCGCCAGAAGTGCCTCCTTATTACGCACAAAAAAATGAATACTCCCCCTGCTAGCTGGGACCCACCATGGTGGGAGGCTGACTTGTGGGCCTACTAAGTTGACGGGGACGGAGGGCTTTGTCAACTTAGTCAATATGAACGATTCTAGCTCCAGACTGTGCGATGTCCATCCAACGGTCGTCGTGCTTCTTCAATCTCTGCTCTTCCTGCTCCAGCCGGTTAAACAAGCACCGGCAGGACTGCCTGCTCCCTCCTCCCCACGGCCGGCTGTGCTGCCGCGCAGGCCTCACCGCCACTCCCATCCCGGGCCTAGCTAAGGAAAGATCAATATGAAACAAGCTCGTAGGAAATGGATCAATGATGGATAATTATGTCGGATGTAATTCCTCATGCAATAGTTATAACATAGGGTGACACAGAACTAGCTCCAGTTCATCAATGTAATGTAGGCATGTATTCCAAATATAGTCATACGTGCTAATGGAAAAGGACTTGCATGACATCTTTTGTCCTACCCTCCCGTGGCAGTGGGGATATATTGGAAACTAAGGGATATTAATGGCTCCTTTTAATAGAGTACCAGACCAAAGCATTAGCACTTAGTGAATACATGAACTCCTCAAACTACGGTCATCACCGGGAAGTGTCCTCACTATTGTCACTCCGGGGTTTGCCGGATCATCACATGTAGTATGTGCCTATAACTTGCAAGATAGGATCAAGAACACTCATATATTCATGAAAACATAATAGGTTCAGATCTAAAATCATGGCACTCGGGCCCTAGTGAAAAGCAGTAAGCATGGCAAAGTCATAGCAACATCAATCTTAGAACATAATGGATGCTAGGGATCAAACCCTAACAAAACTAACTCAATTACATGGTAAATATCATCCAACCCATCACCGTCCAGCAAGCCTACGATGGGATTACTCACGCACGATGGTGAGCATCATGAAATTGGTGATGGAGGATGGTTGATGATGCCGATGGCGACGGATTCCCCTCTCCGGAGTCCCGAACGGACTCCAGATCAGCCCTCCCGTGGAAGAACAGGGCTTGGCGGTGGCTCCGTATCATAAAACACGATGAATCCTTCTCCCCAAACGTGAATATATAGAGTTGGAGTTGAGGTTGATGGAGGTCAAGGGTACCCACGAGGCAGGGGGCGCGCCCTAGGGGGGGCCTGCACCCTCGTGGAATGGGTGTGGGCCCCTTCTGTTGATTCTTTCGCCAATATTTTTATTAATTCCAAAAGGTGACTTCGTGGAGTTTCAAGTCATTCCGAGAACTTTTATTTCTGCACAAAAATAACACCATGACAATTCTGCTAAGAACAACATCAATTCGGAGATACATTCGAGATGTATCAACTCCCCCAAATAAGGGCAAAAGTGTTTGGAAAAGTAGATACATTCGAGATGTATCAACTCCCCCAAGCTTAAACGTTTGCTTGTCCTCAAGCAATTCAGTTGACAAACTGAAATTGATAAAGAAAAACTTTTACAAACTCTGTTTGATCTTGTTGTTGCAAATATGTAAAGCCAACATTCAAGTTTTCAGGAAAGATTATGAACTAACCACATTCACAATAACATTTAGGTCTCACATTTACTCATATCAATTGCATAATCAACTAGCAAGCAATAATAATAAATCTTGGATGACAACACTTTCTCAAAATAATCATAATATGATATAACAAGATGGTATATCGCTAGCCCTTTCTGAGACCGCAAAACATAAATGCAGGGCACCCCTGAAGATCAAGGACTGACTAGACATTGTAATTCATGGCAAAAGAGATCCAGTCATAGTCATACTCAATGTAAAATAATAGCAATGCATGCAAATGACACTGGTCCTCTCCAACTGGTGCTTTTTAATAAGAGGATGATGATTCAACATAAAAGTAAATAGATAGGCCCTTCGCAGAGGGAAGCAGGGATTTGCAGAGGTGCCAAAGCTCGAGTTATGAAACAGAGATAAATAATATTTTGAGCGGCATACTTTCATTGTCAACATAACAACCAAGAGATCTCGATATCTTCCATGCTACATACATTATGGGCGGTTCCCAAACAGAATGGTAAAGTTTATACTCCCCCACCACCAACGAGCACATTCCATGGCTGGTCCGAAACAACGAGTACCGTCCAACTAACAACAATCTTGGGGGAGTTTTGTTCGCAGTTATCTATATTTGATTTGAGCATGGGACTGGGCATCCCGGTTACCAGCCATTTTCTCGTGAATGATGAGTGGAGTCCACTCATCGTGAGAACAACCCAGCTATCATGGAAGATATAGACAGCCCTAGTTGATACATGAGCTATGCGAGCATACAAAACATAATTTCATTTGAAGGTTTAGAGTTTGGCACATACAAATTTACTTGGAACGGCAAGTAAATACCGCAAATAGGAAGGTATGGTGGACTGATATGGAATAACTTTGGGGATTATGGAAGTGGATGCACAAGCAGTGTTCCCGCTTAGTACAATTGAAGGCTAGAAAGAGACTGGGAAGCGACCAACTAGAGAGCGACAATAGTCATGAACATGCATTGAGATTAACAAACAATGAGTGCAAGCATGAGTACGATATAAATCACCATGAACATAAATATCGTGGAGGCTATGTTGATTTTGTTTCAACTACATGCGTTAACATGTGCCAAGTCAAGCCACTCGAATCATTCAAAGGAGGATACCACCCTATCATACCACATCACAACCATTTTAATAGCATGTTGGCATGCAAGGTAAACCATTATAAACTCCTAGCTAATTAAGCATGGCATGAATAACTATAATCTCTAATTGTCATTGCAAACATGTTTTATTCATAATAGGCTGAATCAGGAATGATGAACTAATCATATTTACAAAAACAGGATAGGTCGAGTTATACCAGCTCCTCTCATCTCAATCATTTCATCATATATCATCATTGCCTTTCACTTGCACGACCAAACGGTGTGGATAATAATAATAGTGCACGTGCATTGTGTTAAGCTGGAATCTGCAAACATTTAATTCAAGGGAGAAGACAAGGTAATATGGGGTCTTGGTTAGATCAATAATAATGCATATGAGAGCCACTCATCATTTTCATCGTGGTCTTCTCCTCTCGACCCCCAAAGAAAAGAAAGAAATTCAAAGAACGAGAAAAACTATTTACATGGGAAAGCTCCCAACAAGCAAAAGATGAACAAGAAATCTTTTTGGGTTTTCTTATTTAATTACTACTACTACAAGCATGGAAGGTAAACTAGCTAAAAGCTATAACTATTTTTTTTGGTTTTTCTCCAAGTTTTTCAAACACACAAGAAGAAAGCAAGAAAAGAAAATAAACTAGCATGGATAGTACAATGAAAAAGTATGAACACCGACAACTAGAATGAGTGTGTGAACATGAATGTAATGTCGGTGAGAAATACGTACTCCCCCAAGCTTAGGCTTTTGGCCTAAGTTGGTCTATGCCCATGGGTCAAAGTGTTCCTCTCCGATGTGAAGGAAATATGCCCTAGAGGCAATAATAAAGTTATTATTTATTTCCTTATTTCATGATAAATGTTTATTATTCATGCTAGAATTGAATTAACCGGAAACATAATACAAGTATGAATACATAGACAAACATAGTGTCACTAGTATGCCTCTACTTGACTAGCTCATTAATCAAAGATGGTTATGTTTCCTAACCATAGACATGTGTTGTCATTTGATTAATGGGATCACATCATTAGGAGAACGATATGATTGACTTGACCCATTCCGTTAGCTTAGCACTTGATCGTTTAGTATGTTGCTATTGCTTTCTTCATGACTTATACAAGTTCCTATAACTATAAGATTATGCAACTCCCGTTTACCGGAGGAACACTTTGTGTGCTACCAAATGTCACAACGTAACTGGGTGATTATGTAGGAGCTCTACAGGTGTCTCCGAAGGTACATGTTGAGTTGGCGTATTTCGAGATTAGGATTTGTCACTCCAATTGTCGGAGAGGTATCTCTGGGCCCTCTCGGTAATGCACATCACTATAAGCCTTGCAAGAAATGTAGCTAATGAGTTAGTTACAGAATGATGCATTACGTAACGAGTAAAGAGACTTGCCGGTAACGAGATTGAACTAGGTATTGGATACTGACGATCGAATCTCGGGAAAGTAACACACCGATGACAAAGGGAACAACGTATGTTGTTATGCGGTTTGACCGATAAAGATCTTTGTAGAATATGTAGGAGCCAATATGAGCATCCAAGTTCCGCTATTGGTTATTGACCGGAAATAGTTCTAGGTCATGTCTACATAGTTCTTGAACACGTAGGGTCCGCACGCTTAACGTTACGATGACAGTTATATTATGAGTTTATAGTTTTTGATGTACCGAAGGTTGTTCGGAGTCCCAGATATGATCACGGACATGACGAGGAGTCTCAAAATGGTCAAGACATAAAGATTGATATATTGGAAGCCTATATTTGGATATCGGTATCGTTTCGGGTGAATTCGGGATTTTACCGGAGTACCGGGGGGTTACCGGAACCCCCCGGGGGTTAATGGGCCTACATGGGCCCTAAGAGAGAAGAGGAGGGCCGGCCAGGGCAAGCCACGCACCCCCTCCCCCCTAGTCCGAATAGGACAAGGAAGGGGCAGGGGCGGCGCCCCCTTTCCTCTTTCCCCCTTCCCCCTTCCTTCTCCAACAAGGCAAGAGGGGGGAGTCCTACTCTCGGTGGGAGTAGGACTCCTCCAGGCGCACCCCTAGGGGCCGGCCGCACCTCCCCCATCCCTCCTTTATATACGGGGGCAGGGGGCACCCCAGGACACACAAGTTGATCTTCGTGATCGTTCCTTAGCTATGTGCGGTGCCCCCCTCCACCATATTCCACCTCGGTCAGATCGTAGCGGTGCTTAGGCGAAGCCTTGCGTCGGTAGAACATCATCACCATCACCACGCCGTCGTGCTGACAGAACTCTTCCCCGACACCCTGCTGGATCGGAGTCTGGGGATCGTCATCGAGCTGAACATGTGCTGAACTCGGAGGTGCCGTACGTTCGGTACTTGGATCGGTCAGATCATGAAGACGTACGACTACATCAACCGCGTTGTTCTAACATTTCCGCTTTCATTCTACGAGGGTACGTGGACAACACTCTCCCATCTCATTGCTATGCATCACCATGATCTTGCGTGTGCGTAGGAATGTTTTTGAAATTACTACATTCCCAACACGATGTACTAAGGAGGGTCCTCGGGATGCCACTGGTTAGCGAGCTCCTCCGGATCCCACTGATAAATAGACTCCCGATATGGATCAAGAGGTGGCTCAGGCTCAGGCTCTGGGACTCGTGTCAGCTCCCAGTATGCATAAATGTCCTCGGGCATGATGAGGTACGTGCCTGAATGTATATTAAACAAAGATGGTGCAGGCAATGTAATAGTCTCACAAGTAGTTTTACCAAATACCAAGTTATACTTAAGTTTCTTCTTCTTATATTTAACAATAAAAGCATGTGCTACCATACTCTTATAGTCTAAGAAAATAGTGGGCATCACCTTTTCCTCTTTCTCATAATGCCTAATAGGTATCTCAAAGTGTTTAGCAAGGTGTGAAGCAAAGATACCTCCAAAGATGGGGCCCTTTGAATGGTTCAGACTCAACCGTTTAGCAACCATAGTGCCTAAATTGATAGTTATATCACGAAATAAAGCATGGCGCAAAATAACAAGGTCAGGAGCACTAAGGCCCCCACTGTTCCCGTGACCAATTAAACATCTACTAGCAAATATTGCATAGTAACGTAGAATAGGAAAATGTACACTAGTAATCCTTGCATCTGAAACTTTTCTCGTTTCCCCTATAGCAATTCTATCAATAAATTCTCGACGCTTCCCTCAAAGGGCAACTTGCAAACCACACAAAATCATATAGTGACATCTCCTTAAACTCATCATATAAATAAAAATCCACTGAAGGTGGTTCTAGCATGGAAATGAAAGTTTTTCGTGAAAATATTAGTGAGTAGGAGATACTGTTCACACTGGTCATGGAGGAAGTCGGTGATGCCTGCATTATCAACCAAATAATAAAAGTCGGCGTAAATTCCGGCGGCCCTCAAGAATGCATCACAAGGCCATTCACACGGCCGAACCTCCGTGGTGTGAGGAAGATTGTACTTGGGCTTCTTATTCTCTTCATTCTGCTTTTCCTTCGAGCTTCGGCTCGAGGAGCCTCTTGATACGTCTCGAACGTATCTATAATTTTTGATTGTTCCATGCTATTATATTACCCATTTTGGATGGTTATGGGCTTTACTTTACACTTTTATATCATTTTTGGGACTAACCTACTAACCGGAGGCCCAGCCCGAATTGCTGTTTTTTTTGCCTATTTCAGTGTTTCGCAGAAAAGGAATATCAAACGGAGTCCAAACGGAATGAAACCTTCGGGAGCGATCTTTTTGGAACAAACACAATCCAGGAGACTTGGAGTGGACGTCAAGAAGTAGCCGAGGCGGCCACGAGGTAGTAGGGCGCGCCCTAGGGGGGTGGGCGCGCTGCCACCATCGTGGGCCCCCATTGCTCCCCTGGCCTACCTCCTTTGCCTATATATACCTCCATACCCTGAAAACATCTAGGAGCACCACGAAAAACTATTTACACCGCCGCAACCTTTTGTATCCGCGAGATCCCATCTTGGAGCCTTCACCGGCGCTCCGCCGGAGGGGGAATCAACCACGGAGGGCCTCTACATCATCTCCAAGGCCTCTCCGATGTGTTTTGAGTAGTTTACCACAAACCTTTAGGTCCATAGTTATTAGCTAGATGGCTTCTTCTCTTTCTTTGAATCTCAATACAAAGTTCTCCTCGATCTTCTTGGAGCTCTATTCGATGTAACTCTTTTTGCGGTGTGTTTGTCGAAGATGAATTGTGGGTTTATGATCAAGTTTATCTATGAGAAATATTTGAATCTCCTCTGAATTCTTTTATGTATGATTGGTTATCTTTGCAAGTCTCTTCGAATTATCAGTTTGGTTTGGTCTACTAGATTGATCTTTCTTGCAATAGGAGAAGTGCTTAGCTTGGGGTTCAATCTTGCGGTGTCCTTTCCCAGTGACAGTAGGGGCAGCAAGTCACGTATTGTATTGTTGCCATCGAGGATAAAAAGATGTGGTTTATATCATATTGCTTGAGTTTATCCCTCTACATCATGTCATCTTTCTTAATGTGTTACTCTGTTCTTCATGAACTTAATACTCTAGATGCAGGCAGGAGTCGGTCGATGTGTGGAGTAATAGTAGTAGATGCAGAATCGTTTCGATCTACTTGTTATGCAAGTGATGCCTATATACATGATCATGCCTAGTTAATCTCATAACTATGCACTTCTCTACCAATTGCTCGACAGTAATTTATTCACCCATCGTATACTTATGCTATCTTGAGAGAAGCCACTAGTGAAACCTATGGCCCCTGGGTCTATCTTTTATCATATAAGTTTTCGATCTACTTTTATTTGCAATCTTTAGTTTCCAATCTATATCATAAAAATACCAAAAAATATTTATCTTATCTTATTATCTCTATCAGATCTCACTTTTGCAAGTTACCGTGAAGGGATTGACAACCCCTTTATCACGTTGGTTGCGAGGATCTTATTTGTTTGTGTAGGTACAAGGGACTTCTGTGGAGCCTCCTACTAGATTGATACATTGGTTCTCAAAAACTGAGGGAAATACTTACGCTACTTTGCTGCATCACCCTTTCCTCTTCAAGGGAAACCAACGCAGTGCTCAAGAGGTAGCACCGCTCAACAATCTCTTCATCATTTTCTTCCTCTCAAAAATTTCTGAAATTCTTAGTGACTCAAAATAAAAGTGAACTAAGCTCAATAAGATTGATAGCAACTACTCCTATATCATGCATTAAAACTACTTTGGACCATATAAATTTGACATGCAAGCTCAAGAACAGGGTCACCTTAGCAGCAAAAATTTGCAATAAATAAAGCACTAGAACAAAAATTAATTAGACCATTGGAGGAGTCACTTACCGAAGAGCAATCCCCCAAAGCAGTTTTGTGAATGGAGCTTTGAGCAAGGAGATCGAAAATGGCAGCAAAACGAGCAAGAACACGGGTTTGAGCTACGGGATGATTTTTTCTAGAAGAAGATGAAGTGTGTGGGTACTGGAATAAGTGGAGGGGGGGCCATGAGGAACCCACGAGGCAGGGAGCGTGCCCAGGGGGTTAGGGCATGCCCTCCACCCTCGTGACCAAATGGTGGGTCACCCTAGTGTGTCCTAAGTGCCAGAAATTCTCAAATATTCTACAAAAAATCATATCCAATTTTTAGGGCATTTGAAGAACTTTTATTTTTGGGGTATTTTTTATTGCACAGATAATTCAGAAAACAAGCAGAAAATACTATTTTTACTTTGTTTAATCTAAATAAAAGAAAGTAAAAGGAGGGTACAGAAGGTTGCGCTTTCTAACTTCATCCATCTCATGCTCATCAAAAGGAATCCACTAACAAGGTTGATCAAGCCTTTTTAACAAACTTCTTCCGAATAACATGAAACCGGAGAATTTTCGAATAACACTAGGTTACCTCAACGGGGATATGCATGTCCCCAACAATAAGAATATCATATTTCTTTTTGATAGTAGGAAAAGGGAATTCAAAACCTCCAATGGTAATCATTGAAAATTTTCCAATAGAATTTATACTATGAACTTGAGGTTGTTTCTTCGGAAAGTGTACCGTACGCTCATTACCATTAACATGAAAAGTGACATTGCCTTTGTTGCAATCAATAACAACCCCTGCAGTATTTAGAAAAGGTCTACCAAGGATGATCGACATACTGACGTCTGATGTCTACTACACAACCTTCTTATTGTAGACGTTGTTGGGTATCCAAGTACAGAGGTTTGTAGGTCAGTAGCAAATTTCCCTCAAGTGGATGACCTAAGGTTTATCAATCCGTGGGAAGCGTAGGATGAAGATGGTCTCTCTCAAGCAACCCTGCAAACAAATAACAAAGAGTCTCTTGTGTCCCCAACACACCCAATACAATGGCAAATTGTATAGGTGCACTAGTTCGGCAAAGAGATGGTGATACAAGTGCAATATGGATAGTAGATATGGGTATTTGTAATCTGAAATTATAAAAACAGTAAGGTAACTAATGATAAAAGTGAGCGTAAATGGTATTGCAATGGTAGGAAACAAGGCCTAAGGTTCATACTTTCACTAGTGCAAGTTCTCTCAACAATAATAACATAATTGGATGATATAACAATAGATCGGGAGTTCTGCCGCCGCAAGCCTCTATAGCCACCAAAAACCTCTCAGGAGCTACTGGTACATATTCCTTTTCTTCGAAATACTGAAACAGGCAATAAAACAGCAATATGGGTTTGGCCTCTGGTTAATAGGTTAGTCCCAAAAGCAATATAAAAGTGTATAATAAAGCCCATAAACATTCAAAACAGATAATAAAATAGCATGAATGCTTCATAAATTATAGATACGTTGGAGACGTATCATTGTCCTCGGGAATATCAAGAATAACAAAGTCCATTAAGATAGTAACGTTTGCAACCACAACAGGCACATCCTTGCAAATACCGATGGGTATAGCAGTTGATTTATCAGCCATTTGTAAAGAGATTTTAGTAGGTGTCAACTTATTCAAATCAAGTCTATGATACAAAGAGAAAGGCGTAACACTAACACCGGCTCCAAGATCACATAAAGCAGTTTTAACATAGTTTCTTTTAATGGAGCATGGTATAGTTGGTACTCCTGGATCTCCAAGTTTCTTTGATATTCCACCCTTAAAAGTATAATTGGCAAGCATGGTGGAAATTTCAGCTTCCGGTATCTTTCTTCTATTTGTAACAATATCTTACATATACTTAGCATAGGGATTCATTTTAAGCATATCAATCAAACGCATACGCAAAAACATAGGTCTAATCATTTCAGCAAAGCGCTCAAAATCCTCATCATCCTTTTTCTTGGATGGCTTAGGAGGAAAAGGCATGGGTTTCTGAACCCATGATTCTCTTTCTTTACCGTGCTTCCTAGCAATGAAGTCTCTCTTATCATAACGTTGATTCTTTGATTGTGGGTCATCAAAATCAACATCGGGTTCAATCCTACATCATTGTTATTACTAGGTTGAGCATCAACATGAACATCATCATTACCATTATCACTAGGTTCATGTTCATTACCAGATTGTGTTTCAGCATCAGAAATAGAAATATCATTGGGATTTTCAAGTGTGTCAACAACATGTTCACTAGAATCATGCAAAATCCTATCCTTATTCTTTTTCTTTTTCTTAGAAGGACTAGGTGCATCAACATTAGTTCTCTGAGAATCTTGCTCAACTCTCTTAGGATGGCCCTCAAGATACAAAGGTTCCTGGGTCATTTTACCACCTCTAGTCATAACTCTAACATCATTATCAAAGTTCTTATTATTTAATTCATTGAGCAAATCATCTTGTGCCTTCAGCACTTGTTCTACTTGAGTGGTAACCATTGAAGCATGTTTTCTAATAAGCTTAAGATCACTTTTAACTCTAGACATATAATCACTCAAGTGTTCAACCATATAAGTATGTTTCAATTGCCTACCAAAGTAAGCATTGAAGTCTTCTTGTTTAACAATAAAATTATCAAACTCATCCAAGCATTGACTAGCAAACTTAGTAGATGGGATTTCACACTTACCAAATCTATAGAGAGAATTTACCTTTACTACCTGTGTAGGGTTATCAAGACCATGTATCTCTTCAATAGGCGGTAAATTCTTAACATCTTTAGTTTTAATACCTTTTTCTTTCATAGATTTCTTTGCCTCTTGCATATCTTTAGGACTAAGAAATAGAATACCCCTTTTCTTCAGAGTTGGCTTAGGAGTTGGTTCAGGAAGTGTCCAATCATTATCATTACTCAATATATTATTCAATAGCAATTCAACTTCTCAACATTTCTTTCCCTGAAAACACAACGAGTGCAACTATCCAGGTGGTCTCTGGAAGCATCGGTTAGTCCACTATAAAAGATATCAAGTATTTCATTTTTCTTGAGAGGATGATCAGGCAAAGCATTAAGTAATCGGAGAAGCCTCCCTCAAGCTTGTAGGAGTGTCGGAGTAAATGACCACGGGTAGCCTAACCGGCTCCCTTAGGCCCTCAGAAAAAACTATGGGCCAATCGGGCCTTGAAGCACCTAAGACACGGAGCCGCCTAACTCCGGCCGGCTATCGCATAGGCCGGCTGGTCAAAGGCGGCCTGGCCATAAAACAACCTTTGAAGGATGCCACGATCGGGCCGACTCCAAGAAGCCGGCCCATGAAGGACCGAATCCCAGAAGGCGGCCCACGAAGGGCCGACTCCAAGAAGCAAGCGACCGAAGGCCGCCTCCTAAAGTCCACCCCCCATAACGGTGACGGGACGGGGCGTGGCTACAGCGAACCCTGCCACCCCCGAATCCCGGTGTACGCATGGCTATAGTACGCCGTACGGGGCGGCCAACCCCCATCCGGCGTGGCACTGTTGCCATGCGGATCATGACGCCATCCACGACGGGTTGCCAGTACGGCCCGCAGGCGGCAGGCCCCTTCGGTCAGAGAGACATCCGAAGGCGGCCCAGCCTTCCTCAGCCGGCCTAAGGCCAGGCCGGCTTCCTATAGCCGGCTTGCTCCCCCCTCGGGGTGCGTGCACCATTAAGCAAACAAGACGAGGTAATGCTACAGTGGGAGCCCGCAAGGCGGCGGCACTGTAGCCATGCTTACCTCAACAAAGTCCTCGTCATTAGAGGCAAGGCAACAGTAACCAGCCCCCGACAAGATCCCCCAAGCGGTGGGGCCGGCCTGTCGACCAACGGGCGGGGCCGGCGGACCCACCAACCGGCGGGCCCCGTGGCTTGGCGGAGAAGGCAGTGGTCGTAGACACTAACGACCTGGGCCCGCACCCAGCCGGATTACCATTGTACCCCCGGGGGGTAGGCCTATATAAATCCCCCGGGACACCCATGCAAAGGGTTGATCTCAGAGAGTTTTAGACACTACCATCGGGAGAGGAGAGAGCTAGCCTTGCCCTTCTTCCTCCTACCACTGAACAGCTCAAGGAGCCTCTTGTAGCTTCTTATTGATCTAGTGATCATGCGGAGACCCCGCAGAGCAGGAGTAGGGGTATTATCTCCACGGAGAGCCCCCAACCTGGGTAAGAACCGCCGGCGTGCATGTCTTCGCCTTATCCCGTTTCCAGGCACCGGCGATGTCTGGCTCCCACAATGATAAGCCATCCGTTGGCATATGTCGCACCAACCACCTGACATTTGGCACCCACCGTGGGGCCAGGTGCACCGTCGCCCGGAGACCTGTTCTGGACAGGAACCCTCTTTCTCCCCATGAAGCGTAGCTAGCCAGCCCGACGCCTGATGGCGCTTGCCCCCTTGACCGCAAAGCGTCGACGACGCCTACGCGGCAAGCTGCCTCGCCGATCTCCTTGGCGAGGTTTGCATCTCCGACGAGCCCGCATCCGACGCGGGCACTGGCTTCCTTGAGAGCCGCCTCGTCAGCCTCCTCGACCAACTCCACGTCTCCGGCGAACCTACCGCAGACTTGGAGTCGGTCGGCTCCACCGACCCGATGCTTGTTGACTCCGACACGGCATCGCTCGACGCCTTCCCCACCGACGTGATCGTCTTTGACGACCCTCTCCCTCGAGCTGACAGTGGCGGCAGCACCGTTACCGAGGTGCCGGTCATCAACCACGGAGCCGCCTCCGGCGAGAACACCCACGATGCCCTGCAAGCGGTGCTGCAGGACTTGTCTGTCCCCATTCCGGCCGACGCTGACGCCGAGGCGCTGGAGGCTCGCCGCCTTGCCCTCGTCGCGGAGGGCCAGAAGATAAACACCATGAGACACCTCACGGAAGCCCACCAGCGCGAAGTCGACCGCGCCGCCTTTGGCATGCCGCCTCAAGAAGGGCCAAGCCGAGTCGGCGCCGTCAAGGAGCGCGGCGCGGCCATCACCAGCATGCTGGGTGCGGACCGCTCGGTCTACGCCACGCCCCTCGAGAATCTATGCGCCGCCCAGTCGATCGTTGACAAGCTAAACGGACTGGGGGCTGACGGGCTCCCCTACATGACCAGACGCATCCAGCAGCTAATCGACGCGGCCGCAGCGCGACACGATGCCGGCGTCCGAGCTGGAAGCCCCCCTCGTCGAGAACACGGCGCGACGTCGCGTACGCCAACCGCGGGTGGCGCCCGTGCAAGACAAGAGAAGGAGCCGGCTGCTAGCCGCAGCCGAACACAAATCACCATCGAGCGCGACGCAGAAGGCCGTCCCCGAGGCGTGGAGAGACGAGGCGACCCGCCCCCTCCTCCGCCTCGCGGGGAAAGATATCCCACCCTGCCGCCTATCGAGCATCCGACTCTCAGCGGCCGACTTGGTCGCTGCGAAGGAGTGGGCGAGAACGATGACCGCCATCGGATCAACCGCCTTGCACGATCCCTGGCCCTGGAAGAATAAGATGATGTCGGCCCGCCTTGTTTCGGCCCCCGCATCCGCGACGAGCCCTTTCCCAAAGGGTTCTCGCTCCCAAGAGACACACCCAAGTATAACGGCTCCATGAAGCCGGAGGACGGGTTGATCGACTACTCCACCGCGGTTCGCATAGCAAACGTTAATCGGCGCATTGCCGTGAAGTATGTCCCCCTGATGCTCCAAGGCACGACACACACCTGGCTCAATAGCCTCAAGCCTTACAGCATCAACAACTCGCTCGACTTCACGGAAGCCTTCATCCGCAACTTCACCAGCACCTACAAGCGGGCACCCAAACCCCGACAGCTCTCCTTGTGCGTACAAGGACCCAACGAGTCGACTCGTGACTACCTTACGCGTTGGGCCGAGCTCCGAAACTGCTGCGAAGGGGTGCACAAGGTTCAAGCAATAGAGTACTTCACGGCCGGGTGCCGAGAGGGCACCCTCCTCAATCACCAACTCCTCTGCGACGAGCCGACTACCCTTGACGAGCTATTGATCATCGCGGACAAATATGCCACGGCCGACTCCTCCATGAAGACCGAGCTTCGAGTCGACGCTTCCGGGAAAGTGCTTGCGCCGGCTCCCAAGACGCCGGCTGGAGAGTCCACTCGGCGTCTGTACCAGAACGACAACAAGCGCAAGGCTCCGTGCCGACTTCCGCTAGTCGGCAAGTAGCCACCGTCGAAGACGAACAACCTGAGGTGCGGCCAGCTCCCAAGAAACAGAAGGGCGGCAGGCCGGCTTGGCAGCCGGCTTTCTCCTACGAACAAACTCTCGACGCCCCCTGCAAGTTCCACAGCGGCGCGAAGCCGTCCAACCATACAACCCGGAAGTGCCATTGGCTCACCCGAATCTCCAAGGGCGAGGGGCTGTTGCCGCCTCCGCCTGCGGGCCAGGCTCCTCCTGCCCCCCAGCAGTCGGCCGCTCGGCCAGCAGTCGGAGCCGTCCACGACGAGTTCCCTGACGAGCATGTTGCCTACGTCGTCTTTACGAGCCAACCGGACAATCGGCAAAGTCGGCGCCGACAACACCAAGAACTCAACGCGGTCGCCTCCAGTAACCCTGAGTTTATGCACTGGTCAGAGAAGCCCATCAACTGGAGCCGGGACGACCACCCAGAGGTGATGCCGTCTCCTGGCTCCTATGCCCTTGTTTTGGATGCTACCCTGGCAATGGAGAGGCGCGCCGCTCATTTCTCCCCCGTGCTGATAGACGGCGGGAGCAGTATCAACATTCTGTACCGAGATACAATGGAGAAGCTCAACATCAAGCCGAAGCAACTCATGCCTAGCCGGATTGTGTTCCATGGCATCGTACCCGACCTTTCCTGCTCACCAATTGGCAAGATCAATATGGATGTCCTCTTTGGAGACAAGGATCATTTCCGCCGAGAGGCAATATGGTTCGAGGTAGTGGATTTGGAGAGCCCGTACCACACACTGCTTGGCCGACCAGCGTTGGCCAAGTTTATGGTTGTGCCCCACTATGCCTACCTCAAGATGAAGATGCCGAGTTCCAAGGGCATTATCACCATAGCCGAAGACTACAAGAAGTCTTCTGAGTGTGCAACAGCCAGTAGTCGGCTGGCCGAGTCCCTCATGATCGCCGAAGAAAAGAAGATGCTGGATCGAGTTGTGGCCTTGGCTGGCAAGCGGCCGGCCTTGTCTCCTGACCCCAAAGAATGTGAAGCTCAAGGTTCTTTCCAGCCGTCCAAGGAGACAAAGAAGATACCCCTGGACCTAGAGCACCCAGAGAGGCACGCTGTCATAGGCACAGGCCTTGACAGCAAATAGGAAGGCGAGCTCGCCGATTTCCTCCGTGAGAATCGGGACGTCTTTGCATGGTCTCCCAAAGACATGCCGGGTGTCGCGACGGATTTCGCCGAGCAAAAGCTACACGTTCGATCTGACGCAAAGCCAGTCAGGCAACCCTTGCACCGCCTGTCAGAAGAGAAGAGAAGAGTAGTCGGAAAAGAAATAGCCCGGCTTCTGGTAGCCGGCTTCATTATGGAAGTGTTCTTTCCAGAATGGCTTGCCAACCCGGTCCTCGTGTTGAAGAAAAACAAGCAGTGGCGCATGTGCATCGATTACACCAGCCTCAACAAAGCCTGCCCCAAAGATCCGTTCGCCCTGCCAAGGATTGACCAAGTGAAAGACTCCCCAGCCGGATGCGAGCTGTTGAGTTTCTTGGATGCTTATTCCGGCTACCACCAGATAAAGTTGAACCCGGCTGATCGCTTGAAGACCGCCTTCATCACCCCATTCGGAGCTTTCTGTTACCTGACTATGACATTTGGCTTCAGAAATGCCGGTGCCACTTTTCAGCGTTGCATGCAGAAATGCCTTCTCAAGCAACTCGGCAGAAATGCCCACATCTATGTAGACAATGTTGTGGTGAAGACGGAGAAACGCGGCACCCTGCTGGAAGACCTCAAGGAAACCTTTGAGAATTTACGCCGGTTTCAGATCAAGCTCAACCCGGAGAAGTGCGTGTTCGGGGTACCAGCCGGCCAGCTTCTAGGCTTCCTGATCTCTGAGCGCGGCATCTAATGCAACCCAGTGAAGATCAAGGCCATAGAGAGAATGAAGGTCCCTACCAAGTTGCGAGACGTCCAAAAATTCACCGGATGCCTGGCGTCTTTGAACCGCTTCATGAGCCGGCTCGGAGAGAAGGCTCTCCCCCTCTACCAAATTATGAAGAAGTCCGCTCACTTTGAGTGGAATGACCAGGCGGATCAAGCTTTCCACGAGCTAAAAAAGATGCTGTCCACACCGCCTGTTTTGGCGGCCCCAACTGAGAAGGAGCCCATGCTCCTCTACATCGCCGCCACCAGCCGGGTAGTCAGCACAGTCATTGTGGTTTAGCGCCCAGAAGAAGGCCGAGCTCAGCTAGTCCAGAGGCCGGTATATTATTTGAGCGAAGTATTATCCACCTCAAAACAGAACTGCCCGCACTATCAGAAAATGTGCTATGGTGTGTACTTTGCCTCCAAGAAACTCAAGCCCTACTTTCAAGAGCATCCCATCACGGTCATATGCACTGCCCCGCTTGCCGAGATCATAGGCAGCCGAGGCGCATCCGGCTGAGTGGCGAAATGGGCCATTGCGCTGGCTCTGTACACAATCTACTATCAGCCCTGAAGGAAACATGCCCTAGAGGCAATAATAAAGTTATTATTTATTTCCTTATATCATGATAAATGTTTATTATTCATGCTAGAATTGTATTAACCGGAAACATAATACATGTGTGAATACATAGAAAAACATAGTGTCACTAGTATGCCTCTACTTGACTAGCTCGTTTATCAAAGATGGTTATGTTTCCTAGCCATGGACAAAAGAGTTGTCATTTGATTAACGGGATCACATCATTAGGAGAATGATGTGATTGACATGACCCATTCCGTTAGCCTAGCACTTGACCGTTTAGTATATTGCTATTACTTTCTTCATGACTTATACATGTTCCTGTAACTATGAGATTATGCAACTCCCATTTACCGGAGGAACACTTTGGGTGCTACCAAACGTCACAACGTAACTGGGTGACTATAAAGGAGTACTACAGGTGTCTCCAAAGGTACATGTTGGGTTGGCGTATTTTGAGATTAGGTTTTGTCACTCCGATTGTCGGAGAGGTATCTCTGGGCCCTCTCGGTAATGCACATCACTACAAGCCTTGCAAGCAATGTAGCTAATGAGTTAGTTACGAATGATGCATTACATAACGAGTAAGGATACTTGCGTAACGAGATTGAACTAGGTATTGATACCGACGATCGAATCTCGGCAAGTAACATACTCGATGACAAAGGAACAACGATGTTGTTATGCGGTTTGACCGATAAAGATCTTCGTAGAATATGTAGGAGCCAATATGAGCATCCAGGTTCCGCTATTGGTTATTGACCGAGAATAGTTCTAGGTCATGTCTACATAGTTCTCGAACCCGTAGGGTCCGCACGCTTAACGTTACGATGACAGTTATATTATGAGTTTATGAGTTTTGATGTACGGAAGGAGTTTGGAGTCCCGGATGAGATCGGGGACATGACGAGGAGTCTCTAAATGGTCGAGACGTAAAGATCGATATATTGGACGACTATATTCGGAGTTCGGAAAGGTTCCGAGTGATTCGGTATTTTTCGGCACCGGAGAGTTACGGAATTCGCCGGGAGTATATGGGCCTTATTGGGCTTTAGGGAAAGAGAGAGGAGAGGTTGGGCGCCCCAAGGCCTAGTCCGAATGGACTAGGGGGAGGGCGCCCCTCCTTCCTTCTCTTCTCTTTCCCTTTCCTGGCGCTACTCCTACTACTTGGAAGGGGGAATCCTACTCCCGTGGGAGTAGGACTCCTCCTTGTGCGCCTCCTCCTAGGCCGCCACCCTCCCTTGTTCCTTTATATACGGGCAGGGGGGCACCCTAGAACACACAAGTTGATCTATGTGATCGCTCCTTAGCCGTGTGTGGTGCCCCTCCACCATATTCCACCTCGGTCATATCGTCATGAGTTTAGGCGAAGCCTGCGCCGTAGAACATCATCATCGCCACCACGCCGTCGGCCGACGAACTCATCCCCGACACTTTGCTGGATCAGAGTCCAGGAATCGTCATCGAGCTAAACGTGTGTTGAACTCGGAGGTGCCGTACGTTCGGTACTTGGATCGGTCGGATCGTGAAGATGTACGACTACATCAACCGCGTTGTCATAACGCTTCCGCTTATGGTCTACGAGGGTACGTGGACAACACTCTCCCCTCTTGTTGCTATGCATCACCATGATCTTGCGTGTGCGTAGGAATTTTTTTGAAATTACTACGTTCCCCAACAGTGGCATCCGAGCCTGGTTTTATGCGTAGATGTCATATGCACGAGTAGAACACAAGTGAGTTGTGGGCGATATAAGTCATACTGCTTACCAGCATGTCATACTTTGGTTCGGCGGTATTGTGAGATGAAGCGGCCCGGACCGACATTACGCGTACGCTTACGCGAGACTGGTTTCACCATTACGAGCACTCGTGCTTAAAGGTGGCTGGCGGGTGTTTGTCTCTCTCACTTTAGCTGAATCGAGTGTGGCTACGCCCGGTCCTTGCGAAGGTTAAAACAACACTAACTTGACAAACTATCGTTGTGGTTTTGATGCGTAGGTAAGAACGGTTCTTGCTAAGCCCGTAGCAGCCACGTAAAATTTGCAACAACAAAGAAGAGGACGTCTAACTTGTTTTTGCAGGGCATGTTGTGATGTGATATGGTCAAGATGTGATGCTATATTTATTGTATGAGATGATCATGTTTTGTAACCGAGTTATCGGCAACTGGCAGGAGCCATATGGTTGTCGCTTTATTGTATGAAATGCAAACGCCCTGTAATTGCTTTACTTTATCACTAAGCGGTAGCGATAGTTGTAGAAGCAATAGATGGCGTAACAACAACGATGCTACGATGGAGATCAAGGTGTCGCGTCAGTGATGATGGTGATCGCGATGGTGCTTCAAAGATGGAGATCACAAGCACAAGATGATGGTGGCCATATCATATCACTTATATTGATTGCATGTGATGTTTATCCTTTATGCATCTTATCTTGCTTTGATTGACGGTAGCATTTTAAGATGATCTCTCACTAAAATTATCAAGAAGTGTTCTCCCTGAGTATGCACCATTGTGAAAGTTCTTCGTGCTGAGACACCACGTGATGATCGGGTGTGATAGGCTCTACGTTCAAATACAACGGGTGCAAAACAGTTGCACACGCGGAATGCTCAGGTTAAACTTGACGAGCCTAGCATATAACTGATATGGCCTCGGAACATGGAGACCAAAAGGTCGAGCGTGAATCATATAGTAGATATGATCAAAATATTGATGTTCACCGTTGAAACTACTCCATCTCACGTGACGATCAGACATAGTGTAGTTGATATGGATCATGTAATCACTTAGAAGATTAGAGGGATGTCTATCTAAGTGGGAGTTCTTTAGTAATATGATTAATTGAACTTTAATTTATCATGAACTTAGTCCTGGTAGTATTTTGCAAATTATGTTATAGATCAATAGCTCGCGTTGTTGCTTTCATATGTTTATTTTGATATGTTCCTAGAGAAAACTGTGTTGAAAGATGTTAGTAGCAATGATGCGGATTGGATCTGTGATCTGAGGTTTATCCTCATTGCTGCACAAAAAATTTATGTCCTTAATGCACCGCCTGGTGACAGACCTATTGCAGGAGCAGATGCAGACGTTATGAACGTTTGGCTAGCTCAATATGATGACTACTTGATAGTTTAGTGCACCATGCTTAACGGCTTAGAATCGGGACTTCAAAGACGTTTTGAACGTCATGGACCATATGGGATGTTCCAGGAATTGAAGTTGATATTTCAAGCAAATACCCGAGTTGAGAGATATGAAGTCTCCAACAAGTTCTATAGCTGAAAGATGGAGGAGAATCGCTCAACTAGTGAGCATGTGCCCAGATTGTCTGGGTACTTCAATCGCTTGAATCAAGTTGGAGTTAATCTTCCAGATAAGATAGTGATTGACAGAATTCTCTAGTCACCATCACTGAGTTACAAGAACTTCGTGATGAACTATAGTATGCAAGGGATGACGAAAACGATTCCCAAGCTCTTCGTGATGTTGAAATAGACGAAGGTAGAAATCAAGAAAGAGCATCAACTGTTGATGATTGACAAGACCACTAGTTTCAAGAAAAGGGCAAAGGGAAAGAAAGGGAAACTTCAAGTAGAATGGCAAACAAGTTGTCACTCCCGTGAAGAAGCCCGAAGCTGGACCTAAGCCTGAAACTGAGTGCTTCTACTGCAAAGGAAATGGTCACTGGAAGTGGTACTACTCCAAATATTTGGTGGATAAGAAGGGTGGCAAAGTGAACAAGGGTATATTTGATATACAGGTTATTGATATGTGCCTTACTAGTGTTTATAGTAGCCCCTGAGTATTTGATACTTGTTCGGTTGCTAAGATTAGTAACTCAAAACAGGAGTTACGAATAAACAGAGACTAGTTGAAGGGGAAGTGACGATGAGTGTTGGAAGTAGTTCTAAGATTGATATGATCATCATCGCACACTCCCTTAACTTCCGGGATAAGTGTTAAACCTAAATAAATGTTATTTAGCGTTTGCATTGAGCATGAATATGATTTGATCATGTTTATTGCAATATGGTTATTCATTTAAATTAAAGAATAATTGTTGTTCTGTTTACATGAATCAAACCTTCTATGGTCATACACACCAACGAAAATGGTTTGTTGGATCTCGATTGTAGTGATACACATATTCATAATATTGAAGCCAAAAGATGCAAAAGTTAATAATGATAGTGCAACTTATTTGTGGCACTGCCGTTTAAGTCATATTCGTGTAAAGCACATGAAGAAACTCCATGCTGATGGGATTTTGGAATCACTTGATTATGAATCATTTGATGCTTGCGAACCGTGCCTTTTGGGTAAGATGACTAAAACTCCGTTCTCCGGAACAATGGAACAAGCTACTGACTTATTGGAAATAATACATACCGATGTATGCGATCCAATGGGTGTTGATGCTCGTGGCAAGTATCGTTATTTTCTGACCTTCACAAGATGATTTGAGCAGATATGGGTATATCTACTTGATGAAACATAAGTCTGAAATAGTTGAAAGGTTCAAAGAATTTCAGAGTGAAGTTGAAAAATCATCGTAACAAGAAAATAAAGTTTTTGCGATCTGATCGCGGAGACGAATATTTGAGTTACGAGTTTGGTCTTCAATTAAAACAATGTGGAATAGTTTCACAGCTCATGCCACCTGGAACACCACAACATTATGGTGTGTCCGAACGTCATAACCACACTTTATTGGATATGGTGCGATCTATGATGTCTCTTACTGATTTACCCCTATTGTTTTGCGGTTATGCATTAGAGACAGCTGCATTCACGTTAAAAAGGGCACCATCTAAATCCGTTGAGACAACACCATATGAATTGTGGTTTAGCAAGAAACCCAAGTTGTCGTTTATTAAAGTTTGGGGCTGTGATGCTTATGTGAAAAAGTTTCATCCTGATAAGCTCAAACCCAAATTGGAGAAGTGTGTCTTCATAGAATACCCAAAGGAAACTGTTGGGTACACCTTCTATAACAGATCCAAAGGCAAGATATTCATTGCTAAAAATGGATCCTTTCTAGAGAAGGAGTTTCTCTCGAAAGAAGTGAGTGGGAGGAAAGTAGAGCTTGATAAGGTAATTTGTACCTTCTCCCGAATTGGAAAGTAGTTCATCACAGAAATCAGTTCCAGTGATTCCTACACCAATTAGTGAAGAAGCTAATGATGATGATCATAAAGCTTCAGATCAAGTTACTACCGAACTTTGTAGATCTTCCAGATTAAGATCCACACCAGAGTGGTACGGTAATCCTATTCTGGAAGTCATGTTACTAGACCATGATGAACCTACGAACTATGAGGAAGCGATGATGAGCCCAGATTCCGCGAAATGGCTTGAGGCCATAAAATCTGAGATATGATCCATGTATGAGAACAAAGTATGGACTTTGATTGACTTGCTCGATGATCAGCAAGCCATGTTAAATAAATGGATCTTCAAGGGGAAGACGGACACTGATAGTAGTGTTACTATCTACTAAGCTCGACTTGTTACAAAAGGTTTTCAACAAGTTCAAGGTGTTGAATATGATGAGATTTTCTCACTCGTATCGATGCTTAAGTCTGTCCGAATCATGTTAGCAATTGCCACATTTTATGAAATCTGGCAAAAGGATGTCGAAACTGCATTCCTTAATGAATTTATTAATGAAGAGTTGTATATGATGCAACCAGAAGGTTTTGTTAATCCTAAAGGTGCTAACAAAGTGTGCAAGCTCCAGCGATCCATTTATGGACTGGTGCAAGCCTCTCGGAGTTGGAATATACGCTTTGATGAGTTGATCAAAGGATATGGTTTTATACAGACTTTTGGAGAAGCCTGTATTTACAAGAAAGTGAGTGGGAGCTCAGTAGCATTTCTGATATTATATGTGTACGACATATTGTTGATTGGAAATGATATAGAATTTCTGGATAGCATAAAAGGATACTTGAATAAAAGTTCTTCAATGAAATACCTCTGTAAAGCTACATACATATTGAGCATCAAGATCTATTGAGATAGATCAAGACGCTTGATAAGATTTTCAATGAACACATACCTTGACAAGTTTTTGAAGTAGTTCAAAATGGAACAGTCAAAGAAAGAGTTCTTGCCTGTGTTGCAAAGGTGTGAAATTGAGTAAGACTCAAATCCCGACCACGGCAGAAAATAGAAAAGAGAATGAAAGTCATTCCCTATGCATCAGTCATAGGTTCTATAAAGTATGCTATGCTATGTACCGGACCTATTGTATACCTTGCACTGAATTGGGAAATGGAGTACAATAGTGATCTAGGAGTAGATCACTGAACATTGGTCAAGAATATCCTTAGTGAGGACTAAGGAAATATTTCTCGATTATGGAGGTGATAAAAGAGCCCGTCGTAAAAATTTACATCAGTGCAAACTTTTACACTGATCCAGATGACTCTAAGTCTCAATCTGGATACATATTGAAAGTGGGAGCAATTAAGCTAGAGTAGCTCCATGCAGAGCATTGAAGACATAGAATATTTGCAAAATACATACGGCTCTGAATGTGACAGACCCGTTGACTAAACTTCTCTCACGAGCAAAACATGATCATACCTTAGTACTCTTTGGGTGTTAATCACATAGCAATGTGAACTAGATTATTGACTCTAGTAAACCCTTTGGGTGTTGATCACATGACGACGTGAACTATGGGTATTAATCACATACAGATGTGAATATTGGTGTTAAACCACATGGCGATGTGAACTAGATTATTGACTCTAGTGCAAGTGGGAGACTGAAGGACATATGCCCTAGAGGCAATAATAAAGTTATTATTTATTTCCTTATATCATGATAAATGTTTATTATTCATGCTAGAATTGTATTAACCAGAAACATAATACATGTGTGAATACATAGACAAACATAGTGTCACTAGTATGCCTCTACTTGACTAGCTCGTTTATCAAAGATGGTTATGTTTCCTAGCCATGGACAAAAGAGTTGTCATTTGATTAACGGGATCACATCATTAGGAGAATGATGTGATTGACATGACCCATTCCGTTAGCCTAGCACTTGATCATTTAGTATATTGCTATTACTTTCTTCATGTCTTATACATGTTCCTGTAACTATGAGATTATGCAACTCCCATTTACCGGAGGAACACTTTGGGTGCTACCAAACGTCACAACGTAACTGGGTGACTATAAAGGAGTACTACAGGTGTCTCCAAAGGTACATGTTGGGTTGGCGTATTTCGAGATTAGGTTTTGTCACTCCGATTGTTGGAGAGGTATCCCTGGGCCCTCTCGGTAATGCACATCACTATAAGCCTTGCAAGCAATGTAGCTAATGAGTTAGTTACGGAATGATGCATTACATAATGAGTAAAGAGACTTGCCGGTAATGAGATTGAACTAGGTATTGGATACCGATGATCGAATCTCGGGGAAGTAACATACCGATGACAAAGGAACAACGATGTTGTTATGCGGTTTGACCGATAAAGATCTTCGTAGAATATGTAGGAGCCAATATGAGCATTCGGGTTCCGCTATTGGTTATTGACCGAGAATAGTTCTAGGTCATGTCTACATAGTTCTCGAACCCGTAGGGTCCGCACGCTTAACGTTACGATGACAGTTATATTACGAGTTTATGAGTTTTGATGTACTGAAGGAATTCGGAGTCCCAGATGAGATCGGGGACATGACGAGGAGTCTCAAAATGGTCGAGACGTAAAGATCGATATATTGGACGACTATATTCGGAGTTCGGAAAGGTTCTGAGTGATTCGGGTATTTTTTGGAGTACCGGAGAGTTACGGGAATTCGCCGGGGAGTATATGGGCCTTATTGGGCTTTAGGGGAAAGAGAGAGGAGAGGTTGGGCGCCCCCAAGGCCTAGTCCGAATTGACTAGGGGAGGGGCTGCGCCTCCTTCCTTCCCTTCTCTTCCCCTTTCCTTGACTCCTACTCCTACTACTTGAAGGGGGAATCCTACTCCCGTGGGAGTAGGACTCCTCCTGGTGCGCCTCCTCCTGGGCCGCCACCCTCCCTTGTTCCTTTATATACGGGGCAGGGGCATCCTAGAACACACAAGTTGATCTACGAATCGCTCCTTAGCCGTGTCGGTGCCCCCTCCACCATATTCCACCTCGGTCATATCGTCATGAGTTTAGGCGAAGCCTGCGCCGTAGAACATCATCAACGCCACCACGCCATCGTCCGACGGAACTTATCCCCGACACTTTGCTGGATCGAGTCCGGGATCGCCATCGAGCTGAACGTGTGCTGAACTCGGAGGTGCCGTGACGCTCGGTACTTGGATCGGTCGGATCGTGAAGACGTACGACTACATCAACCGCGTTGTCATAACGCTTCCGCTTACGGTCTACGAGGGTACATGGACAACACTCTCCTCTCTCATTGCTATGCATCACCATGATCTTGCGTGTGCGTAGGAATTTTTTTGAAATTACTACGTTCCCCAACAAGCCCCGCACCGCCATCAAGTCCCAAGCACTGGCCAACTTCCTCATCGACTGGGTCGAGACCCAGTACCTGCCGCCGGCCCCCGACTCCACTCATTGGTGGATGCATTTTGATGGATCCAAGATGCGCACTGGCTTGGGAGCCGGCATCGTCCTCACCTCTCCCAATGGAGACAAACTCAGATACACATTGCAAATCCACTTTGCCGCCTCCAACAATGTGGCCGAGTACGAGGCGCTCATACACGGGCTCCGGCTAGCCAAGGAACTCGGCATCCGCCGGATCTTGTGTTATGGCGACTTGGACTTAGTGGTACAACAAGCATCCGGCGACTGGGATGCCAAGGACGCAAACATGGCAAGCTACCGTTTCCTCGTCCAGCAGCTCAGCGGATATTTCGAGCGGTGCGAGTTCCTTCACGTGCCACGAGCCGACAACGAGCAAGCAGATGCCCTGGCACGAATAGGCTCCACCCGACAAGCTATACCAATCGGCGTCGCCCTCCGACGCCTCCTCAAGCCATCTGTCAAGCCGTCTCCGGAATCCAGTTCCATCTTCGTGCCGCCTGACCCCGACGCAGTCGGATCCGACTTCGGGGACCAGGCAGGCGGCCCGGGGACTTGGCAGCCGGCTTGGGGACTGCCATAGTCGAACCCGGCCCAGGAACTGCCATAGTCGAACCCGGCTCGGGGACTGCAGCGGCACAGCAGGCGGAGGCCGACTCCAACTCCTCACAACCCAGCCCGCCCACCCTAGTTGCAGTAGCCGTCTTGGCAATCAAAGAAATCACAGCTCCATCATGGGCTCAGCCCATCCTCCGTTTTCTGGTGAATGGAGAACTACCGACTGACGAGATCTCGGCCAAACAAGTCCAACACCGAGCCGGAGCCTACACAATAATGAATCAAGAGCTAGTTAGGCGTAGTGCTACCGGAGTCTTCCAGCGCTACGTCGAGCAAGAGAAGGGCATAGCAATCCTTGAAGACATCCACCAAGGCGAATGCGGCCACCATGCCGCCTCCAGGGCGCTCGTCGCCAAGGCCTTCCGCCATGGATTCTTCTGGCCGACTGCATTGGAGGATGCCAAGGAACTAGTCAAACACTGCAAAGGGTGCCAAGTCTTCGGCTCCAAGCAACACCTGGCCCTTTGCCGTCTGGGGGCTGGACATGGTCGGACCATTCAAGACGGCGCGCGGCGACATGACACATCTCTTGTCGCCGTAGACAAATTTACCAAGTGGATTGAAGCAAAGCCGATCAAGAAACTGAATGGGCCGACTGCCGTGACATTCATTGCTGACATTACAACCCGGTATGGCATACCACACAGCATCATCACCGACAACGGCACGAATTTTGCCAAGGGAGCATTGGCACATTTCTGCGCAACACAGGGCATCCGACTGGACTTAGCGTCCGTTGCCCACCCGCAGTCAAACGGCCAAGTCGAGCGAGCAAACGGCCTCATCCTCTCCGGCATCAAGCCCCGACTGGTCGTGCCACTGGAGCATTCGGCCGGCTGCTAGCTCGACGAGCTACCGGCCGTCCTCTGGACTCTGCGCACTACTCCAAACAAGTCGACCAGCTTCACCACCTTCTTCCTTGTATATGGTGCTGAGGTTGTCATCCCAACTGACATCGAGTTCGACTCACCCCGAGTCACCATGTACACGGAGGCCGAGGCCAAGGAAGCAAGAGAAGACGGCGTCGACTTGCTGGAAGAAAGCCGGCTGTTAGCCCTCAGCCGGTCCGCCATCTACCAACAAGGACTACGCTGTTACCACGGTCGGAGAGTGAAGCCAAGAACTTTCCAAGAGGGAGACCTTGTGCTCCGGCGGATACAGCGAACAGCCGGCCAACACAAGCTCTCGGCCCATTGAGAAGGCCCCTTCGTCATCAGTCGGGCTCTGGGAAACGACTCCTATTAACTAATTGACGCGCAAAAGCTGAAGGCACGCAAGAGAGACGACTCCGGCAAGGAGTCGGAGCGCCCGTGGAACGCCAATCTTCTTCGAAGATTTTACAGTTGAAATGCAGTATGTATCACGCTACCTTTTGTATTAAGTATGAGACAACGGGCCCCTGAGGAGTTCTCGGGGACTACCCTATTTTATCTATGTATGCCGGGTATCACACCCATGATTACCCTACTGCATTTACTTTCTCCGTCCGGCACCGGGTTCGACTAGTCGGCCCGGGGACTTGCCGCCTTGAGTTATGTCCAAGTTCTACCTGCAGTCAGACAAGTAATGTGCCGGCACCCAAGCCCTCTCTTGCGAGAGTCACGGCTCAAAGAATTAGCTGCCCGACTAGCAAGATGTAAAGGCGGAAAGGATGCCCACATGAAAAATGGCTAAGGACTAACGAACTTACTTAACACAAGCCGGCTTCCCCCCTCGCCAACCGACCGTCAAAGTAGTCGGCTGGCCGGCTTCCTTTCCTACTCTGGCACAATCTAAGAAAGCTTGAGCCCTTGCCTTCTTAGACGGCCGAATTCCTTACCCAACCACAGACTGCAGAGCAGCTGTTCGGCTGGGAAGGCGGCAAAGGAAAAAAGCAGAAAGATAAAAAGCAAGTTCGCATGGAAGCCAAGCACGTGCATAATAATATTTACACCCAAAGCCTTCAAAAGGCCGGCATTCAACGAAGTTTGAATACACCCCCAGTGGGTGGAATTGCGCAAAATAACAAGTCTGTTCAAAGAGTGACTAGCAGGAAAGTAAAACGGTGAGTCAAGCCAAGGGAGCGCCCGGAGCTTCAGGAAGAACGGTGGAGACGGCTGTGTCGGCTGGAGAAGCGGCCGGTTGGCGAGTCTCGTCCTGGTCGTCGCTGGTGGCAGGCGGAGCATTCGCGCGCGCCTTATTGCTGGAGGCATGGTCAGGCTGAGGCTGGCCGGCTACTCCGACATCCAGCACAGCATCTTCGCCGTCTTCCTCCTCCTCCTCGCCCTCGTTGCTGGAGTCAATCTCCTCCGCCGAGTCCTCACCGTCGGCCGGGTTCAGCCCGAACCATTCCTCCGGCTGCGCGACGCCGTCCTCGTTCACCTCAGGAGAAAAGGTGCTGGTGTCAGTGAAGTCGACGATTACTGAAGCACGCTGGATGATAGCCGCCGCGCCTCCCAGCTCTCGCCGACCTCCTTTCGCCAGATGCGCAGCTGATCCAAGTTCAGCCTAGGGTACCAAGCCCGGACGAACTCTAGCGCCCGCCGAGCGCCGGATCGAGCTGCTGAAGCCTTCCAGGCCTCAAGGCGGCCGACGGCTACCTCTAGCCAGTCGGCAGTACGGCTGGGGGTGCGAGGAATTACTTCGCCAGACCAAAGGGCGGTCAGCACCTGTGCTCCGGCACGCTGAAGCCGGTGGAGCATGCAGTAGGCCGGCTGGAGGCTGGCCTCGATCGCCAGAAGCTTCTCCTCAAGCGACCGGTTGGCATCTGGTGCGATCTCAACCCCAGCCTGCCGTCGGGCCTCTCGGTGGGCTTCGATGGCTTGGTTGGCGGCGACAGAGTGGCCAGGAAAGTACTCTTCACAAAGAAGAAGAAACAAAGCAAATCAGGAGATAAACCGACTTGCACGGATAAGCAAAAGGTGAAGAAGAAGGCGGCCTACCGTCAACCAAGTCCTCGAAACGGCCGTTGCTTTCGCTCAGAGCTTGCCTTGCCTTGGCCCAGCACGCCGCGTCGGTCTAATATTCGGCTTTGAGGGCGGCCTCGTTGTCCTGGGCTGCCTTCAGGGCCGCCTTATGGCTTTCCTCCTGGTCGGCCAGTCTCTTGGCCAGGCGGTCACGCTCCTGAGCCAAGGCACTGAGCTCACCCTCCTTGGTGCGAAGGGCGGTCTGGGCCACACCCAGCTGCTGCCTCAAGTCGGCGTTGGCTCCTGCCAGCATGGAAGGAAGAAATTAAGAAAGAAGTCGGCAAGAAGATCGGCCGATCGCCGCCAGCCGCCCAAATCTCGGGACTACACCCGCAGGGTCTGACGCGCCCCACATGAGATGAAAAGACAAAGACACTCACGCCGCCTCCGGCTGATCGGGCGGCCCTTTGTCTGCCTCCGACCGGGAGTTGAAGGTAGCGACGTGGAGGTTGTGGTAATCCCGCAAACAGACGAAGAAGCAAGCAAGAGCAAATCAAGAAACAAAGTTCAAAGAGTTCCAAGCCACCGCCAAAGAGCTGCTCGAACTCGGGATTACACTGAGTGGAGTGGCTGACGCGCCCCCACGGAAAGAAATCAAGAATAAGAGAACTCACCCGAACGACCACCCGTGTCGCAAGAAACTCTCGGGTACACTGCTGCAGCGTGGTGGCTTGGGCCTGAAGCCGGCTGCGGACGTCTTGCGCCGCCAAGTTCAGCGCGGCCTTCCCACCGCCCCGCGTCCACCCTGGCGAAGCTAGCGGTGGCCGATTCCAGTTCATGCGACAACGAGCTGGAACTGGCTGCCCTCTGTGGATCCGGCTCTGAAGCCGCCCTCGCCGCACGGCGACGAGTCGGCGACAAGACCACGAGATCCGCCCGTGCAGTCGCCTGCTCAGGCGGCACCTCGGGCTGGCCGCCTTGGCCGGTACCGGCTGACGGAGGCGGCACCACTTCTCCCTCCAGGACGACTACGTCGCCCTCCTCCCTCTCCGTCAACGGCGGATCGCGGCTGATCTCCTCCGGCGGGGGCTCCGGGACGCCCAGGGGCGCGGAACGGAGGGGGATGACGAGTTGCGGAGGCTGGCCACGCAGGGCCTCCGCCGTCTTCTCTGCGGCCTCGGCCTCCGCCTCGGCCTGGCCGCCGCGTCGCCTGCGCCTCGGCCGACTCGCCCGTCTGCCTCTGAGGCCGGCTCGGCGGAGGCCGCCCTTCGCTCCTCCGCCTCCTGCTCCTCCCACGCCTCCCGCTGCTCCGCCCATCGCTGCTCGATGCTCAGCGAGGGGTCTATAAGTGACGGGAGCCCCAGTTTCTCCCCGCCCCGCCGACTATGGAGGCGGCGGTAGTCCGTTCAAAAGAGAGCGGGGCCCTGGTCGGCAAAATGGAGAAAGGACTTAGAAGAACATCAACCGAAGGAAAGAAAGAAAGGTGCGTAAGGACCAGAACTTACGCCGAGACCGCCTGCGGCTGCTTCACCACCTTGCGGAAGCGGGCCGCCTTCGCGGCCGCCTCGTCCCGCTTGGTTACCGCCGCGGGCACCTTAGGCCTCTTCGGCCGGCCGCCGAAGGGAGTCGGCGCCGCTCGACGCTTCTGTGCGCCGCCTCGTGCGGCCGGCCCGCCGGATGGGCCGGCACCTTGGGGGTCGGATGCCGGCTGACGGCGTGGAGCGGGATCGGCCTCGTCATCGTTGGGCCAGTCTTCAAGGCCGGTGGTGAAGCCGGAGCCGCCTGTCTCGCCGCCGCCCCCCACGGCGTCGTCGTCCAGGGCGGCCACCCCCAAGTCGGGTCGCTGTGGTCTTCCGCCTCGCGCCGGGCGAACTTCGTTCGCCCGCGATCCCGGTCGGAGGATGAAGAAGGGGGTTCTGATTGAAGACAGACCGACTAGTCAAGAGCCGGCCAGGAAAGAGGATTCGGCAACAAAGGAAGAAAGAAAATTTACCATAGGTGATGGATTGGCGCGAGAAAATGGCGCCATGCCATACTGCCAATCTGGCGTGAGCTTGCAGTTGGCGACGTAGTTCACCAGGTACGATACCTCGTCGTGAGGCATCTCCCCGTGCTGAGCCGCTTGTCAGCGCCGCCATCCGATAGATCGATGAGGGCGGCTTTGAAGCGGAAGAATCCGCCGACGGCGGCGGCGATTGTCGGGACCAGTCAGCGGTCCGATCGATGAGCACCGGCCGGTGACGGCTCTAGCGCCACCGCGCGCCGACCGCCCGAGCAGACCATGAAGCCGGCCTCCCAGGCGGCGGGCTGGCTACGTAAGCTGGCAAGTTGACGTAATCGCCATTTGGGGCAACGTTCTTCACATAAAAGTAAGACCGTTGCCAGAGCTTCATCGACTGGATCTGCGCGACAGGAGGGAACGGGTTGTCGCCGGTGGACCTCCTTATGGCGATGAAGGCGCCGCACGGAGCCGGCACGTCGGCGACGACCATGCCGAGCTTGGATTGGAAAAACTCCCCCCAGAGCTCGATGGTGGGGAGGACGCCGAGGAAACCTTCGCACAAGGAGACGAAGGCTGACAGCAGCACCACCGTGTTGGGGGTGAGGTTGTGCGGCTGGAGTTGATAGAAGTCAAGAAACGCGTGGAAGAAGCCACTCGCAGGGAGGCCGACGCCGCGCAGGCAGTGCGAGTAGAAGATCACTCGCTCGCCTTCCTCAAGCGCCGGCGAAATCTCCCTCGCTAGTGCGAGGCGGACTCGCACAAGATCTTCGCTCGGCAGCCGCTGCGTCTTGCGGAGAAACTCGATGTGCTTGTCGCGGACGGTGGAGCCGTCCCAAGAGCTCAATATCGGAGCCATGGCGGAGAGCGTCCGGCACGGGGGCAGCAAGCTTGTGGCGCGCTGGGTACAGGAAAGAATGGCAGAGCGGGAGCATGGCGAGTAGCTACCACAACGAGGAAGAAGAGGGAGGAGGCAGGACGAGGGCGAGCGTGCGAGTGACTGCTGCTCCCCCTGCCCGCTCCTACTTATAGGCTCGTGCGGCGAAGCCGAGGAGGCGAGGCACGGGGGGGGGGGGCGTGGGATTAACTGCGCCCACTCCCCCACGACCCACGATTATCGCGCCTTGATGGCGAGTGGGAACCGCCGCCAGAAGACGTGCGGTCGGTTTGGGCCACAGAAGACCTGCACATGGGCCGAGGCGTGGAACTGGCGGGCCCCGGCCTGCGACGGCGTCCTGTCACGCGCGTGGGCTGGCAGTCCCTGCCAGCCGAAGGGTGCCACATGGGGCGCGGAAAGCGGGCGGTCAGCCCGCCAGCTGGTTCCCGCCTTCGAATTTTGAGGAGGCTTCGCCGAGAAGGCACGCGCAAGGAAGGCCGGCTCCTAGCTGCCGGCTCCTCGGGATAGGAAGCTGGCCGAGCTTCACGATTCCTCCTTTCGGCCGCGAAGCCCAACCAGCTTCGGGGACTACTGTCGGAGTAAATGACTACGGGTAGCCTAACCGGCTCCCTTAGGCCCTCAGAAAAAACTATGGGTAGATCGGGCCTTGAAGCACCTGAGACACGGAGCCGCCTTCCTCGGCCGGCTATCGCATAGGCCGGCTAGTCGAAGGCGGCCCGGCCATAAAACAACCTTTGAAGGACGCCACGATCGGGCTGACTCCAAGAAGCCGGCCAATGAAGGACCGACTCCCAGAAGGCGGCCCACGAAGGGCCGACTCCAAGAAGCAAGCGGCCGAAGGCCGCCTCCTAAAGTCCACCCCCATAAAGTGGCGGGACGGGGCGTGGCTACAGCGAACCCTGCCACCCCCGAATCCCGGTGTACGCATGGCTACAGTACGCCGTACGGGGCGGCCATCCCGCGTCCGGCGTGGCACTGTTGCCATGCGGATCATGACGCCATCCACAACGGGTTGCCAGTACGGCCCGCAGGCGGCGGGCCCCTTCGGTCAGAGAGACATCCGAAGGCGGCCCAGCCTCCCTCAGCCGGCCTAAGGCCGGGCCGGCTTCCTATAGCCGGCTTGCTCCCCCCCTCGGGGCTCGTGCACCATTAAGCAAACAAGATGAGGTAAGGCTACAGTGGGAGCCCGCAAGGCACCGACACTGTAGCCATGCTTACCACGACAAAGTCCTCATCATCAGAGGCATGGCAACAGTAACCAGCCCCCGACAAGATCCCCCAAGCGGTGGGGCCGGCCTATCGACCAACGACCGGCAGCCGGCGGGACCCACCAGTCCGCAGGCCCCAGAAGCCGGCGGAGAAGGCGGTGGTCTTAGACACTGACGGCCTGGGCCCGCACCCAGCCGGATTACCATTGTACCCCCGGGGGGTAGGCCTATATAAACCCCCCGGGACACCCTTGCAAAGAGTTGATCTCAGAGAGTTTTAGACACTACCATCAGGAGAGGAGAGAGCTAGCCTTGCCCTTCTTCCTCCTACCACTGAACAGCTCAAGGAGCCTCTTGTAGCTTCTTATCGATCTAGTGATCATGCGGAGACCCCGCAGAGCAGGAGTAGGGGTATTATCTCCACGGAGAGCCCCCAACCTAGGTAAGATCCGCCAAGCATGTCTTTGCCTTTATCCTGCTTCTGCACCACCGGCGATGTCTTACTGGCTCCCACAATGATAAGCCATCCGTTGGCATATGTCGCACCTACCACCCGACAGGGAGACTCTCTTATTCAATTTGCACAAAATTAAATATTTCCCTTAAGGCAGCTTGTTTCTTATGAGCGGGGAAATATTTTGCAGAGAAGTAATAAATCATATCCTGGGGACTACGCACACAACCAGGAGCAAGAGAATTAAACCATATCTTAACATCACCCTTTAGTGAGAAAGGAAACAATTTAAAAATATAGTAATAGTGAATTTTTTTTCCTCATGAGTGAATAGGGTGGCTATATCATTCAATTTAGTAAGATGTGCCACAACAGTTTCAAATTCATAGCCATAGAAAGGATCAGATTCAACCAAAGTAATTAACTCAGGATCGACAGAGAATTCATAATCCTTATCAGTAACACAGATAGAAGTAGCAAAAGCAGGGTCATATTGCATTCTAGCATTCAAAGACTTTTCTTTCAGCTTAGAAAATAGTTCCTTAAGATCATATCTATCATTGCAAGCAAGAATGTCTCTAGCAGTTTCTTCATCCATAACATAACCCTCAGGCACAACAGGCAATTCATATCTAGGGGGAGAATATTCATCATCATTTTCCTTAATATCACCAGTTTCAATAATTTCATTCTCTCTAACCCTAGCAAGTTGTTCATCCAGAAATTCACCTAATGGCACATTATTATCAAGCAGAGAAGTAGTATCATCATAAGTATTATGCATAGCAGAAGTGGCATCATCGATAACATGCGACATATCAGAATTAACAGCAGGTGTAGGTGTCGCAAGTTTACTCAAAACAGAAGGCGAATCAAGTGTAGAGCTAGATGGCAGTTCCTTACCTCCCCTCATAGTTCAGGGAAAAAACTTGGTTCTTTGATCTTTCAACTTCCTCATAGTGATCAACAGATATAAATCCCAAGTGACTCAAAGAATAGAGCTATGCTCCCCGGCAACGGCGCTAGAAAATGGTCTTGATATAGGGGATCGCAATAGTTTTCGAGGGTAGAGTATTCAAACCAAATTTATTGATTCGATACAAGGGGAGCCAAACAATATTCTCAAGTATTAGCAGCTGAGTTGTAAATTCAACCTCACCTGAATGACTTAATATCTACAGCAAAGTGTTTAGTAGCAAAGTAGTATGGAAGTAACGGTAACGGTGGCAAAAGGAACAGTAGCCGTTTTGTAGCAATTGTAATAGTGGCAATGGAGAAGTACCTAAGGAAAGATAAATATGAAACGAGCTCATAGGCAATGGATCAATGATGGATAATTATGTCGGATGTAATTCCTCATGCAACAATTAAAACATAGGGTGACATAGAACTAGCTCCAGTTCATCAATGTTATGTAGGCATGTATTCCGAATATAGTCATACGTGCTTATGGAAAAGAACTTGCATGACATCTTTTGTCCTACCCTGCCGTGGCAGCGGGGTCCTATTGGAAACTAAGGGATATTAAGGCCTCCTTTAATAGAGTACCAGACCAAAGCATTTGCACTTAGTGAATACATGAACTCCTCAAACTAGGGTCATCACCAGGAAAGTGTCCTGACTATTGTCACTCCAGGGTTTGCCGGATCATCACACGTAGTAGGTGGCTATAACTTGCAAGATAGGATCAAGAACACTCATATATTCATGAAACATAATAGGTTCAGATCTAAAATCATGGCACTCGGGCCCTAGTGACAAGCATTAAGCATGGCAAAGTCATAGCAACATCAATCTTAGAACATAATGGATACTAGGGATCAAACAATAACAAAACTAACTCGATTACATGGTAAATCTCATCCAACCCATCACCGTCCAGCAAGCCTGCGATGGGATTACTCATGCATGGTGGTGAGCATCATGAAATTGGTGATGGAGGATGGTTGATGGTGACGATGGCGACGGATTCCCCTCTCCGGGGCCTCGAACGGACTCCAGATCAGCCCTCCCAAGGAAGAACGGGGCTTGGCGGTGGCTCCATATCATAAAACGCGATGAATCCTTCTCCCCTATTGTTTTCTCCCCGAACATGAATACATAGAGTTGGAGTTGAGGTCGGTGGAGGTCCAGGGGACCCACGAGGCAGTGGGCACACCCAAGGGGGGGTTGCACCCTCGTGGACAGGGTGTGGACCCCCTTCTGCTGATTCTTTTGCCAATATTTTTTATTAATTCCAAAACGTGACTCCGTGGAGTTTCAGGTCATTCCGAGAACTTTTATTTCTGCACAAAATAACATCATGGCAATTTTGCTGAAAACAGCATCAGTCCGGGTTAGTTCCATTCAAATCCTGCAAGTTATGTCCAAAACAAGGGCAAAAGTATTTGGAAAAGTAGGTACATTGGAGATGTATCAACTCCCCCAAGCTTAACCTTTGCTTGTCCTCAAGCAATTCAGTTGACAAACTGAAAGTGACAAGGAAAAACTTTTACAAACTCTGTTTGATCTTGTTGTTGCAAATATGTAAAGCCAACATTCAAGTTTTCAGCAAAGATTATGAACTAACCACATTCACAATAACAATTAGGTCTCACATTTACTCATATCAATGGCATAATCAACTAGCGAGCAATAATAATAAATCTCGGATGACAACACTTTCACAAATAATCATAATATGATATAACAACATGGTATCTCGCTAGCCCTTTCTGAGACCGCAAAACGTAAATGCAGAGCACCCCTGAAGATCAAGGACTGACTAGACATTGTGATTCATGGCAAAAGAGATCCATTCACAGTCATACTCAATGTAAATTAATAGAAATGCATGCAAATGACAACGATGCTCTCCAACTGGTGCTTTTCAATAAGAGGATGATGACTCGACATAAAAGTAAATATATAGGCCCTTCGCAGAGGGAAGCAGGGATTTGAGAGGTGCCAGAGCTCGAGTTTTGAAACAGAGATAAATAATATTTTGAGCGGCATCCTTTCACTGTCAACATAACAACCAAGAGATCTTGATATATTCCATGCTACATACATTATAGGCGGTTCCCAAACAGAATGGTAAAGTTTATACTCCACCACCACCAACGAGCACATTTCACGGCTAGTTTGAAACAATGGGTACCGTCCAACTAACAACAATCTTGGGGGAGTTCCATTTGCAATTATTTTGATTTGATTTGAGCATGGGACTGGGCATCCCGGTTACCAGCCACTTTCTCGTGAATGATGAGCGGAGTCCACTCATCGTGAGAACAACCCACCTAGCATGGAAGATATAGACAACTCTAGTTGATACATGAGCTATTCGAGCATACAAAACAGAATTTCATTTGAAGGTTAGAGTTTGGCACAGACAAATTTACTTGGAACGACAGGTAAATATCGCAAACAGGAAGGTATGGTGGACTCATATAGAATAACTTTGGGGTTTATGGAAGTGGATGCACAAGCAGTATTCCTGCTTAGTACAAGTGAAGGCTAGAAAGAGACTGGGAAGCGACCAACTAGAGAGCGACAACAGTCATGAACATGCATTAAGATTAACCAACAATGAGTGCAAGCATGAGTAGGATATAAATCACCATGAACATAAATATCGTGGAGGCTATGTTGATTTTGTTTCAACTACATGCGTGAACATGTGCCAAGTCAAGCCACTCGAATCATTCAAGGAGGATACCACCCTATCATACCACATCACAACCATTTTAATAGCATGTTGGTGATGGAGGATGGTTGATGACGACGATGGCGATGGATTCCCCTCTTCCGAGCCCCGAACGGACTCCAGATCAGCCCTCCCGAGGAAGAATATGGCTTGGCGGTGGCTCCGTATCATAAAACGCAATGAATCCTTCTCCCCTATTTTTTTCTCCCCGAACGTGAATATATAGTTGGAGTTGAGGTTGGTGGAGGTCCAGGGGGCCCACAAGGCAGGGGCCCCTAGGGGGGCGTCCTGCACCCTTGTGGACAGGGTGTGGGTCCACTTCTATTGATTCTTTCAGTAATATTTTTTATTAATTCCAAAACGTGACTCCGTGGAGTTTCAGGTCATTCTGAGAACTTTTATTTCTGCACAAAAATAACACCATGGCAATTCTGCTAAAAACAGCGTCAGTCCGGGTTAGTTCCATTCAAATCATGCAAGTTAGAGTCCAAAACAAGGGAAAAAGTGTTTGGAAAAGTAGATACGTTGGAGACGTATCAATAGTTAACCTATTAAGCATTCTGCATGCATCAGAGTTCTTCTGAACAGAAGACATGAAAGAACTCATAGGAATAATAGATTGAAAGGAAATCCCTTCACAAATATACTTGCTCCCCTAACAATAGGGTAGAGACTGTCAGCTTTCTTGGCAATCACAAATTTGATGCCAGAAACTTTTCACAAAGTTTGGTGTTGTACTTTTCAGGATCTCCAATTGTATCAACAAAGGCCTTTGAAACGAGATACATCATTATTCAAACTATGTTGTGAACATCTTCGGTTAGAATAGTTATCTACATACAACCTTCTCAAGAACAAAATAACTTACCTCTGCTAGTAGAACTCCATTGTCAAGAGCTTTCTTAACAACACCGATTGCAATTGTTATGAGATATTCCATTCAGATTAATTTTTGTCCTGAAGTCAAGAAGATTTTTTGTCAACTGAAACAGGTTGAGATTTGAAGTTTATAGCATACCGAAGCATACCTTTTTAACATTTTGGCAGATTACACTTTTGGGCATATGACATCAACATCCCACCCAATGGAGCTACTCCTTCAGACTTTCAAATAGATATTTAAAGTGTCAACCTCCCACCCTTTGCTCCTCCTTCACGGTCTTTGAATTTGATAAAGAATGGAAGGACGATAAGCTAACCAAGTTCACCGGTAAATTGCCAATGAAACTGTTGAAGGATCAGGGTGATTGCACAACTTGTTAATTGCTATTTAAACTATTCTGCTTCACTGAATTCACTAATCATGGAAAGTCATGTTACCATGCCGCTCTAGGACTTGATAGTTGTGAAATAATACTAAACATGGTAAAACTACCTAAATAAATTACAGAATTGGCGATCGTAAGATTTTAAATTCATGCAAGGTGAAAAGAATAGATGTGGGAGATATCAAATGGCAGAAGCGGGTTTTCAAAACTAAAAATAGTTTTTGACTTTTACTCAGAAAAGTACATGGAAGCAGTTACGAAAAAAGAGGGAATTATGGAGACTTAAGAGGATATCAACAATCTAGTTGTATTGAAACAATGAGATGTCTGTAGCATAGGTGTTCTTTCTTGTGTCCTCAAGTGCTTAGGTTCATGCACACAGTGTCAGCTTTTGTACAAACTAATCTTGTTTCTTTCCTCACAAATTACCCAAAGTACTGACCACACACAAGAATGCTAATGTATAATTATTTACTCAAAGATTGAAATTTGTATAATTTTAGAATGAACACACCGTATCTTGGGTTGTGGAGCTAGCAATTACAATCCTAACTTGTTGAGCGGAAATTGCAACAATCTCTGCCTCTTTGTGCATTATGGCAACAAACTCCTGATAGTCAAGCAGCTTTGCAACTCTCCTGTGATTAGGTAAAATAAAAAGCATTACTATATACATATACAAAGATCAGTAAAACCAGGAATTACTAAGAATTACATGAATAGTCAAAATGTGTGCAGAAGAATTGTCAAAAAGTATTGAATTCTAACCTTTTGTTGAGTGACCCTCTTCCAATTACTAAAATTAAAATAATGAAACCATTGTACCTATTACACCAAGTAGAATTAATGCTCATGTAAGTAAGGCAATCCTGCATTTGAAGAATGAAACTATTAGATGAAAACACACACTGAAATTAAGTTTGTGAGTATGCATGCCATTGTACGCGTTACACCAAGTAGCATCAATGCTCGTAAGTAAGACAATCCTGCATTGAAAGAATGAAACTATTAGTAGAAAAAACACTGAAATTAAATTAGTGGATATGTGAGGGATCGAGCTAAATGACTTGTGATGTTGGAAAAGCGAGTGGCGATCTTTGTTGCTTGATAAATTCATCGGGTGCATATTTTGTCTCCTTAATGAATAGAGGAATTACCATGGTGCTGCTTCACATACAGAACATTCTCATTCCCTTTTTTTACTTTGGTCATGTACTTACAGTAGGAGATGAACACATAATTGGTAGAAAATATTTCAACCACTGCAAATAGGTATCCATACAACAGCTTCAATGTTGCACTATTACTAAAAAAAGCTTCAAGCTTGTGTATGGAACCCATAATTTACCTAGTGTACCATGTGAAGGATGCAACTGAAGAAAGAAGGTAACAAATTATGGGTTCTTGTGCGGTTGTGCCCATCTCAATACGAAGAGAACATATTATTAAGGTCTTATTATTACTCATAATTCTAGCAACAAAAGAGATTGAATGTGTGCAGTGAAAATTCATTGGCCTCTTTAGGAGGTACCTGGACGGCCTCTTCTAGTGGCCTGGATTTCATTTCAAGATCACTGAGTGGTATGGTTAGTCTGGGAGTGATCATAATGGGAGAAAGTTTACCATTGTGGTCGCCACAAAGCTGAGTCTACCCATGCCTTCAGCGACCAACCATGTGACAGCATGTGCACGGTCCCTCATAAAAAAGTTGATTCCATTTGCACACTGCAAATATCTCCAGTTGAAGTTTAGAGCATCTTCGACCCCGTGCTGCTCGGCTTGGCGAAGAAATCTGGGTCCGAGCCAAACATGGCCGGTGACAGCAAGCCAAGGGAGGATCTGGCAGAGGTGGTCGGTCGGGGTAGCGAGAGGGAGGCCCACCCTGTTGGGATTATGTGTCCTGCAACTATATTCAAATACTTATTATCATTAATATTCATAAACCCATAGCCTGAACATGTTTACCAAATATCACCTAACTAAGTGACTTAGTCAAGGGATTGATACGTCTCCAACATATCTATAATTTTTTATTGTTCCATGCTATTATATTACCTGTTTTGGATGTTTAATAGGCAATTATATGCTATTTTCTATTATTTTTGGGACTAACCTATTAACTGAGGGCCCAGTGCTAGTTTCTGTTTTTTTGCCTATTTTAGAGTTTTGCAGAAAAGGAATACCGAACGCAGTCCAAACGAATGAAACCTTCGCGATGATCTTTCTTGGACCGAAAGCAAACCAGAAGACTTGGAGATGAAGTCGGAGACGCAACGAGGAAGCCACGATGCAGGAGGGTGCGCCCAGGGGGGTAGGGCGCGCCCCCACCCTCGTGGGCCCCTCGTGGCTCCCCTGACCTAGTTCCTTCGCCTATATATACTCCTATACCCTGAAAACATCCAAGAGAGCCATGAAACCACTTTTCCACCGCCGCAACCTTCTGTACTCATGAGAACCCATCCAGGGACCTTTTCCGGCGTCTTGCCGAAGGGGGATTCGATCATGGAGGGCTTCTACATCAACACCATTACCTCTCCGATGAAGCATGAGTAGTTTACCACAGACCTTCGGATCCATAGTTATTAGCTAATTGGCTTCTTCTCTCTCTTTGATTCTCAATACAATGTTCTCCTCGATGTGCTTGGAGATTTATTCGATGTAATATTCTTTTGTGGTGTGCTTGCTGAGATCCGATGAATTGTGGATTTATGATCAAGATTCTCTATGAATATTATTTGGTGCTTCTCTGAATTCTTATATGCACGATTTGATTTCTTTGCAAGTCTCTTCGAATTATTGGTTTAATTTGGCCTACTAGATTGATCTTTCTTGCAATGGGAGAAATGCTTAGCTTTGGGTTCAATCTTGCGGTGTCCTTTCCCAGTGACAGTAGGGGCAGCAAGGCACATATTGTATTATTGCCATCTAGGATAAAAAGATGGGGTTTTCATCATATTGCTTGAGTTAATTCCTCTACATCATGTCATCTTGCTTAATGCGTTACTTCATTCTTTATGAACTTAATACTCTAGATGCATGTTGGATAGCGGTCGGTGTGTGGAGTAATAGTAGTAGATGTAGACAGGAGTCGGTCTACTTGACACAGTTGTGATGCCTATGTTCATGATCATTGCCTTAGATATCATCATATCTATGCGCTTTTCTATCAATGCTCCGAAGTAATTCGTTCACCCACCGTAATATTTGCTATCTTGAGAGAAGCCACAGGTGAAACCTATGGCCCCCTGGTCTCTTTTCCATTATATTGAATCTCGTCTACATCTTGCTAGTTTCCGATATACTATTTTGCAATCTTTACTTTCCAATCTATAAACCAAAAATACCAAAAATATTTACTTTACTGTTTATCTATCTCTATCAGATCTCACATTTGCAAGTGATCGTGAAGGGATTGACAACCCGTTTATCGCATTGGGTGCAAGTTGTTGATTGTTTGTGCATGTATTCGGTGACTTGTGCGTTGTCTTCTACAGGATTATACCTTGGTCCTCAAAACTGAGGGAAATACTTATGCTACTGTGTGCCGTTGCCGGGGAGATCTACGCCAAGTCAAGCCATACCAAGTACCAATCATAAACTCTTCTCCCTTGCATATATTATTCTCCATTCGCCTCTCGTTTTCCTCTCCCCCACTTCTAAAACTATTTTCAAAATCCTTTGCCTTTTCTTTGCCCCTCTTCCGTTCGTCTATTTTCGCTTGCTTCTTGTGTGCTTGTGTGTTGGTGTGCCTGTTTGCTTTGATGGCTCTGCCAAAAAGTATTGATCCTCACCTTAGGAGGTTGGAAGAAATTGAAAACAATGTTAGAAGCTTTATGTCTTTACAATTTGAGCATAATAATTTCTTCAGAAACGAGCTTAAAGAACAAAAGGTTTTATGGAGTATATGAATAAAGAGGTCGATGATATGTTTAAAGAATTTTATGGTTTGAAATCTCAGTTTGCTCATCTTGAAAATTTAGTAGGCTAAATTTCTGATAAACAGGCTACTTTAGTTAATAAGATGGCCGCTAACTAAACCTGAGGGCCCAAATAACAATGATCAAGATCTAAAAGTGATTGATGTGACTCCTATTAAATCTTTGTTTTCCAATATGAATCTTGATAAAGATGGGACTGGAGATGAGTCAACTTTAGTTAAAAGGCGTCCCAATGATTCAGATTTTTTAGACCTAGATGCAAAAATTGATAAAAGTGGGATTGAAGAGGTGAAAACTTTAAGTAGCAATGAACCCACTATTTTGGATTTCAAGTAATTTAATTATGATGATTGTTCTTTAATAGATTGTATTTCCTTGTTGCAATCTGTGTTAAATTCCCCTCAATCTTATAATCAAAACAAAGCTTTTACTAAACAATATCATTGATGCTATGATGCAATCTTTTGAATAAAAGCTTGAACTAGAAGTTTCTATCCCTAGAAAACTTTATGATGAGTGGGAACCTACTATTAAGATCAAGATTAAACATTATGAATGCTATGTTTTATGCGATTTGGGTGCTAGTGTTTCCACGATCCCAAAAACTGCAGACTAAGGCATAACCTAGTGGTGGGAACGGGCTGATGCCTTCCCACCCACCCAGGATCAAGGCACGGTACTTGCAACTTGGGTTTGTTGCATCAATTATATTGTAGGGGGTTCCCTTACAGTCTTTCTATAAAAAAACGATCCCAAAAACTTTGTGTGATGTGCTAGGTTTCCGTGAATTTGATGATTGTTCTTTAAATTTGCATCTTGCGGATTCCACCATTAAGAAACCTATGGGAAGGATTAACATGTTCTTATTGTTGCAAATAGGAATTATGTGCTTTTAGATTTCATTCTTGATATAGATTGCAATCCTACATGTCCTATTATTCTTGTTAGTCCTTTCCTTAGAACGATTGGTGCAATTATTGATATGAAAGAAGGAAACATTAGATTCCAATTTCCGTTAAATAAAGGCATGGAACACTTCCTAGGAAGAAAATTAAATTGCCTTATGAATCTATTATGAGAGCCACTTATGGATTGCATACCAAAGATGGCAATACCTAGATCTATTCGTGTTTTTATGCCTAGCTAGGGGCGTTAAACGATAACGCTTGTTGGGAGGCAACCCAATTTTATTTTTGTTCTTCACTTTTTTGCTCCTGTTTAGTAATAAACAATCTATCTAGCCTTTGGTTAGACGTAGTTTTAAGTTTTAATTAGTGTTTCTGCCAAGTAGAACCTTCGGGAAGACTTGGGTGAAAGTTGATTTGATCTTGCTGAAAAACAGAAACTTTTCCGCTCACAAGATTATTTGTCATTTTTAACAGAAGAACGCTTTTTAGTTGATTAATTTGCAGAAGATTTATAGACAAATTTCTCACGTCCACCCATTTATTTTATAATTTTTGGAGTTACAGAAGTATTCGGGAGTTACAGATTACTACAGACTGTTCTGTTTTTGACAGATTCTGTTTTTCACATGTTGTTTGCTTATTTTGATGAATCTACGAGTAGTATCAGGGGGTATGAACCATGGAGAAGTTGGAATAAAGTAGATATTACACCAATATAAATAAAGAATGAGTTCACAACAGTACCTTGAAGCGGTGATTTATTTTCTTATACTAACGGAGCTCATGAGATTTTCTCTCGAGTTTTGTGTTGTGAAGTTTTCAAGTTTTGGGTAAGGATCTGATTGACTTTGGAATAAGGAGTAGCAAAATCCTAAGCTTGGGTATGACCAAGTCACCCCAAGGTAAAATTCAAGGATAACCAAAAGCCTAAGCTTGGGGATGCCCCGGAAGGCATCCCCTCTTTCGTCTTCGTCTATAGGTAACTTCACTTGAGGCTATATGTTTATTCACCACATGATTTGTGTTTTGCTTGGAGTGTCTTGTATGATTTGAGTCTTTGATTTTTAGTTAACCACAATCAACATTGTTGTACACATCTTTTGGGAGAAACACACATGAATCATGATTTATTAGAATACTCTATGTGCTTCACTTATATCTTTTTAGAGCATGGCGGTGGTTTTATTTTACAGAAATAGTTGAACTCTCATGCTTCACTTATATTATTTGGGAGTCCTTTAGAACAACATGGTAATTTGCTTTGGTTATAAAATTAGTCCTAATATGATGGGCATCCAAGATGGATATAATAAAAACTTGCATATGAAGTGCATTGAATACTATGAGAAGTTTGATTCTTTATAATTGTTTTGAGATATGAAGATGGTGATATTAGAGTCATGCTAGTAGGGTAGTTGTGAATTTGAGAGATACTTGTGTTAAAGTTTGTGATTCCCGTAGCATGCACGTATGGTGAACCGTTATGTGATGAAGTTGGAGCATGATTTATTTATTGATTGTCTTCCTTATGAGTGGCGGTTGGGGAAGAGCGATGGTCTTTTCCTACCAATCTATGCCCCTAGGAGCATGCGCTTTGTAGTTCGTTTCGATAACTAATAAATTTTTGCAATAAGTATATGAGTTCTTCATGACTAATGTAGAGTCCATGGATTATACACACTCTCACCCTTCCACCATTGCTAGCCTCTCTTGTGCCGTGCAATTTTCGCCGATACCATACACCCACCATATACCTTCCTCAAAACAGCCACCATACCTACCTACTATGGCAATCCATAGCCACTCCAAGATATATTTCCATGCAACTTTCCACCGTTCCGTTTATTATGACACGCTCCATCATTGTCATATTGCTTTGCATGATCATGTAGTTGACATCGTATTTGTGGCAAAGCCACCATTCATAATTTTTTCATACATGTCACTCTTGATTCATTACACATCCCGGTAAGGCGTTCACATAGAGTCATATTTTGTTCTAAGCATTGACTTGTAATTCTTGAGTTGTAAGTAAATAGAAGTGTGATGATCTTCATTATTAGAGCATTGTCCCATGTGAGGAAAGGATGATGGAGACTATGACTCCCCCACAAGTCGGGATTAGACTCCCGATGAAAAATAAAAACATAATAAAAAAAGAGGCCATAAAAAAAGAGAAGGACCAAATGAAAAAAATGAGAGAAAAAGAGAGAAGGGGCAATGTTACTATCCTTTTTCCACACTTGTGCTTCAAAGTAGCACCATGATCTTCATGGTAGCACTACAAAAAAAAGACACATCTGTGACATTTTGAGCCGAACGAATTTTTTTCCTGTCATACTTATGACACTTCTATGACGATAATTGTGACAAAACCTGGTATCATCACAGATGTGGTGGGCTCCTACTTCTATGACAAAAAATCATGTCAGAAAATGGGCTTTTCGTCCTGGGCGGGCTGGAGACGCAGCTGCATGACATTCTTTGGGTCGTCCATGACGGAAAAAGCCGTGGTAGAAGCGAGGGCGAGGAAAATTTCAGGGAGTTCCTGGTTACGATGGGCGGTCGGGGCCGAGCGATGCGCTGCTTTCTCGTGACACGCATACACGCTGCAGTGTGTGCGCGTTAGCTCTAATCGAACCCGAAGCGAGGAGTTGGGCTCTAACTGAACCCAAGCGATTGCACTGCAGGCTACGTGTTACTGAACCCGAGAGATCGATCGATGGCTATTAATTGAACCCGATTGAGCGATTCCTTCGCTACTGCTGCTAACTGAAGCCGATCGATTGGATAAACAATGAGCGTTGCGGGGGGGAGGGGGGTTGGATGAACAATGAGCGGTGGGGGTGGATGTAGGACCCCGTGGCGTTGCCTCTAGATGAACAGGATGACCCTGTGGAGGGCTGGATGAACAGTAGATGGTGAAGGGGTGCCCGTGGAGGGGTGGTTGAACAGTAGCCGGTGGAGTAGCGTGCGGTGGAGGCTGGATAACAGGAGCCCTGAAAGTGCAACTAATCCCCGGGTGGTTTTGGTAATTAATAACAACATATATATCATTGAACTAATCATTTCTTGAGAATATTTCAGAAAGTTCAAGGATATGGGTATGGCAATGACCGATGATGTGGACCCTCAAAATGCTAAGGAAAACATTGGCAAAAGCTCAAGACTCCATTTTGGTTTAGTGATCCAATATCACATTGAGTCCATAGGAAAGCCAATACTATTAAAAGGGATGAGGTTATGATGATGATCTGGTTGCTCTAAGTGCTTAGTGATTTATCTCTCAAACTATCAGCAATCTTTCATTCCAACATAAACTCACAAGTAATCTCGGTCCCACCGATTCCAAACCCACCACACCGAGATGAACCACCTCACCATATAGCCAAACCCTAAGAATTTCGGATTTTCCGATTCCAAACTCGGTCATACGAAATTGGTGTTGCCAAGCTTCAGAATCTTCAGACTCAAATCGGTGTCACCGAGATGAGAAAGTCGGTCCCACCGAGATTGGCAAACCCTAGACTTTGGAAGAATCGGACTAACCGAGATTGTATTTTTGGTCCCACTGAAAATCCCAACGCTCACAAGATTTGAACTTTCGGTCCCACCGAGTTGTCAACTTCGGTCCGACCGAGATTGGTCAAATGTGTGTAACGGTTGGATTTTGTGTGGAGGCTATAAATACCCTCCACCTCCTCTTCATTCGTGGAGAGAGCCATCGAAAGAACTACCACTCCTACCTTACATTTCTCGAGAAGAAAACTACCTACCCTTGTGTTGAGATCAAGTTGCTCCACTCCCACCATATGAAACTTGATTTCTAGCCTTCCCAAGTTGCTTTCCACTCAATCCTTTCTTCCACCACAGCCAAATCGGTGAGGAGAGTTGAGTGTTGGGGAGATTATCATTTGAAGCACAAGAGCAAGGAGTTCATCATCACCAACCCCATCTATTACCTTTTGGAGGGTGGTGCCTCCTAGATTGGTTAGGTGTCGCTTGGGAGCCTCCGTCATGATGTGGAGTTGAACCAAGGAGTTTGTAAGGGCAAGGAGATCGCCTACTTCGTGAAGATCTACCCCGAGTAAGGCTAGTCCTCCGTGGGCGTAAGCCATGATGGCATAGACAAGGTTGCTTCTTCGTGGACCCTTCGTGGGTGGAGCCCTTCGTGGACTCTCGCAGCCGTTACCCTCCGTGGGTTGAAGTCTCCATCAACGTGGATTGACGATAGCACCACCTATCGGAACCACGAGAAAAATCTCCGTGTCTCCAAATTGCGTTTGCTCTTCTCCACCTCTCATTTACTATACGTGCAATTTACTTTCCGCTGCCACAACTCTAGAATTGCATGTGTAGGGTGATACTTGACTTGGTTATCATTGTGAACTTGCTAAAAACTTGCCCTAATCAAAAGGATAAATTTTTAAGTTGTCAAGTAGTCTAATCACCCCCCCTCTAGACATACTTCCGATCCCACAAGTGGTATCAGAGCTTTGGTCTCCATTGGATTGGTTTCCATTGCATTGGACTCCATAAGCTTGGTTTCACAACCTAGGAGAGTATGGCGTCTAGTGAGGGTAATTTCAGAGAGGTCCTTACTTTGATGGTTCAAACTTTGCTAGTTGGAAGCATAAAATGAAAATGCATATTCTTGGACATAACCCCGCCGATGGGGCATTATTTGTGTTGGCTTGCAAGGTGAGTTCTTCGAGGAAGGAAAAGTTCCGGATCGCGAAGCTACTGCGGATGAGTTGCGGATGTTACAGAACAATGCTCAAGCTTGTGACATTCTCTTCAATGCTTTGTGTCCCGAGGAGTTCAACAAGATCAGCCGCCTTGAGAATGCAAAAGAGATTTGGGATACTTTGGTCGAAATGCACGAAGGTACCGAGTCCGTGAAGGAATCAAAGCTAGATGTTCTTCAAGGTCAGCTTGACAAGTTCAAGATGAAGGAAGGTGAAGGAGTCGCTGAAATGTACTCTAGGCTTGCTCTCATCACCAATGAGATGGCAGGCTTAGGAAGTGAAGAAATGACCGACCGATTCATCATCAAGAAGATTCTCGAGCTTTGGATGGAAAGTATGACACCGTGTGCACTTTGATCCAAATGATGCCAAACTACAAAGATCTCAAGCCTACCAAGTCATTGGAAGGATTGTTGCTCATGAGATGACACTTAAAGATAAGGAAGAGCTTCACAACAAGTCAAGTGGTGCTTACAAAGCTGCAGTTGAAGCTCCCACAACCTCAAGTGACAAGCTAGTTTCCAATGAAGAGATAAGCCTAATGGTGAAGAACTTCAACAAATTCTACAAGAGTAGAAGCAAGGAAAGAAGCTCAAAGTCTAGATCATATGATGAAAAGAGATCTTCTAGTCGTGATCGAAATCTGCTACAATTGTGGAAGACCGGACACTACTCAAATGAGTGTTCGACTCCCCACAAGAGAAGAGAAGAATCTCCAAGAAGAAGAAGCTCAAGAGAAGAGTCGCCTCGAAAAGAGAGAAGGAGTAGAGATGATCGTTATGAACGAAGATCCTCTCGGAGAAGCAAGGATTCGGAAAGGAAAGACAAGTCATCAAGGAGCTACACAAGAAGAAAACATCAAGCTCATGTTGGTGAATGGGTTTCGGCCCGACTCGACAATCACTCGAAGAAGCTATCACTCCAACTCCGAATACATCAAGATGAAGGTGTTGCGGTCTTGCTCTCGTGTCCTCCAACTCCAACTCCTATGACATATTTGATTCACCAAATGAGGGAATTGGAAGATGCTTCATGGCAAAAGGCCCCAAGGTATCACACCCTGAGTTTATTGACTTTGATAGTGATGAGGATGACTTGCTTGGTGAAGATGAGCTTTTACATGATAAATCTAGTAAGCTTAGTAATGATGAACATGCTAGTAGTCTTTATAGTCGAGAAGAGTCGAATGACAATGCTATGAAGGAGATTGAGCGTCTAACTAAAGAACTAAACACTCTTAAGTTAGCTCATGAAACAACTCAAGAAGATCATAGAGAGCTCCTAAGATCTCATGAGAAGCTACGCTTCGAGAAGCTCAATCTAGAGCAAGAACATGAGTTTCTAAAAGCTATCAATGACGATCTTCGAAAGAAGAGTTCTTCATATCTTGCCAAACGACTTCTCTTGTCTAATTTCTTGCCACCTATCAAAACTAAGCATGACAAACATAAGAAAAATTCTTCATCTAGTAGTAACAATAATCATGCTAAATCAAATGTTGTTGCTTCTAGTAATTCTCTTGATTCCACTAACAATGTTTCAAGCCAAGTTTCACTTGAGCAAGAAAATAGTCTATTGAAAGGGATTATAGAGAAAGGTGTCTACAAGAGTCTTGCCGGAAGCAAGAGCTTTGAGGAAATTGTTCGCAAGCAAGGAAGACACCGGAAGAATCAAGGAATTGGTTTTGAGCGAAGGTTCAACGCCGAGGGTGTTGAATGGGAAGAAGGTCAATATCCCACTCCAAAGTTTGTTTCTCAAGAGGAGAAGTATGATCCTACTTCTTCCAATGTGGAACAAACTCAAGATGACCTTCCACCACAAGACCACAAGCTAAAAGGCAAGGACAAGCTTCAAGAGGAGATTGATGCATTCATTGAAGCACCCAAGGCCATGGTCAAGTGGGTTCCCAAGGCAACTTCAAGTTCTACTTCGACAAGCTCAACTACTACACCAAGGATTCCCATCAAGATGATGTGGATCCCAAGAAGAAGAACTAGAGAGTTCTTGAGGGTGACTCATAATATACTTCACTCACATTCATTTTGGCAAGGACTTGTGCAATCAACTTCCACATCTTGCACTAGTTCATGGAGTCACAAACCCTCATGTTGGTAAGTCAAGGGACAAGGTAATCATTGCTTTCATGGACATCATCTATTGTGTACTTCAATCTATGTCCATGGATATTTTTGTTTGTTCCTTGTGGGACTAACCCATGTAGGTATTGAAAGTGCCCAATCCAAAGGATTGCTCCCAACTCTTGGTGATCTTCATCAACATTGAGCATCCACATCTTCAACATCTACATGAAGTCTTCAACGACAACCCAAGGTTAGTTTGACCCTTTAAAAGGGGTTCTCACATCAAGGGGGAGCTTTGCTCTAAAGAAATGAGCTAAAGCATCTTCTAATGATGTGAACACATTAATGCTTTATGGAAAAGTGGTAACCCCACTTGTGCTTAAACGATGAGTATGACCTATGATCAAATGTTCTCATTTGACTCCTAAGTCAATATACTCATATATAGATGACCTAGTCATCGCCAAATTGTGTGCTAGTTGGTAAGTGTTTTGTTTGTGCATGTTTGATACATATTTCATTTGCTATCTTATTGTGTGAGCATGATGGATGCATGATTTTATCCATTCGAGGACATCCATTTGTCGCTTTGGTCTTTTGGATTTTTCTTTTTGACCAAATGGATGGACAAGAATGCCTAAGTTCCTCCCTTAGCTATCTATGCTTTCTTGTCTCAAACTCAATTCATGCTTATATCACAAACTTTGAACAAGACTTTTTCGGACAGACCGAGTGAGGAGCACTCGGAGCCACCGATCCGTCAAAAGCCTAACTTCCAAAACCTTCTAAGTACTTTCGGTCAAACCGATATACTCAAATCGGACGACCAAAATCACTTGGATTGATCTAGGTTTTCACCTCGGTGAAACCGAAGTTACAAATTTCGGCGTGATCGAAGTGAGTAATCGCACGCATTAACCATCTCGGTCCCACCGAAGTTTTCCAACTCGGTCCCACCGACACCGAAGGGTATATATACCGAGGACAGCGCTGCGTGATTACTTCTTCAAACGCTCCGCCTCAAACCCTTCGCTTGCCGTCGCCGTGGTCTCCGGATCGTCTCCGCCATCACTGTGCGCCCTCGCTGGGTCTCCATCGCCGTCAGCGGCATCTCATCGCGCCGTTGCCGCCGTGTGAAGCTCCACCAGATTGGGTGAGTTTCATCCTCTCGTGCTTCAACCGCTGATTCAATGCACGATAGGTGTTGTCTAGTTTCTTGCCAAGATTGAAATCTTCCTATCCAGCCGTTTAGATCATAGAACAAAATTCGAGTGAAAATTTTAGGGTTAGGTTTCCGCCGAACACATCTCGGTGTGACCGATTCTACATTCTCGGACTGACCGATTTGGCCTCTGGCCATTGACCTTTGCACTTTTCGGTTAAACCGAAGTTGTGCAAATCGGTAAGACCGAAGTAAGGATTTAGTGAAACCCTAGTGCTCTCGGCTAGACCGAAACCCATTTCGTCCAACCGAAAGTGGTGTGTACGGTTAGGTTTAGACACTTCGGATTCACCGAATTTTTAGACTCGGTCAGACCGAAATGCATTCTGTGAAAACCTAAGACTAAAGTTTGAACTCATTCTTTTTGCAAAATCTCTCTGCAGTTTGTGATAACTCTTCTATTCTGCCTATACCTACTCTATTCACAGGTTGTCAGTCATGTCTGATGCAAGTGACAGCCAGAACAGGTCTGAATCACCAGTTGAGATTCCTGAGGCTGTGACAAGTCCTGAAGCAAGCAGTTTTTCAGATGATGGAGAGAGAAGCACTCCAAGTGGACTGCCTGCAGCTGCCACCAGGGCCAGGAAGAAGAAGAATTCTGATGAGGAAGACTCTGACTTTGTTGCAGATGAGGAGATAACTTCTAAGCCAAAAAGGCAAGTGGTTGCCAAGGGCTATCAAGGGCAACAGACAAAGAAAGGCACCAGCAAGGTGAAGAAATCCACAGCTGCAAAGAAACTGAAAATGGAAGAAGAAACCTCCAGCAAGATCAAGAAAACTTCCAAGAGGAAGAGGCTAGTTCATGAAGAAGCTGATGATGATGATTCAGATGAGGAAGCACCCCAGCCTCCTCAGAAGCAGAAGTTGATGGGAGATGCCATCAGGGCAGGAGCACCCACAAAAGCTAAGCCATCAGCTCCAGCAAAGGCAGCCCAAGCCAAACCTGCTGCCAAGCCAAAGAAAACTGTGAGGAACATACCTGCTTCAGAGAAGAAGAAGGACAATGTGCCACCTGCAGAATCTGATGAAGAGGCACATGTTTTGCTAAAGCTCAGACAGAAACTGCCAGTTCATAATGATGCTCATCCTCGAGCTGAAAATATGAAGGAGAGGAAGGACAAAGGTCTCAGGCTATGGAGGCAAGTTGATCCATATGCCACCAGGAGAAGGACAGCAGTTGACCCAAGGTTCCACACCAGAGAGCAACAAGACTTTTATGAGACAAAGTGCTTATGGATAAGAAGCCAATTGTTCTTGACACCAGATATGTAGACGGGATTACATCGACAGGTGAAGAGCACAGAGACTATTTCCCACATGTGCATGAGAGCTTCACTGCTTGTGGGATTGCAGAGTTTGTTGGTCAGAAACTGACTGCTTGGAATGATGAGATGATCATGCAGTTCTATGCCACCGCACACTTCTATCCAGATGGCAGAATTGTATGGATGACAGAAGGACAGAGATTCCATTCAACTGTTGAAGAATGGAGAGCGTTGCTGAATGCACCAGTATCAAAGGATGATGATGTTGATGTCTATGGCATTCCAAAGAAGAATCACGAGTCAATGAAGAACATGTACAATGAGGTACCTGAGAAGGATGTTGAGATATGGAAGCTTGGATCAGTCTATTATCTTCAGGCAGGTCTCCCAACCACCAACACCATTCTGAGGCATACTTTGATGCCCAAGTCAGGAGACCACCGCATGATAAGAGGGTATTCTATCAACATGCTGCACATTCTAGATCAGAAGACACCTTTTAAGGTGATGGATCTGATAGTAGAGACTATCAAGAGGACAAAGAGCAGACTGTAAGAGGTCGTGTGGGTTTGCTCCGCATATTCAGATGCTCATTAATGCCAAGTTTGGCACGGACACCTACCGTTGGATAGACCCCACTTGCCACCGCAGCCCGAACATGAAGATAATGAAGTTGTGATGACCGAGGATGCTCCCACATCCGTCGAAGGACATGCTAAGTCTGAAGCTGCCAAACAAGCTAAAGCTGAGAAGGAAGCAGCAGAAAGCCCAAGAGCGCTGAGAACAACTTCTTGAAGCCACTCGAGAGAATTGAGCTACGCTTTGCCAAGATAGTGCGCCTCGGGAGAGCCTTGAGAGGATAGTTGAAGATAAGTTCCATGCTCGGATGTCAAGCTAATCAAGTGCAGGTCACCGCCAACAAGCTTGAGGCGGACATCGAGGAAGCTAAGAGGAGAAGGCGAACTCATGAGGGAGATGGAAGATGATCTAGTCCAGATGACTATGAGCAGCTCGCTGCAGTGCCCACAAAGCCCAGATCAGCTGCTATTCCAAAGGATGACCCTGGGCTACTACATCAAGACCTCCTACAGCTCCGTCGGTTCAAAGACCAGCTCAAGATCCACTCCTCCAGCTCCACAGACTTCATGAGAAGCTTTGCAGATGCAGCTATCTCCACTCCATCGACGCAGCATAAGAGCCGCCAACAGAGTCCCGAGTGACGATTAGCTCTATACCTTCGAACTTTTGGTAACTTGTTGCCAAAGGGGAGAAATTGTATAGATCATAGGGCTTCGAGAGAGAGTGCTCGTTTTTGCTCTTTCGCTTTGCGGTTTTCCTTGAGATACTTTTGAGTTCCTTGAGACATTTCGTGTGTTTGATACTACGCTTGCTCTATCTTGATGAGTGCTTGATCATACTATGCTTAATGTGTGCTTATTGCTTATCATATTCCATTCATATCTTGTATGATCACTTACTCATGTCTTGGTGATTGGGTGCATGTTATTCATTCTTATCATTTTGTGCGCTCCACCAAGATGTATGTGACATGGAAGAGTAACCCATGATCCTAATCGATTGTGCATTTGCATTCAAACGCAAATCTTAAATAATGCACAAATTTAGGGGGAGCTCTTGCTTATCACATACTTCTCAAAGCGACGATGTTATTCATTGATTATATCATTTGTCGAGCTTTGATCTATATGTTGTCATCAATTACCAAAAGGGGAGATTGAAAGTGCAACTAATCCCGGGTGGTTTTGGTAATTAATAACAACATATATATCATTGAACTAATCATTTCTTGAGAATATTTCAGAAAGTTCAAGGATATGGGTATGGCAATGACCGATGATGTGGACCCTCAAAATTCTAAGGAAAACATTGGCAAAAGCTCAAGACTCCATTTTTGGTTTAGTGATCCAAGATCACATTGAGTCCATAGGAAAGCCAATACTATTAAAAGGGGATGAGGTTATGATGATGATCTGTTGCTCTAAGTGCTTAGTGATTTATCTCTCAAACTATCAGCAATCTTTCATTCCAACATAAACTCACAAGTAATCTCGGTCCCACCGATTCCAAACCCACCACACCGAGATGAACCACCTCACCATATAGCCAAACCCTAAGAATTTCGGATTTTCCGATTCCAAACTCGGTCATACCGAATTGGTGTTGCCAAGCTTCAGAACCTTCAGACTCAAATCGGTGTCACCGAGATGAGAAAGTCGGTCCCACCGAGATTGGCAAACCCTAGACTTTGGAAGAATCGGACTAACCGAGATTGTATTTTCGGTCCCACCGAAAATCCCAACGCTCACAAGATTTGAACTTTCGGTCCCACCGAGTTGTCAACTTCGGTCCGACCGAGATTGGTCAAATGTGTGTAACGGTTGGATTTTGTGTGGAGGCTATAAATACCCTCCACCTCCTCTTCATTCGTGGAGAGATCCATCGAAAAGAACTACCACTCCTACCTTACATTTCGAGAAGAAAACTACCTACCCTTGTGTTGAGATCAAGTTGCTCCACTCCCACCATATGAAACTTGATTTCTAGCCTTCCCAAGTTGCTTTCCACTCAATCCTTTCTTCCACCACAGCCAAATCAGTGAGGAGAGTTGAGTGTTGGGGAGATTATCATTTGAAGCACAAGAGCAAGGAGTTCATCATCACCAACCCCATCTATTACCTTTTGGAGGGTGGTGCCTCCTAGATTGGTTAGGTGTCGCTTGGGAGCCTCCGTCATGATGTGGAGTTGAACCAAGGAGTTTGTAAGGGCAAGGAGATCGCCTACTTCGTGAAGATCTACCCCGAGTAAGGCTAGTCCTCCGTGGGCGTAAGCCATGATGGCATAGACAAGGTTGCTTCTTCGTGGACCCTTCGTGGGTGGAGCCCTCCGTGGACTCTCGCAGCTGTTACCCTCCGTGGGTTGAAGTCTCCATCAACGTGGATTGACGATAGCACCACCTATCGGAACCACGAGAAAAATCTCCGTGTCTCCAAATTGCGTTTGCTCTTCTCCACCTCTCATTTACTATACGTGCAATTTACTTTCCGCTGCCACAACTCTAGAATTGCATGTGTAGGGTGATACTTGACTTGGTTATCATTGTGAACTTGCTAAAAACTTGCCCTAATCAAAAGGATAAATTTTTAAGTTGTCAAGTAGTCTAATCACCCCCCCCCCCTCTAGACATACTTCCGATCCTACAAGCCCGTGGAGGCTGGAGGAGGTCGATGATGGAGATGAACAGTATCCCGTGGAGTCCCGTTTTGCGGTACGCCACACTCCTCCCGATGAACAGGACCCCTGTTTCGACTGTAGCACTCCAACACAAGTCCGTTTCGTCCGTTTTGCGGTACGCCACACCCCTCCTTATCAACAGGACCCCCATTCGACCGTAGGAGGTCCGTTTCGTCCGTTTTGCGGTACGCTAGACCCCTCCCGATGAACAGGATCCCGTTTCAAACGTGGCCGGTCGAACACAAGGCAATTTCCTCCGTTCTGCGGTACGCTATGCCTCATTTCCATCGCTTGTTCCGTCCAAGCCCTCCCGATGAACACAAGGACACATTTTGTTCTGACCCAACCGGTTGGCTCCCACACGTTCCGTTGCCTCCACTACAAAAAAAATACACTTCCGTGATGATACGTGTTTGTCTCAGTAGGTCGCGTTTTTTGTCATGCATGTACATCCATGACGATTTTATGAGAGAATCAAGATAGTCATACATGTGCTATCGTAGAAGTGTTCCATGACATTACCAAAATTATCATCACGGAAGTGTCCACTTCCATGACGATAAATCGTGCGTCACAGAAGTGCTTTCGTCATGGGTGACCGACACGTGGCATCCACCGTAACGGAACACCGTTAAGCTATCGGGTCCGATTTTGGATCCGATAACCCGTTAACAGCCCCGACCAATGGGGATTTTCCACATGTAAAATCATCATTGGCTGGAGGAAACACGTGTCGGCTCACCGTTGGGACAGATGTCATCCACTCATTGGAACGAAGGCGCCTATGTTACGACGACACATGGCACGGCCCAACAGAGGCCCATTCCTGTGAAAAGGCCAGCCCGTTTGACTTGGTCAAAAGGTGGTAGGCTGGCCCACGGAAAGCCAATTAACGACCTGTTCGCATATAGCCCATTTACAGCCCGCTAACCAAGGGCCTGTTACGACCTCTCCGAATTAGGCCCATTAGCGTCATCTGGGCTGTCCAATATGATTCCAGCCCATTTTAACTTCTGTCCCATGTGTGGCCCATGACTTCTTTCAACCCATATGAGGCCCTTTGTAACTCTTGGCCCATTAACGACCCATGGTGAAACTGGCCCATAATGAACAGTGTATCACTTTATACCCATTAACGGCCCATTATTTCATTGGGCCGTTTCTAACCTAAGTTATCTTTCGGCCTTCTCAGGGCCCATTGATTCTTGGGCTCATTTGCAGCATTCGGTTACATACGACCCGTTACTATCCTTTTCTGCTTGTGGGCCAAATTCAGCCCGTCGTTACAGTCGGCCCGTTTGCGGACCGTTAATACGTTGGGCCGTTTTCATGTCAAAAAAAACCCGTTGGGCTGTTTTAGAGTTATCAAATACGGCCTATTAACAACCCGTTATGGTCCACGAATAGTACGGCCCATGATTAGCGAAATGATGATACGCCCCGCAGAAGGCCCATGGATCCTACGGCCCGTATGAGGCCCATGGATAGTACGGCCCATAGAAGGCCCATGGATCGTGCGGCCCGTAGAAGGCCCATGGACCCTACGGCCCGTAGAAGGCCCATGAATCCTAAGGCCCGTATAGAAGGCCAATGGATCCTACGGCCGGTATAGAAGGCCAATGGAGCCTGCGGCCGGAAGAAGGCCCATGGATCGTACGGCCTGTAGGAGGCCCATGGTTACAACAGCCCGTGTGTTTTGCCATGATTATTTTGGCCTAGTTACCGAAAATAGGCTATTGTGGCCACTACAAAAACACAGAAAATGAACTCCAGTGACTACTAGCAAACAACTAAACAAGACAATAAGGAAATAAATAAGCAAGCAATTAACGCTAGCCTATTACCGCTATTACACATATTACATCCACTGGGCATCAAAGTTCGCCACCAGTGCAAATATAGTGAACAAAGCAGCACATTACATACACTGGCTGTCAAAATTGGCCACCAGTGCAAATAAACACGGCAGCAAAACAAGAGCATAACTGAAACAACTTCAAAAGAGCTCAAGAAACGTTATCCTGGGTATCCACCATGCTAGCAATAAGCTTAGCAAGCTTATTAGCTTTGTCCTGTTTGGCGCTAAAATCCTCCAATGGTTGTTGTTGCACCAGAAAGTATGTATCTGAATGCTCCAGGGACTTCCGAAGTCCTTCCGCTTCTTGTCGCAGCACAACTGATCGATGTCTTTCAGCTTGTAGTTGAGACTCAAGAAACCGAACTGATTCAGACAGTGAGTTTGAATAGCTTGTGCAAGTGGTAGTGGCCAAGAATCTCGAACACTAAACCAAGACAGACTTTGGGGTTGTCTCATTGTCTTCAAGATAGTCTTCCTTAGTTGTTGTATCAGCTTTGTTGGAGACCAACAAGGATGTGTCACTATCCTGAACCTTATCTCGCATTACGCCTTTACCATTTCTTAATAAGGCACTCTTCCCCAATATTCATCACAAGATTCTAAAAGAAGAAACAAGCGCATACATAACAAGTTTAGCATGTACTAGTATATGAAACTCATTTCGTGAACCAGTTCATTAGTAAGGTGGACAGGATTAAACTACCAAGTCTTCTATTGCCAAGTACTAGTACATAATAAAAGCATCAAACAAACATATATCTATGTCCTATGGTCACCGCATTGTCTTGCCAAATCAAAATAGAGACACGGTTCAAATCATATCATTCAAGACAAAGCATCGGTGAAAGAATACAAAGCGTGGGAAACTACACGGCACAACAAGATTTCAGATGATCGTACCACGGGTCTACATGTACAAGAACACTATTGGCTCTGTTGTGATGCTACTAATGTGCATGATATGAAAGTCAATCAGATACACAATTGAAATTGAAATCAACAGAGCTATTGATAAGAGCAAACCTGTTAAAGAAACATGCGTGAACATACCTGCTGTGCCATTGGAGTTTCGATCGATCCTTCAATTTAAAAATAAGTTTGTATGAGTAAATACAGTGATACAAGAGCAAAGCAATCATAGTTAAAAAAGGCGCGCCTAAGCGAGCGCTTAAGCGTGCCTAGGCTCTAGGCGTTGGCAAAATGCATTGTGCATAACTACGCTTAATCTGTGCATAACTGCGCATAAGCATGCGCTTTAGTCAGTAAAGCGCAAGGCGGTGGCAAAATGCACAATTAACACCTAGCGCTTTTTTGAACTATGATATCAATGGAATCTTAAATTAGAACAGTTGTTCTTCAGGTTTAGGCACTTGCTCTACATGAACAGAGTACAATAAGACGCAAGAATATAATACTTAAAAATAGAAAATGTGCTCATAGACCTTACCACATTCTTGGTTCGGGACGAGTACAGAACAAGGCATTCCCAGTCATCGTCCAGTAAATGTGTCTCAGGAGAACATAAGGGAATTTGATGAGTTTCTTTGCCGGTGAAGTACGTTTTCTTCAGGTAATTCCGATACTGCCACCAAGCATTCTTGAAGATAGCAGAGGTATTAGCACAGGTTACCTCATCCTGAGTTTCCAAATCGGTCCTTCTCTATAGAGAAAAATGGGAAAATTTTGCTGTATTATAACCATCATGGAGGTAGGATGTATGGGACGAAGCAAAGTAATTGCCATGAATAACATTACTTACACATAACTCCTGGACAAACACTTGCAATTGGCATTTTCCTTCATCTTCAGTATAATATTTCCAAGATGGGAAGATACGCACATACGATTTAACAACATCAAATGCCATAGATGCTAAACTACGACTAGCTGGTTGTGCTTCCTCCACAGGAATAGGCATACTAACTGGTGGAGTTGGGGTTCGCCGTGACAGTACTGGCCCTATGGGCACTGGAGGTTCCTTACTAACTGCTCTTGTTTGGGAGCTCTGTGGTGGAGATGGTGCTGTGTCAACAGGAACTGGGTTATTATCGGCTGGGTTGGGGTTAGATTGGGTGAAACTGGTTCTCTGTCCATCGCAGTAGGGGTACAATCTGCGAGAGTTTGGGTTATGTGTGGTAGGGCTGGTTCTTGTGCATGTACAACCGGGGTGCTATCTCCACCAAGAGGTAGCACTGTTTTATTTGAAGACAGTGTTTTTAGTCCGCTAGATACTGGCATTACCCGCTCCAATTCAAATGGCTGATAAACAGGAAACATAGTTGAATGTACAGACATTGTATGAGAGACTGATGCAATAGATAGTGTGGAAAAAAGAGGCATGAAATAGTTGACATGTATATTGTTTAACTAAAACGGATAGCATGACATAATTTCACATATATGATATCTATCTAAACTGGATAGCATAACATAACATAATTCAAAGATATGATGAATAACTAAACAGGATCGCATGACATAATTCACCTACATGTTATCTAAGTAATCAGGATCGCATCATTTAATCACATATGTGATTTATATGCTAAACAGAGGGCATTCGATATGATGTATGAACTAAGAACATGGTGTTGAATATTGTGTATATGATGTCTAAACTATGCAATGCAAGACATCGTATGCATGATATGAGCAGTATAACCATGCCAAGTTAGAGCATGCACCTCAGTAGGGGAATAGGACTGGTCATCTATCTCTGAATCCATCTCTGAGGAGCTATCAGGACCCAACAGAGATCTGTTTCGACAGGTAGCACTGTCTGCTCTGAAGGCCTTGTTTTCACTCCAGATTTTTCCATCTCCCACCCAAATGGTTGATTCACAGGAAGAGTAGTTTAATGTACAAACATTGTCGACAAATGGAAATGTAATGAAGAGAAGGATGGGCAAGATATCATTCAAATATATGATGCCTGGTTAAACAGGATGGCATTGCACATTTCACATATAGTATGGCTGGCTAAAAGACATGAGACTGCATAATTCCCATATATGATATAGAAACTAAACAGGTGGCATTACAGAACATGTCTAAACTAAGTAGATGACATATATGATGTCAAAAGTAGGCATTGCAAGGCAACATATGCATGATATGACTAACATCATCTTGCCAAGGTAGAGCAAACACCTTGGGGGGTAAATAGGAGTGGTTAGCGGCGCTCGAATCCGCCTCGTAATGATATCTTCCTCTCGATTACAATCTGGAGAGGGGTGGGGAGGGTTTGCCATTTAACCCACCATGGAGCGATGTCTGCAAGACATTGTATTGCCATGCAAAACTCTTCTCTTTTTCTCTACATGTTCAACATGACTGTGTACAATATCTGACATGCATACAAAAAAAATATGGTGAGATTATGTAAGGAGAGCATGCAGAAATTTAGAGTGATGGTAACAACCAAGGATCGACGTTTTCCGTTGAACCAAAATAGCCCTAATGGATCAACGTGATCAGATAGTAATAAGTGATGCAACAAGTGTACAACCTCTTTGTCAGTAGCCGTGTCAACCTCAAATCATTGGGTTGGTCATTTGAAGCGCTTGAGGCAGAGGTGGCTGTTGGAGGTGTGGAGGAAGATCTGAGGAATCAGAGACGGCGTCTGTGGCATCGCTCATTGTGATGGATCGCTCGTCATTGGAGCAGCTCCGTGAGCCAGAAGACGCCAAGGCTGAAGCAAAGACAAGACGTACATCGTCAATCTCAAGTGGGATTCTAATAGCATCTCCAATAGATGATGTAAAATGGATGTAAAATTAACATCACCAAAAACCACCTGACTACAACAGATGAGGTAAAAACTGTTGACTCTAAAATTAACTGTCGAAACTGAAATTTACTGTGGAATCTGAATGCTACTGTCGAAACTGAATGCAATGGTAGCAGAGGGCCTGCAGTTCATCTTCAACTCACACCCACGAGCCGCCACCACCACCGGCCGAACTCATTGCCCCAGCCACCGCCTCACCGCCTCAAACAACTTGCCACCGCAGCCCCGGCCAGCCCTCTAGCCCCCCCGCCCCCACCCCAACACTAAGATAGATAGTAGGGTACCTCTCCGGCGAGCCCCCATCCTCACTGCGGGTGGTTCTTCCTTAACTCTGGCGAGCCCCCCAACCCCTGAAAATCGACTGACCCAAAAGTCGATTCAGTCGACTGAAGGGTGGCTTAATTGGAGCAGAGCAGCAGCACGAGCGAGGGGGAGGGAAGTAGCAGCAGCTGGGCGAGCGAGCGATCGAGCGAGAGACGGAGCAGTAGCAGCGCAAGCGAGCGAGAGCCGGAGCAGCAGCAGCAGATCCGGCTGGTAGGCCGCCGCCGCCGAAGGGGCCTCCCACTAGGGGAGAGCCACCGTGGAGATGTCGCCCGCGGCGCCGGCTTCAAGGTAGCCGCTCCATGGGGGTGCGGGATGGAGCACCGTCGGCGCCGGGAGGTCGAGTTAAGGAGAAGGTGCGATGCGATGAGTGTACAACCTCTTTGGTGGCGCCGAGTGGGCCTCGGCTTCATTCGAGGAGTCGGTGAGGATGTTGTTGTTCCGGTGGAGCAAGTTAAGGCAGCGCTGTGGGGATGGAGCAGCCGCGATAGACGAGGCGATCGTCGGAGCAGCTCCTTGGAGGTGGAGGACGGGGCAGCTGAACCGGCGGGACGGCAAGATGGACGGCTTAATCTTTTTTGCGGGTAAATGAGAGAGCTTTATTCATATATAAGCATTCTTAGGACGATCAGCCAAGACACTGGTCACTAGGAAGTGAGGTACCCCGAAAAAAAAGAAGTAGGAAGCGAGGTGTTTCATCAAGTTAGCTCTCGGCCACATTCAAAGTGCAGCAAGCACAGTTCGCAAGAAGATGCGCCGCAAGGTTTGCTGACCTGTTTACATGCTGAATAACAAAAAAAGAGGAAATATTACCGAGCGCTCCTATTTGTAACTGGATATGAGCCAGAATTAAGCGAGAATTGTGGCGAGTGTTCCATGCAATCAACTTCCATTATCACATGCGAGAACCCTCGAAGAGAACCAAATGTGTTGAAGATTGCTTTATCACATTTTAAAATATAATAACAGTGCAGACGCTCCTCCATCCGGTTCCTAGTACTAGTATAGTACATACCTTTATAGACTATAGTAGTAGTACTAGTTCTACTAGTAAACTTTGTGGTTGGCTGTTCGCCTATTCGGGAAGTCGAACAATAATAGCACTAGTAGTATAGTGTATGCTTCTGGCAATCTGACACCCGAATTAACTGTTGCATGTCCACCTCCTGATTGAGGGAGAGCTTGCATTAGTCAAAATTTTCTCCTTGTCCTGCGGGCCACCGCGCGCAAGCTTCTCCTGTCCAGCAACCTTCTCCTCGTTTGGCAAGTTGACAGGACACAGCAAAGTAATGCTAGTCCATACTGCCTCCTCTTTGGTTAATATGGCTTAATTTCAAACGAGATAAATACACTGTCTGTCACTGTATATTTGTAAAAGTACGGTCAGTGGACTTCATAATACGCTCATTGCACTCTATATATATATATATATATATATATATATATATATATATATATATATATATCCGGTGTTTATACGGTCACTAGCTCACCCTGACTGAGTATGTGTGTGCATGCATGTGTAGGTTGAGCACTTGAGCGTGACCGTGTGTGTTCCATCGTGTGCTCGGACAACGTCCATGTGTACATGTGACTGTTGCATACATGTAGGGGGAGTACGTGTAGGGGCCACTAAGGAGCAGTCAAATCACACAGTAAGTTAGTCGGAAGAAGCAACCATCATTTCACTCTTGAATGACACGTACACAATATTAAATGGTTGATATGGAGAGAAAAAGAAAACCACTATATATACACTAGCAAGATCCTAAGCTACAAGCCTGCTTGCTTAGGTTGCTCTCTTCACAAGCATAGAACGATGGGCCTGATCCCACAGCTGGGGGAAGGGAACAATGTTCTGCGTAGACGCGGTCGACATCAGCGACCTAGAAAATCCACAGTCGGTGCGTCCCAATCGGGGGTCACCGCGTTATCGGCCGATGCCGCGTCCCAACCACCCTTCTAGCTACAGCCCGACGTTCCAGGTAGTCCATCTTCCTTTTGGAGCCGGCTTGCTCCACTGCCGTAGCTCCATCTCCATGTCGATCTTTCTCTACTTCTGCCGGCTTCTACTTGTGATGAGTTTATGTCTCATGAACTAGTGCCATTACTATTATTCTAATCACACTTCTTCAATATCTTTGCCATCGGGGATGCTCAGGTCGATTTTAGTGGAATTGCACAAAAGCATCGTATGATCCGAGGGTGCCACCCATCTTTCCTTCGATAGGTTCTACCTAGCCAGGAAATTAAATCATGTTTAGGGTTTAGAGTTTAAGTTGTAGTGACCCCATCAGTAGTTTTTCTTTCGTACACGCTCTCACAACTTTTTTCTTTAGTTGTGAAGTAAATATTGGCTATGATCTGTGAATCATTGAGATGCATCAGCATGTATGTTAGTTTTCCTTTATATTTCATGGAATGTTGTAACGGGGCAACCGTGGAATAGGAATGAAAATGGAGTGGAAAGTTTTTGTTTTTCTGGACAAAAAAATGGAAACGGAGAGAAACCAACGTTTCGTTTCGTTGGATCGCGCCATCGAGCAAAACCAACGTTTAAATCACGTCTGTCGTGTTCATGTCTCACCCTCCTCCACGGCTCGACCCCACACGGTCGCTCGACATGCAACTCACTGCAAATCGAGCATACGATAACTTTCCCGCCTACTTGTCGATGGATCGCGCCATGGAGTACTAGCACTACTGGAAGAGATTGATGAGTTGGGGGAGGACATCTAGCTGTAGCATGGACTCCCAAGAACTTTTTACATGCATGTTGTAGCCGGCTATTGCGACCTCTGAACGTGGAGCAGCCGCGTGCACTCGGAAGCGGCGCGGGCGATGCTCTCTCGGCTGGCGCGCCGCTTCAATGCCGGCGCAAGTGAGAGGTCGCGTCCGCTCTGGCCGGGCATGAATGCGGCACTGACCATTTCGGGCGGGAAGCACGCGCGGGTGATGAAGAGGGTTCGGGTTGGTCAGGACCGACCGTGGCAACGGTCCGTACGCCCGCAAACAAGAGATGATGTACGTTAATATTGCTGCGTATATAATTAACAACGTAAATAATGTGCCAGTTGGACAAATATGATTGGATATGAAGATGGAAATGGAATTTTACGTAAACACAGATATGCATGTCTATGTCTATGTGTGTGCGCGCGACGACTCTCGCGACCTGGAAGCGGGGGCGTGTTTTTGATCGAGTTTTCTTTCTTGGTACGTTAGAAAATCAGTTTGTCTAATTCACATCTAGATGTTATTTAAGGATATCACATCTAAGCTCCCACCGGTATATAATGTAGCAACAAGAAACAAAAAAAACTAGGACAAAAAAAATAGACCACAAACAGAGTGGACATCAACTTAGATGTGACATAACTATGTCACATCTAGATGTGTCCTAGACAGACCCTTAAAAAATTGTCCGCCAGTTTTCGTTTCTTTTTTCCGGGAACGCGCGTATTCTATTTAAAACCATAGCTATGGAGAGATTTTTTTACTCCATTATAGCCTCTCGCTTGATAGAGTTTCTCGTGTCTCGCTCTCTCACCCTCTCCATATAAAAACAAGATGACAGTGTCCACTCTATCTCTCTCCTCAACGGTGGTCATAGATCCGGCCGAATCCCGTCCGTTGCGGGAGGTGAGGAGGTGTAGCGTTGACGTTGTCGCCGTCGGCGACGGAGGAAGCCGATGTGCACCGTCCTCTCGGAGCCAGCGCTGGTGCGGACGAAGATCCTCCGCGCCCTTGTTCGCTGCCATCGTGTGGACAGATCCTGCCTGCCCGCCTAAACGACATCTCGCCCACCTGAGGTATAACTTCTTGTACTGGTCCAGCTCCCCAGGTTGCTGCGTGCGGGTTTTCTTCTATGCGACTACTCCCCAGCTCCCCATGCATAGTAGCTAGGGTTCGCCGGCTGGAACAACATCACCTACTAGTACTTTTATAGAGGAAATGCCACTCGAAAAGTTGTCCTGATTTATGCCTCGATGGAGGTATACATGTTGTTTCGACAAAAAGTACATGGTGGTTGTGCGGCCATTATCCATATGGTGGTAGTACTATCACTGGTTAAATGAAGAAATGCTTTTTTTCTCGGGTATCCTGGTTTAGTTCCCATCAAGATAATTATGATGCTTCTGTTTGTTGGTGTACTTTTCATTAATTCCTATTGACAATTGAGATGCCGTTGCTAACCCTTTTTTATATTTTTGGAAACAGGATGCGTGTCTCCATACCCGGGCATGTCTTCCTCAATTTTAGTGGAACTGCACAAAATTGGATGGCCATTGTTGTTTCGCCTCACTGTCCTCTGCCACGTGGTTCTTCCTTCCTTGAGCTTGATTACTGATAAGAAACAGACCACAATGAGGATTTGTCGAACTTCATAGGTGCCTCACCCAAACTTGATGCCAAATGGATGATGCATCACCATGATGACCTATAGATGCTCATGGTTGCGCCTCATGGTTGCGTCGGCTCGTGAAGCTGATCGATTTTCAATGAAAAACAAGTTGTCTTCCATCAGTGCTCTTTGCTTGTTACACACAAAGATGATATCCTCCGTCAGTTCACCTTGGTTGCGTTGGAGACGTAGTCGTCTTTCACGTTGGTGCAATTTTATCACACAATTGGCTGTGAACCAAATGTTTCCTCGAAGAAGGATCGACGTTGGTACTAAGAGCATAAGTTTTGTATTGCTTTCTAAGCCTTCTCACAACTTTGTCTCCAGCTCCCTTGTAATTTTATTTGTCTAGCTATTAACTTTGATTTAAAAAATGGTGTGGACTAAAAACCCGGATGGACATAGTAGCCCTCGATTTTTATTTACTCTGCATCTTAGATTTGACTGAAGTCAAACTTTGTAATACTCTCAAACCTTTTTGATAATTGAAATTAAAATTCTTTATTTGTACACACTCTCACACGTTTCCGATAATTTGGCGCGTGTGCGGTTGTTCACTTAAGGGAGGGGTAGTCTACCACATGTGAAGGACAGGAAGTGCGACCAGGACGCGTGGGTGTGGATCGTTAGTTCATCGGAAGTAGTAGTAGTTTTCTTCACTGTACATTAAATAAAGAGTTTCGTTTCATACTTACACAATTTAAAATGATTGTTATGGAGAGAATAAGAAAACCACTCCACTATATATTAGTCGTATACACGAGAGTACTATATGGACGCAGCTTCATTGACTTAGTGCACCTGCCTTTGGGTTTATGACATGTGGGCCCAAAATGTAGCTGGCTCACCTGTCATACAGCCAAAAGCAGGTGCAGTGAAGGCAACGGAGGTCAGTCCGTACTATAGTAGTATATATATAAGCTGGAGCCTCGGCGCTTGTTCGCTAGGGTTTGCACTCTCCACACTCTCGCCGCACTACATATATGTATACACGCTGGAGGCTCAGTGTTCATTTGCTAGGGTTTGCTATATTCACAGTCTCTCACCCTCTCTTCGCCAGATCTAAACAAGACTGCTTTGGCCTCTTGTCTCTCTCTCCCCCCTCACAGCTGGTGAAGGAGGCGTCCGTATCCCGTCGCACCGGGAAGGGGAGGAGGTGCAACGTTCACTCAATCGCCTTCAGCGAGGGAGGCAATCCACTGCCGGTTGCGCTGTTCTCTTTCACCCAGCACCTGTGCTGGTGGGCCACCGACCCCTTCTAACTCGCTGCCGTACGTAGTGTGGGCAGATCCGGCCTCCCACCGCACGCCTTGCCACATCCCTACGACCCTAAGGTATAAGTTTCTTTGAAACCGTCGTTGCTCTAGCTGCATGTAGATCTTTTTCGATCTGTAGTCGAATCTAGGTCTTGGTTCAAAGAGGAAAGAAGGGTGCGGTGGGCTAGAGCAAGAATCTAGGATGTGGTTCAATGAGGAAAGGAGGGGCGGAAAGTAGTATAGACTGGCTACCCAGCCGCTTTGTTGGTCGAAAAGGGAAAAAGGGGGTAACCCAGTACACACATCTGTAAGGAACCATCTCTTTGTTGAAAAGGGAAAGAAACTGGGGGGTCGGGTAGTTTGTGCAGGAATAGATTTACTGCCCTCACATAGGAAAAAGGTTCAAAGAGAACAAATATGGGACCAACGCATATATGCTGCTTGGCTACATACTCTGCATCACCCATTTATACGTGTGGACGCACATGGTGCTGGCATGTCCCATACAGCTATTTTGCTATTGTTAATCTAAGAATGCCGCCGGAAAATTGAAGCAATGCCACTGTTAAAAGTAAATTGCGTTCTTAACAAATGTTGTTTCAAGAGAATGTCTCTGTTAATATGAATCAATGCAACCATTTTAGAAATGCTACTATCCTACTTTGTTTTCCATCCAAGATAAGTTAGATGCTTCTTTCTGTCACTGTTTGTTTCATCCCCCCTTATCGGCAAGTAATTGTTTCCTTTTCTGCCTCTGTTAAAACAGGGGTATCTATTCAACTTGTTGCTATTGCGACATTTTGCTTCGCTACTCGAAACACTTATGTTTTAAGAGTGTTTTGTGCGGTTCAACTTGAATGTCACATCGGTGACTTTGCTTAATTTTGGTGGAACTGCACAAAAGGAGATTGAGATTTGTGTCCAGTCTTCGTGGCTAGTTGTTTCAAATCTTGGTCTCATCCACATGATGTGCAGCGTGCTTTGAGATGTTCTGCTACTTGTCTTGGTACTGATTTAAATAAATTTTGAATTGAAGCTATTGTATTGCTGTCTTTTCCCATTAAGTAGTGAACAAAAATGGGACCAACCCACACATGATGCTTGTTGCTTTGTTACAACAAATTCAGCATCACCCCCTTTATAAGCCAGTAACTGATGCCACTCTCAGAATTAACTACTGAATTTTATTTCAAAACTGCAACACTTGTTAGGGATTGGTGGGATTACCATTTTTGTGGCCGCATGTTTCATCCTCCTTTATTAGCCAGTAATTGATTCCTTTTTTGCCTCTGTTTAAACAGGGATATCTATTAGACGTGTTGCTATTGCGACATTTTGCTTCGCTATGCGAAACACTTTGCTTGATTTCAGTGCAACTGCACAAAATGAGATTGGATTTCCTATTCGTGTTGGCAGATTCGTATTTTATCATGGTGGTCTCATGAAAGGTTAGTACATGCCTTCATCCACATGATTGTGCAGTCTGCTTTGAGATGTGGTGCTACTTGTATTGGTACTGTTTTAAATAAATGTTGAATTGAAGCTATTGTATTGCTGTCTTTTCCCATTAAGTAGTGAACAACAATGGGACCAACCAAGACATGATGCTTGTTGCTTTGTTACAACAAACTCTGCATCACCCCCTTTATAAGTAGATGGAAGCACATACTGTTGTTGCACCCACTCTCCCCTGGAACATTTTATGCTTTTCGTTAATATAATGCCGCTGGTAAAATTAAGCAATGCCACTCTCAGAATTAATTAAGTACTGAATCTTAGTTCAAAACTGCAACACTTGTTAGGAATGGTACTATCCTGCTTTGTAGTTCCTTCTACATGTTTAACCAAGGTATTGTTAAGATAATGTCTCTGTTAAAATGAATTAGTTGCATTGTTTTAGGAATGGTACTTTTCTGCTTAGTCGTTCTTTATACATGTTGAAACAAGGCATTGTTAAGATAATGTCTCAGTCAATATGAATGAATCACACTGATGGAGAATTGCTACTCTCCTGCTTTGTTTCCCATTAAGATAAAGTAGATCAGTAGATGCTTTTCTTCTGGGAGTACAAGTCATCAACCGTTATTTCTCAGTAATTGTTTCCCTTATACCTATTGTTGCTTACAGGGATATCAAAATTAAAGCTCGGTTTTATTCTGACTTCGACTTTAGTTGGACTGCATAAAAGGAGCCAATGTGTCCAAGGCAAACTACTGCATTACTGGGTCCAGTTGGTCATTCCACTTTTGTAGCGACCCGACCTCAGATGGTCAAGTCTCTGTGCTCAGGTGCCATCCCTGGATCAATAATGCTGACACCACACAGTACTTCGAAGGATTTATAACAGAGTAGCAATCACACACTTATTACATCGAATGTCTCAACAGAGAACTTATTACAATAATATGGCTTAAGGCCATCTAATGCGATAACAATGAAGGCTTGGAAGATAAAGTGAGTCCATCAACTCCAACGGCATAACTGAGCTGCACGGCAATGACCTACTTAACCTTACTCCTCGTTCAAAAGTCTCGCAACATAATAAGTTGCAGCCGGAATGGGTCAAGACATGAAATATGCTGGCAATGTAACACAAAAGAGCAACAACAGAATAATGCTACTACTACATGCATATTTGGATGGTGGAAAGCTCTATGGTTACAGTTTTGCGAAAAGCCAATTTTTCCCTACTTCAAAGGAATCAATTTTAAATTAACTACCATGGTGGTTGAAACATCATTCGAGAAGGTACACCCCAACTCAATGATCCCAATTAGAAGTAATTAACAACCCAAGCAATATTAATTTTAAGAGTGTTGAGATACATGCGAATACTCAAGTACTAGATACTCAGAATTGTCCATAACCGGGGACACGGCTAACCATGATTAGATTATACACTCTGCAGAGGTTTGCACACTTTTCCCCGCAAGACTCGATCGCCTCCGTTGATTCTCGCACTGCATGGTGTTTGAGAGACGGATGACCGAGACACGCCTTTCGTAAGCATTAACTCTCTACTCAGGCGCACCATACCAAACCTACAAACCCACTACCTGCTGATCCACCTCTTCAAGAGCTTCACGCAACTTACTCAAACTATGCTAGAGCCCATAATAGATTGCGGCTGCACACGGAAGTTTCTAGCATGAATAAACTCAGTTCCCTTTGAGCCTGGGTGGCGGTCCATAGGAGATTCACACGGTAACCCCGGGATTTCCAAAAAATAAAACAGGCAATCTCTGGTAACCCCAGGTGCCTCAATCCACCCAGATGTGTATTAAAGTTGCCACCTTAAGTAAACCATTAATTATCAATCTCGCATCTGTCATGGATATCACTCAAAACCAATCCACGTCTACGAGCATAGCATGGCAATATAAGCATAACGTAGAAGTAACTCCCAAGGGTTTGATAATAAACAGGATAATAGGTTCTACCTCATCAACTACTTCCCAATACCCACATGTTAAAAGCATCCTAAGCAAGCAATGTTTGAGGATTGAAACTAATGCATAAAAACTGGGTATGAAAAGAGTATGATCAATGTGTTACTTGCCCTGCTGACGATCCAGGTATCCTAGAGACTCGTAGTAACACGCTTCGCACTCCGGGAATTCTAGCGCAAGCAAACAATAACATACATAAGCAACAATCAATTATGCACAAGTAGAACTCCAAATAAAAGAGTCTGACCAGAGAGTTCAACTTAAGAACTCCGGTTTGCAAAAAGAATCAAATCAAACAAAGCAACGAAACTCAAACGGCAAAAGAAACAACCTTGTTTTGCTATTCTGGATCTACGTCAAATTTTACAGAAGAAAAATCTTTTTTGAGTTGATTATTCGGAAAGAGGGTTTCGAGATGAAACTCCAGGCGCTTGAATCGCCTGATTCCGATAAACGAGCGAAAAGATAAACAAGTTTGAAAATCGGATCAGAAATCGTGATCAGAATAATCGCGGAATAAATCCGACAAAAAGAAAAATGATGAACTGCTAAACGGACGAACGTTCGTTAACAGAAACTTAACAGAGAACGCGTTCGTTAAAACGAACGGACAAACGGACGTTCGCTAAACAAATAAACCGGGAAATAAAATAAACCGATCTAGAAAAAACGATCTAGGGTTTTCAAAAAAAACCGAAGGGTTTATTTAAGAAAACCGGCGGCGGGGTCGGGTACCTCCGGCGGCTCGTCCGGCGGGGTGGTGGCTCCGGCGGGGCTGCAGGGCTGCGGCGGCGGCGGTGATGACGACGCTGGGCTTCGGCGGCGGCGGATCGTGGCTGCGCGGGCTGTGGCGGGTGGTGTTGTGGCGGGGCGGCTTATAAAGGGGCGGACGGGCGGCTAGCTTGGGCGAGGGGCGCCAGGTGGAGTCCGCTCGACTTTGCCTCGCGTCTGTCCGTGCAGCGCCGCTGGCTGGGAAGGCGGCGGCGGCGGCTCGGCTCGACTGCTCGGTGGGCCTTGACCCTTCGCCCGGGCGCGAGGTGGCTTTTTTGTAACATTCCGCCAAAGAAAAATTCCTAGAAAAATAAATAAAATCTAAAAATCCAAAACAAGTTTTCTCCGTCTAAATAAAATATTTAGAACAAGGTGAACTTTTCTTGGCCCCTAAAATGCAAATTTTAAAACATGCAACATTTTTCTAGGAGCAAATAAAATCCCGAAAAAAAATCCCAAAAATGATTTTAACATTTTTCCTCCAATATTTCAATTATTTTGGAGAAGTCATATTATCTCCCCTCTTTTATTATTTTAAAATGAAATATTTTTCCGGAGAGAAAATAATTAAAATCAAATCCTCGTCTTCATTATTTGATAAAAATTTCAAATATGAAAATTAGAAAATCCCCAACTCTCTCCGAAGGTCCTTGAGTTGCTTAGGATTTCGAGGATTGCAAATGAAAAAGCAATGTAATATGATATGCATGGATGATCTATGTATAACATGCCAAATTGGAAATTTGGGATGTTACAAACCTACCCCCCTTAAGATGAATCTCGCCCTCGAGATTCGGGTTGGCTAGAAAATAGGTGCGGATGGTCTCTGCGAATATCCTCTTCTCGCTCCCAGGTGGCTTCCTCCTCAGTATGATGACTCCACTGAACTTTGCAAAACTTTATCACCTTGTTGCGAGTGACTCGACTATCAAACTCAAGAATCTTAACTGGCTTCTCCTCATAAGTCAGATTATTATCCAGCTGAATCACCTCCAAAGGTATCAGATCATTCAACGGTATATCGCCATCTCAAAGATGGCACTTCTTCACCGTGATACGTAAAACACATCGTGGACTCCTGACAATCCTTCTGGTAACTCCAGCTTGTAGGCAACTTCTCCCATCTGTTCCAAAATACGATATGGTCCTACAAATCTCGGGGCTAACTTTCCCTTAACTCCAAATCGTTTTACTCCCCTCAAGGGCGATACTCTTAGATAGACTCTGTCTCCAACTTCATAAGTTACTTCCTTGCGTTTTGAATCTGCGTAACTCTTCTGTCTGGACTGAGCAATCTTTAGTCTGTCTCTGATCAGTTTAACCTTCTCCTCTAATTCCTTGATCAAATCTGGTCCAAACAACTGACGGTCTCCTACCTCGTCCCACATCAATGGTGTTCTACACCTGCGTCCATACAGAGCTTCGAATGGTGCCATCTTCAAACTGGCCTGGTAGCTGTTGTTGTAAGAAAACTCTGCGTACGGCAAATTGTCATCCCAACTAGATCCATAATCTAGCGCACAGGCTCTCAACATATCCTCCAAAATCTGATTGACTCTCTCTGTCTGCCCATCTGTCTGCGGGTTAAAAGCTGTACTGAACTCCAATCGGGTTCCCAAATTCTGGTGTAGCTGATGCCAAAACTTTGAAGTAAACTGAGTTCCTCTATCTGATACGATGCTCCTCGGAACTCCATGTAAACATACGATCCTGGTCATATATATCTTGGCCAACTTCGCACTTGTATACGTTGTTTTCACCGGGATGAAATGAGCTACCTTAGTCAATCGATCCACAACTACCCATATAGAATCATATCCCGCCTTGGTTACGGGTAATCCGTCATAAAGTCCATACCAAGTTTATCCCACTTCCATTCGGTATTGGCATAGGTACATGTAATATCCTGCTGGCTTCTGATGTTCTGCCTTCACTCTCTGACATACATCACATACGACTACATACTCGGCAATATCCTTCTTCATGCCAGTCCACCAGAAACGTTCCTTCAAGTCCAAATACATCTTGGTATTTCCGGGGTGAATCGAGTATGGTGAGTCATGTGCTTCCTGAAGTATCAACTTCCTGATCTCCGAATTGTTGGGCAAATAAATTCGGTCCTCAAACCATAAGATATCATGCTCATCTTCGCGAAAACCTTTGGCTTTACCTTCGCCCATCTTCTCTCTTATCTCGGCAATCTCTTTGTCTTCCTTCTGAGCTTCTCGAATCTTATCCAACAGTGTCAACTGAACTTCCATTGTTTCAAGAAAACCTCTTGGAACAATCTCCAATCGTAGTTCCATGATCTCTGCAGCTAACTCCTTTGGCATTCCATTGCTCACAAGAATATTAGCATAACTCTTCCGGCTCGATGCGTCTGCTACGACATTGGCTTTCCCTGGATGGTAGTGTAGCTTCATGTCATAATCCTTTATAAGTTCCAACCATCTCCTCTGCCTGAGGTTCAACTCCTTTTGTGTGAAAATGTACTTCAAGCTCTTATGATCCGTGTACACATCACAACGGTTTCCAATAAGATAATGTCTCCAGGTCTTTAGTGCATGCACGACGGCTGCTAACTCCAAATCATGCGTGGCATAGTTCAACTCGTGTGGCTTCAGTTGTCGTGAGGCATACGAAACAACTTTTCCTTCCTGCATAAGCACACATCCAAGTCCCAAGCGAGAGGCATCACAATACACTTGAAACTCCTTATGTCTATCTGGCAAGGTCAGCACTGGGGCTGTAGTCAATCGCTCCTTCAGCTCTTGAAAACTTGTCTCGCACTCCTCCGTCCATTTGAACTTAGTATCCTTCTTTAGCAATTCCGTCATTGGTTTAGCAATCTTGGAAAATTCTCAATGAACCTCTGATAATATCCTGCCAGTCCAAGAAAACTGTGGATCTCGCCAACTGAAGTGGGTGCCAACCATTCAGTGACCGACTGAACCTTGCCGGGATCCACTGCTATACCCTCTCCTGATATAACATGCCCAAGAAATACAACTTCCTTCAACCAGAACTCACACTTGCTGAATTTGGCGTATAACTGGTGTTCCCTGAGTTTCTCGAGAACCAAACGCAAGTGTTTCGCGTGCTCCTCTTCGTTCTTCGAGTATATCATAATATCATCAATGAATACCACAACAAACTTATCCAAATACTCCATGAACACTTTGTTCATCATACTCATGAAATAGGCAGGGGCATTAGTCAGTCCAAATGACATGACCGTATACTCATATAATCCATACCGTGTGGTAAACGCTGTCTTGGGTATATCCTGCTCTCGGATCTTCAACTGATGGTATCCTGATCTCAGATCAATCTTCGAAAACACCTTAGCTCCTTGTAACTGATCAAACAGATCGTTGATCATTGGTAAGGGATACTTGTTCTTTATCGTTACTCCATTCAGAGCTCGGTAATCAACAACCATCCTCAGGGATTTATCCTTCTTCTCCACCAAAAGTACTTGGGCTCCCCAAGGTGACGAGCTTCTATGAATGTAATCTTTCTCCAACAACTCCCTAATCTGCTTCTTAATTTCCTCCAGATCATTTGCTGGCATCCGATAGGGTCTCTTAGATATCGGTCATGTTCCTGGCAATAGCTCTATCAACAACTCAATGTCTCTGTCCGGTGGCATACCAGGTAACTCTTCGAGGAAAACATCCGGAAAATCCTTTACTACAGGTACTTCCTCCTGTACAACTCCCGTGAGGGCGTTTACTTGGCTCCTCCTAGGCACATGCCTGGATACATACTTAATCCTTTTTCCCTCCGGGGTAGTAAGATAAATTGACTTACTAGTACAGTCAATACTTCCTTCATACTTTGACATCCAGTCCATACCTAATATCACATCCAATCCTTGCGACTCCAAGATAATTAGGTCAGACAGAAATACATGCATGCCAATGATTAGGGGTATCTGGGTGCACCATCTGCTAGCCATGTACTCTGATCCCGGTGAGCTCACTAAGAGGGGTGTCCTAAGGGTTTGGGTTGGCAACTTAAACTTTTCCACAAATCCCCTAGATATGTATGAATGTGATGCACCAGTATCGAAAAGAACAATAGCGGTAAATGACTGAACCAAAACTTACCTATTACCGCGTCCGGCTGCTCTTCAACCTCCTCCACGTTAACGTGGTTCACTTGTCCTTTGTTAAATGGATTGGGCTTCTTCCCTGCGCTCTCGTTTCCATTCCCATTCTTTCCTTCAGAGCAGTCATTGGCGTAGTGTCCTGTGTTCCCGCACTTGTAGCAAACAACTTGGTTTAAGTCCCTCTTTGCGGGTGCAGATGGGTTAGAGCGGTTCTGATTATTGTTGGCTCCATTCCCATTCCCGTTCTTCGCACCATTGTGGTTATGCGATCCTCCTCCAGCATGGTTATGTCCTCCATGGTTATGAACAAGTCCTCCTGAGTCCGGAGTCAAACGAGGCTTTTGGTGAGCTCCTGAATTGTATTTTCCTTGTCCATACTTCCTCTTACGATTATCAATCTGCTGCTACTTCCCTTCAATCATCAGGGCCTTATCTACCAACTCCTGGTAGTTGTTGAAGGTTGCTACCATCAACTGCATACTCATCTCATCATTCAGCCCTTCCATAAACTTCTCCTGCTTCGCGGCATCTGTGGCCACATCATCAGGGGCATAACGTGATAGCTTGCTAAACTCATCCACGTACTGGCCAACGGTACGATTCCCCTGGCGTAGGTTGCGAAACTCATGCTTCTTCATCTGCATAGCTCCAGTCGAGACATGGGCAGTGCAAAAAGCCTGCTGAAACTGAGCCCATGTGATAGTGTCGATAGGATAGGTGGCTGTGAAATTCTCCCACCATGCTTCTTTGCAGTCCATCCATTGGTGTGCGGCAAAATGCACCTTCAAAGATCTGTGCATCCAGCGGTGGTTAACTCCTTCCAATACGACGAGCCAATCATCTGCAACTATTGGCTCGATGCTACCGGAGAACACCGCGGTCAGAACCTTAAGAAACGGGCGAGGTTATCCATCGGCGGAAGGTTGTTGTTGTTGGCATTGTTGTTATTGGCATTGCCACAGTTACGAACTAACAAGCGCATCGTGGCATTCTCGCTGCTGGATCAACTGGGTGATCTCCGTGGGAAAACAAACTCGGGTCTCTCCTGGAGGCATCGATGGGTTTAGATGGAAGAGATTTAGAATAGAAAAAGATCTAGGGGAGAAACACTACCCATATGTATATGAGGCAAACACAAGCATTCATTCAATCAATCAAGCAAGGGCATACAAAACGGTCTAGGACTATCGCAAAAGTGCTCACTACTACTAGTTACATGGGGAAAATACTATTATCATATGGTGGTCATCTAGAAATTTTGATCGGTGGAAGACTCCATGATGTCTACTCCAGCTTCATCTTCATAATCATCATCTCTTGAATCCGAGTCGGTGTCGTCGATGATGATGTAGTTGTCCGGACGTATGAGGTCTTCTTTCGGAACTGGTCCTCCCATAAAGATTCCGATTTTCTCCACTAGGTCGTCATTCTTCTCCAATAGCGTCTTGATTTCCTCCTCATATCCATCGCGTGTGAACTTAAGTTCTTCCTCCAGCTCGATGATCCTGGTCTTCGCCTTCTTCAACTCGATCATGTCTGCGCACATCTGGTTCTCTTGACGTCGAATGTGCTGGTTTTGCTCCTGGATAAAAGCTGCGACAGATCTATCCTTCCTGGTGTTGATCATCTCCCATTGTTCATCTCGGCGCCCACATATTTGATAGGTGGCATCCTCAAGTTCCTTGTTGTAGATTTCTCCAATGCGTCCCATGGTAATATGGGCTGGCATACTCTTGCCAAGGCTCCAAGTGGCTGCTTCGAAAGAAAACTCTATGGGTTTGGAATTTGGCGAGAACGTCCTTCCTGGAACTCGTACTTGAATCATCCATCGCTCTTCTTCCGGTAGAGTGGCGTTGTTCGTCCCAGTAAAGCTTGGTATTCCAATATTCAATTACCTAGTGACTTCCTTCAAGTGGCGTCCAAAAGGCGTGTCTTCATCTGGTTGTGCAAACTTGGTCTTCATCTCCTTCATCCTAAAGAGTAGAAAGAGACAAGGAGTCAGAAATGAGAAGAGAAGTGTGACCAATGGTTTTTCTTAGTGGTCGTGTCCTACACTCAGCGTGTGCTCTGATACCATCTTGTAGCGACCCGACCTCAGATGGTCAAGTCTCGTGCTCAAAAGCCATCCTCGGATCAAGAATGCCGACACCACACAAGATTTCAAGGATTTATAACAGAGCAGCAATCACACACTTATTACATCGAATGTCTCAACAGAGAACTTATTACAATAATATGGCTTAAGGCCATCTAATGCGATAACAGCGGAAGGCTTGGAATATAAAGTGAGTCCATCAACTCCAACGACATAACTGAGCTGCACGGCAACAACCTACGAACCTTACTCCTCGTCTGAAAAGTCTGGAACATAATACGTTGCAGCCCGAGAACGGGTCAGCACATGGAATATGCTGGCAATGTAACACAAAAGAGCAACAACAGAATAATGCTACTACTACATGCATATTTGGCTGGTGGAAAGCTCTATGGTTACAGTTTTGCGAAAAGCCAATTTTTCCCTACTTCAAAGGACTTTTAAATTAACTATCATGGTGGTTGAAACATCATTTGAGAAGGTACACCCCAACTCAATGATCCCAATTAGAAGTAATTAACAACCCAAGCAATATTAATTTTAAGAGTGTTGAGATACATGCGAATACTCAAGTACTAGATACTCAGAATTGTCCATAACCGGGGACACGGCTAACCATGATTAGATTGTACACTCTGCAGAGGTTTATGACTTTTCCTCAAGAAGACTCGATCGCCTCCGTTGATTCTCGACTTTGCATGGTGTTTGAGAGACGGATGACCGAGACACGCCTTTCGTAGCATTAATTCTCTACTCCGGCAGACCATACCAAACCTACAAACCCACTACCTGCCGATCCACCTCTTCAAGAGCTTCAAGCAACTTACTCAAACTATGCTAGAGCCCATAATAGCTTGCGGCTGCACACGGAAGTTTCTAGCATGAATAGACTCGATTCCTTTGAGCCTGGTGGCGGTCCATAGGAGAATCACACGGTAACCCCGGATTTCCAAAAATAAAACAGTCAATCACTGGTAACCCCAGGTGCCTCAATCCACCCAGATGTGTATTAAAGTTGCCACCTTAAGTAAACTATTAATTATCAATCTCACATCTGTCATGGATATCACTCAAACCCAATCCACGTCTACGAGCATAGCATGGCAATATAAGCATAACGTAGAAGTAACTCCCAAGGGTTTGATAATGAACAGGATAATAGGTTCTACCTCATCAACTACTTCCCAATACCCACATGTTAAAAGCATCCTAAGCATGCAACGTTTGAGGATTGAAACTAATGCATAAAAGCTGGGTATGAAAAGAGTATGATCAATGTGTTACTTGCCTTGTTGACGATCCGGGTATCCTAGAGACTCGTAGTAACACGCTTCGCACTCCGGGAATTCTAGCGCAAGCAAACAATAACATACATAATCAACAATCAAAGATGCACAAGTAGAACTCCAAATAAAAGAGTCTGACCGGAGAGTTCAACTTAAGAACTCCGGTTTGCAAAAAGAATCAAATCAAACAAAGCAACGAAACTCAAACAGCAAAAGAAACAACCTTGTTTTGCTATTCTGGATCTAGGTCAAATTTTACAGAAGAAAAATCTTGTTTGAGTTGATTATTCGGAAAGAGGGTTTCGAGATCAAACTCCAGGCGCTTGAATCGCCTGATTCCGATAAACGAGCGAAAAGATAAACAGGTTTGAAAATCGGATCAGAAATCGCGATCAGAATAATTGCGGAATAAATCCGATAAAAAGAAAAATGACGAACTGCTAAACGGACGAACGTCCGTTAACAGAAACTTAACAGAGAACGTGTTCGTTAAAACGAACGGACGAACGGACGTTCGCTAAACAAATAAACCGGGAAATAAAATAAACCGATCTAGAAAAAAAAGATCTAGGGTTTTCAAAAAAAACCAAAGGGTTTATTTAAGAAAATCGGCGGGGTCGGGTACCTCCGGCGGCTCGTCCGGCGGGGCGGCGGTCCGGTGGGGCTGCGGGGCTACGGCGGGGCTGCGGGCTGCGGCGGCGGCGGTGGCGACGACACGGGCGGCGGCGGCGGCTCCGGCGGCGGCGGATCGGGCTGCGGCGGATGCGGGCAGCTGCGGCGGTGGTGGTGTGGCGGCGGCGTGGCGGTGGGGGCGGCGGCTTATAAAGGGGCGGGACGGGGCGGCTGGCTTGGGTGAGGGGGCGCCCGGGGGTGGAGTCCGGCTCGGACTTCGCCCTCGGCGTCCATGGCGTGCATGGCGCGTGCGCGGGAAAGGCGGCGGCGGCGGTTGGCTGGGCCAGCCTGCTCGGCTTGGCCTTCGGCCCAGTCGGGAGCGAGGTGGCTTTTTTTTTAAAACATTCCGCCGAAGAAAAATTCCTAGAAAAATAAATAAAATCTAAAAATTCCAAAAATAGTTTTCTCCGTCTAAATAAAATATTTAGAACAAGATGAACTTTTCTTCGCCCCTAAAATGCAAATTTTAAAACATGCAACATTTTTCTAGGAGCAAATAAAATCCCGAAAAAAATCCCAAAAATGATTTTAACATTTTTCCTCCGATATTTCAATTATTTTGGAGAAGTCATATTATCTCCCCTCTTTTATTATTTTAAAATGAAATATTTTTCCGGAGAGAAAATAATTAAAATCAATTCCTCGTCTTCATTATTTGATAAAAATTTCAAGTATGAAAATTAGAAAATCCCCAACTCTCTCCGAAGGTCCTTGAGTTGCTTAGGATTTCGAGGATTGCAAACGAAAAAGCAATGAAATATGATATGCATGGATGATCTATGTATAACATGCCAAATTGGAAATTTGGGATGTTACAACTTTGCAGAAAGAAGCAGTCACTGTTTGCACTACATTACAGAAGGAATGACCGAGAAGCTTTACAGAGTATTATTAGACACTGGTGACATGACTAGTCTGCAGAGAGCATTGGCAATCTAACAACACGTGGAGTGCCCTGGGAAAAAGTGCCCAAACAAGTACAAGAAGCTACGACAGGACTCCACGATCATAGGCATTACATATTTTGAATGGGAAAAGCTTGTCAAAGTTTAATCATTGATGTTAGCAAGAAGACATTAGTTTAATATATTGGAATTGGAAAACCTTGTCAAAATTTGCTCATTGATGTTAGCCAGAAGACATGCATTTGATATTTTTGAGTAGGACGCGCTTGCTGTGAGCAGTGTTGAGTGTTTTTTCCTATTCCTGTGTTCAGTTTAGAAGTAAATAGTTACTCTGCTGAGATATTCCTGTGCTAAGAGTTTGTTCTGAATATTGTCTATGTAATGCCAGGACTTGTGTTTGATTGCAAAGTTGAGCTTGGAATGTTGTGGCATGCGGCATCACGAGCTATTCACCGTGCCTCCTGAGAATAATGCTTCGTATTGTCTTGCATGTCGATCTAATGCCAGTGATTTGCTTTTTAAGAAGATCGTCCTCTTCTGTTGTTTCCGTGCTTAAGAAGTTCATCGTCTGATGTTTCATTCATAGCCTATACGACAAGTCGGATAGGTTAGATGTGAAACCATATGATCTTCCGACCAACTCATGATATTAGGCCGTGATTGGATCGTCGTTTTCCAACCAAAACCGCTTGTAAAACTGATGCTTGTAAAGAAAAGCAGATGGTCTCGGGTGAAGGCGCTTGGTTGGTCGATTTCAACTAGTAAAATATGGGAAGTACTTCACACACGATAAAAACGCTGAACGACACTCGGACGATTGCTAATCCAGCCGTTAGCTGTTGTTTCAGCCTTGCCCACGGATGGCATGATACGCACATCATGCATGTATCGTCTGGTAATGTTGTCCATATAGCAGTGCTCGTAAAATATATAGTGGTCTCTCAAATTACACGCGTAACCCGCCGGTTTTACTTACAGACCTCGGGCCCTCGGTTTCATTACGCCTGTATTTTACGCGTTGTTTCCGATGACGAGTAAATTACACTTGTATGTTAATACAAGTTTGAAATAAACCAGAGCTCCCAAGCGCGGTCTTACCGTTTCATGCCGTGCTCCTAGGTGTCTGATGATCCTAGCTTCATGAAAGAGCAGCGGGCGCTATATCAGACCATCCGTAGGGCCCGCGAGGCCCTCTCCGTTGTCCTTTGAGTTGTTGCACTCGCCGTGGCGCCGAGCACTGTTAACATCGTCAACGAACATGAGGATTCAGGAGATGACTTTATTTTGACTGGATGACACTAGGGACCCACTAGGGCCATAGCCGTACGTACGCAAGTGCCTCCTTATTATGTACAACTATTTTTTTGCTTTCTCCTGGTTTCCTGACATCACGGTCCCACACCATTGTCAACCTATGTAGTCAATATAAACGAGAGAATTGCACAAGGTGCGGCCGACACCGGGACCAAGCAGCTCGAGCAAGATTTGTGTTTTTGAGGCGGCCTCCGAGTTTTTCTTGGCGATGATTTCGTTGTTGTTCGTGAGGAGAGTAGGGTATTAACTGGGCGAGCTATGGCCCGTCTACCCAGCCCAGATATCTAGCCCAGATACTAATTTTTCAAGATGAAAATGGCTAGCCCAGCTATACGTTTTTTTGAGGAATACCCAGGCAAGGTCAACTTGTTATTCTCCGCCCCGTTGGGCTGCAAATCTTTCCTAGGAGGGATGCATTAGGCTTAACAGGAAAATGGGCTTTAAAAAATAATAAATGGGATGTAATTATAAAAACTGGACAGTAACTATAAAAAATGCACCAAACACGAAATTAGTTTATAAAATATTATTTATGGATTTTGAAAATCTGAAATTTTCATTGTTGCACGCGCAATGTTTCGTTGGATTTTTACATAATACAAATTTATATTTAATCTGACTAGAAATTTCGGGATAAAAATATTTCGGATCCCATCAAAATGTGGGAAATTTTATTGAATTCTGTCTTCAATGGTTGGTTGAAATTATTAATTGTTGTCCTAGCTAGAAAATGGGCTGTACTTTTAAAAAACTGTAAATGGGCTGTTGAAAATTCCATTAGAATTCAAAAATGGGTTGTACATTCTTACAAAATGCAAATGGGCTATAAGTTCTCTCGCCACACGCCAGGGCCTACTAAGACGCGTCCCTAAAAAAATAAGTTGACGCAGATGCAAGGCTTTGTCAACTTATTATAGTCAACACACAGTTCTAGTAGGCGAAGGCGTTGGATGTCTATCCAACGGATGTCGTGCTTCTTCTTCAATCTCAGATATTCTTAGCTTCGGCCGCCCCAAAAATGATTCCTCCCCCTGACATCTGGGGCGTACCGTTTCGGAGGCTGACCTGTGGGCCTACTAAGTTGGAGCGTACTAAGGGCTTTGTCAACTTAGTCAATATAAACGATTCTAGCTTCAGTGATCGTACGATGTCCATCCAACGGCCGTAGTGCTTCTTCAACCTCTAGTCTTCTTGCTCCAGCCGTCCAAAGCAGCGCCGGTCATGCCGCCTGCTCCTACCTCCCGTGGCCGGCTGTGCTGCTGCGGAGGCCTCACCGCCCCCATACTACTCCCACCGCTGGCCAGGCCATCCCTCCACTCACCCACACCCCACTATTATTCTATGGCGACGACATCCTCACACCGCAGCCGAACCAGTGAACCCTCGTACTCCTCTCCGCATGGGCTTCCAATGTTGTGTCTTCCCCAGCTCCGCGTCGTCCCCTTCCTAGGCCTCGCCGTCGTCCACCGCTCTGGTGCTTTCGGCACGACGTGGTCAACGTGGTCAACGGCCAACTTCCATCGGAAGAGTACTGTATGTGGAGAGGCTGACAGCTGGGTCCACGGCGGCCGCAAGGAAGTGCCTCCTTATTACGCGCAAAATAATTATTCCTCCACCTGACAGTAGGGACCCACCGGAATTGCCACCTTATTTCGTGAAAAAAATGTTTCCCCCCTGACTGCTGGGACCCACCGGATGGGCCACCGTATTTCGTGAAAAAAATGTTCTCCCGCTGTCAGCTCAGACCCATCGGAAGTGCCTCCTTATTACACACAAAAAAATGAATACTCCCCTGCTAGCTGGGACCCACCTTGGTAGGAGGCTGACTTGTGGGCCTACTAAGTTGACAGGGATGGAGGGCTTTGTCAACTTAGTCAATATGAACGATTCTAGCTCCAAAGGACCGACGATGTCCATCCAACGGTCGTGCTGCTTCTTCAACCTCTGGTCTTCTTGCTCCACCCGCCCAAAGCAGCGCCGGTCATGCCGCCGCTCCCTGCCTCCCTTGGCCGGTCAGTCCGCCATGAGGCCTCACCGACCCCTACTATTCCCACCGCTGGGCAGGCCCTGCGGCGACGGCAGCCTCACGCCGACGCCAAACGAGTGAACCCTCATACTCCTCTCCGCGTGGGCATCCACTGCCGCGTCTTCACCGGCTCCGCGTCGTCCCCTTCCTAGGCCTCGCCATCGTCCACCGCCCTGGTGCCCTCGGAGCGGCGTGGTCAACATGGTCAAGGAACGACTTCCATCGGACGTGGACTGTACGTGGAGAGGCTGACAGCTGGGTCCCCGCAGCAAGGAAGTGCCTCCTTATTATGCGGAAAATAATGATTCCTCCACCTGACAGCAGGGACCCATCGGACGGGCCACCGTATTTCGTGAAAAAAGTTTCCCCCCTGACTGCTAGGACCCGCGTGCGAAGATATAGCTGGTGGATCCGAGCTGTCAGCGGCGGTAACATTTTTTCGCGAAATACAGAGGCCCTTTCGGTGGGTCCCTGATGTCAGGTGGAGGAATTATTATTTTGCGCGTAATAAGAAGGCATTTCCTTGCATGCAGCCGTGGACCCAGCTGGCGGCCTCTCCACGTACAGTCTACTTCAGATGCATGTCGGTCGTTAACCACATTGACCAGGCCGCGCCGAGAACACCAGGGCGGTGGACGACGGCGAGGCCTAGGAACGGAACAACACGGAGGCAGGGAATACTCGGCAGTTGTTTCCCACGCGGAGGGGAGTACGACTGTACGAGGGTTTATTGGTTCATCTGCCGTCGCCGGAGAATAACAGCAGGTGTGGGTGAGTAGAGGGATGGCTAGGCCAGCAATGGGAGTACGGTAGGGCGGTGAGGCCTGCGCGGCAGCACAGCCGGCCGCGCGGAGGAGGGTGCGGGTAGTCCCGCCGGCGCTTGTTTGAGCGGCTGGAGCAGGAAGAGCAGAGATTGAAGAAGCACGACGGCCGTTGGATGGACATCCAACAACTTTGCTTGGCGTCAACCTTTTTAGGAAAGCCTCAAATCTGGAAAACAGACATACAGCCCATCTGCCATAGTTTCTAATAATTTACAGCCCATTTGCTAATTCTTAAGGTTTTTTTGGAGCCCATATTCTTTTTGTTAGCATTACAGCCCATATTGTGGCCACGGTTAAAAAATTATACTGAATTTTTGCATATTTCAAAAGGGTCCTAACTGTTTTAATCCCAAATTTTGACTCACATTCAAACTGATTTTAAAAATAAATCTATATCAATATAAAATCCAACAAATTCTCCATGCATAAAAATTAATGTAATTTAAAATCTCGAAATGAAAAAAAAAGATATTTGAAACTAATTGTCGATTTGATGTGTTTTAAAAATGTACAGCCCATTTCTCATTACTGATGGGCCATTTTCTCGACCAGCCGAATGAAAGCTCCCCTCGTCTTGAAAGATTTTCAGCCCAACAGTCCTGACAAAGCGACTTAATTGGCAAATCACAAAAAAACTGGGCTGTGGCCGTGGACCCAGCTGTCAGCCTCTCCACGTACAGTATTCTTCCGATGGAATGTCGTTGACCACATTGACTATGCCGCGCCGAGAGCACCAAGGCGGTGGACAACAGCGAGGCCTAGGAAGGGGACCACGCGGAGCCGGGGAAGACGCGGTAGTGGATGCCCACGCGGAGAGGAGTACGTGGGTTCACTGGTTCGGCTGCGGTGTGAGGCTACCGTCGCTGTAGGGCCTGGCTAGCGGTGGGAGTAGTAGGGGGCGATGAGGCCTCAACGGCAGCACAACCAACCACTGGAGGCAGGAGCAGGCGGTCTCCCCGGCGCTGGTTTGGGCAGCTGGTGCAAGAAGAGCAGCGATTGAAGAAGCAACAGGACCGTTCGGTTCAAATCCAACGGTTACTGCTGCTAGAATCATTTGTTAACTAAGTTGACAAGCCCTGCGTACGCATCAACTTAGTAGGCCCACAGGTCAGCCTCCCAACCGGTGCGCCCCAGATGTCAGTGGGAGGAATCATAAGGAGGCAGTTGATTGCGTGCGGCCGGGCCAGCGGAGGTAGTAGGGTGGTCTGGGGAAGCCTGCGCGGCATCACAGCAGGCCACAAGAGGAGGGAGCAGGCAGTCCTGCCGGTGCTAGTTTAGGCGGCTGGAGCAGGAAGATCAGAGATTGAAGAAGCACGTCGGCCATTGGATGGACATCCAATAGTCACTGCTGCTAGAATCATGTGTTCACTGACAAAGCCTTGCGTAAACAAGTCAGCCTCGAAATCTGTGGCATGTACAGCACATTTGCTATTGTTTTTATAATTTTTACTCAGTTTCTAATTCATATGGAATTTATCACAGCCCGTTTTCCATTTTTAGAATTGCTGGCCTTTTTCTGGTCAGTACCAGGGTCAAAAAATTAACTAAATATGTGGGAAATTTTGAAAATTCACAAATTTTTGCTGGGGAACGAAATATTCTTAATCCAAAAATTAATAGCCATACTAAAACAAATTTTAAAATAAATTTGTACTATGTCATGTTAAATCCAATGAAATATGTATAAGATATCAATGAAGAACGAAAACAAAAAAAGAAACTAATATCCCATTTGCTATAATTTTTTTGAAATTTTCAACCCTTTTTTATATTACTTTTAATAGACACTGACCATACTCTTTGGCCAGGCCGAAATGCATCCCTCCTCGCCTTGAAAGATTTGTAGCCCAGTAATTCGAAGAAAACAAACAGGCCTAGCTTGGGTATTCTTCAAAAAGAAATGCTGGGCTACCTATTTTCCCAAAGAACTGGTGCATGAGCATTGAGCTTTATTTATTTATTTACTTATTTATGTTTAGGGTACCATGAGCATGTACCTGGGCCGGATTCATGTGAGAGCCTCCCTTCCTGTTAATTATGGGCTTCTCTATTGGGCCTTCATCAGTGGGCTGCATGTTATCAACAAGTGGAAAATGTGTTCGTCATTTAAAAATAGTATGCGCTACGTGCAGTGCACGGGCACTAAAGGATCGAACCATGCAACGATTTCCAAAACATTGTGTTTGTCATTCTAAAACACATTTATTCAACCAATGATTTAAATATACTACTGATTGTACATTGAAAACAGCAAAGCAGAACAACCAGGGCTGGGGTGCAACAGACGCAAAGAAGCAGCCGTAAGAGTGAAGATGCAACTCTCTCTTCCAAACCAAACATCAGCCATCATTACAAAAGGGCTACCAAAAAAGAACAAGTGTACGCATCAAACTAAATAAAGATCCTACTACACCAAGTGTACGCATCTAACTAACTGGCTCAGTTAGACGTTAATATTTATTAAGCTGTGGAGATTGGCTGACAGCTTGAACCAGATGGGTGCCTGACGGGGGAAACTCCAGCCAGCAGGTCGAAGTCTGATACTTGCGACCCTCTCTCCTACTTTGGACTGCAGAGCATGGCAGTAAATATCAGGGTATGGTGCATGCTGAGACGCATGGTACGCTGTGTACACACTTTTTTGCCTGATGACACAACCTTGAGCAAATCAAACTTGGTATCATGTTGGATACTGTAAGATTCCGAGTATTCTGGGCCGCGGTGCCAAAGTAGTGCAGTGTTAATCGAAGGAAGGGGGATCAATCGCCGGGTGTATACCTCCACGAGTATCCAGCTGCCACGACCGTCGACGAGCACCATCCAAGACGTGTTCATGTCGACCCAGTACATACCGTTAATGTAGTTGAGGCTGACGGGGATCGGATCGCAGTCAAGGGGGTTGATGCTCTCCACCCTACGATCATTATGCTGCGTGACACGCTGTTTCTGAAGATCAGGCAGCATCAGCAAGCAAGGAGTTGTCTTAAAAAGCTCTGGCCTGAGGGCTTTGAGTAAATGGTACAGCCCTGACGAGCATGCGGCGAGCGGCATGGTACTGAGATTGTCCACACATGAAACAATGAGCTTGATTACCTCTGTGGGGAGCGAATTCCAGCCACTCTTTTGGCGAACACTGCTCGGTTCTTCCATTGTTAGTGCTTGGGTTTCAGACGAGGGGGGAGGCGCCTTAGCAGGGATGGAAGAGCGGACAAAGATGGAGAAGCGAATATGTGCTGCGGGAAGTGGACAGGTGATGATGACTACATCACACCGCTTGACTTACGAGACACATACCAGCAGTGTAGGGTCATATCAAAGTCAGACAACTTGCTTGAGTGATCACAGTACTGGTACTCCCTACAGTACCTGCTACTATGCCCTAACTTGCTTGAGTAGAGTAGTATAGTGGAGTAGGACTATGCTCTACTACTAGCACTGGAGGAGTAGTATGTTCTAATCTAAAATAGTTACAAACTTGCCCGAGCGTGGAACGACTACGAACCGCCATCGGTGCTAACTCCAATCCTGCAAGTCATGGATTTGTTTCTTTTTAACTTTCTATACGAATCTGTAGCCAGCCTGCAAGTCATGTACACTGTACTAACTATGGGACCCACAGAGTACTTAGAATACAAGATTAAGGATGCAATTAACTTTTTATAGAGGGAGAATCATACACGCAATTAAATCAAATGGATTGGACGTGACTCTATTATTCTCCAACGGTAACCGGCAAATTTCCTCCCGCGGGCCGGAGTAGGTTTCTCGGTTTGCATGCGGGTTCAACGGAGGGGTTTGATGGAGGCGAGGAGGCGTGTTCAGCCGGGCGTGTAGTGGACGGCGCAGTACTATTCGATTTGACAACTACAACTAGTATATTATAAGAAACAAAGAAGATTAGTAGAGATAGAGATAAGAATAGAGACTAGGGAGGAGCACCATCTACTACTTCGTGGGCTACTCTTGCGCTCCATTTGGTGGCTGCAGCGTCCCCTACAGCCACTCCCTCCTGCGTTCCATTTGGTGGGCACTGTTGACATTTGGGGAGCGCACTCTCGCGACTGCTAGCAGCGACGACTTCACCGACGACAACTTTTTCCCCGACCTTGGCAACCTCTTCCTCAACGACATGGGCGACAACCTCAACGCCAATGGTGCTGCTCCCGTTGCACCGTATGTGTTTCTATCCTTCGTGTTCGAAATCGTGGTAGAATTCATGTTTCTAGTCTGTGTCCTAGACTCGATATGTTCATCTACTATGCTAGTCTGCATGATTAGTTTAATCTCTGTTATAGCCGTAATGATTTATTTTGTAGTAAATCTCGTAGTAACTTTCTCATATATTCAACTGGCGGAACGTCCCCTACAGCCACTACCGTTTCATGGACGGCCTGGTCGATGCCTCCAAGGAGCCCTTCGTCTACTGGTATGAGTGCCCGGTGCCATTTTGGGGCTCGCTGGCGGACATCATGCATCACCTAACACAGGCGTGCGGCGATCACTACTGCCCCTGGCGAAGAACATCAAGTATGAGACGTGCTACCCGTTCACCGTGCCGGAGTCGCTGGAGGATCAACGCCGCCTGCTAGTCTCGGAGGAGGACGGCAGCATCTTCCTCCTGATCGTGGCCATCGGCGAGGCCCGCGCAGGCCACCACCACATCTCTGTAGTGTGCGTCCGGGGCGACGCCGCTGACGCTGACAGTGACACGAGGCCTATGTATGGGTGCGTGCTCACTATTACTACCCCTCGGAGGTATGTGGGCAGCGACACTGGCTACGTCAAGCTGACTTGGACTCTGCCGAGCTGGGACCTTCCCACCGATGTGGACATGGAAGACACATGGTATTATTTGACCCCCAACAATGTGCATGGGGACTCCAAGGAGGTTCACTTGGACATCTGCATTACTAAGTTAAATGTTGATCATTAGTCTTCGCTCAATGTAATCCGCTGCCTAAGCATGTGGAGACTTCCATGCATGATCTTGCTCTATTGGAGTATCGCCATGAATCAAAGTGTATCCATTTATGGTTTAGTCTAGAATCTTCCATGTATGAATTTTTACTACAGTACTGGTGAAAGACTTATGATGAACCATTTCTTGCAAAGCACAATAAGAGTTATTTCTTCACAAGTTTTGGATGCAGGTTGAACAGTTGAACGCTTTTGTTTGCAAAAGATACTTTTTTATCCATTTCACTGAGATGTTTCTGAGCTCTAGAGATAAAATAATATCCGAAGAAACCTATCGATACCTGTTACACATGAGATGACCCCCACATCCTTTGTCAAAATAAACAACTCCCCGATCAATGCATTTCACTCTTCCGTGCAACACACGGCACCTTACTACTATAGATTAGTACGACCAAAAATTGAACTAACATTATATATAGTACGATAAATGATGATGCATGTCACCTAAAATTATATCATTGAAAACTATGTTCAAATACGATATAGTTTTTGTTGACATGCACTAACATTTTGTGAGTTAAATCTTCAGTTAAATTCAATGGGGGATAAACCACGACCGATGTAGTAGTACTAGTGTAGAGGGCAGCATTGCACGGGAGTCTCACCTCTCACCCCGCTCGTGGCGCGGTATTAAAGTCGTCATATCACAAAACCCAACCACTCCCAGTAATAAGTGGCCTCGTAAAATAAACGGACAAGCAACCATCACATCCCTCCGTCTTTTTTGCATTTCATTTCTTTGCATTTACTTTCTCCGATTCATCTCGCACACTCGATCCCTAGCTACTACTCCTAGGGCAAGTTCTTTTGGCGGCTTCCCCAGCTTTTCCCATAAGACTAGTCACAGTAGAGAGTAAGGCGCGACCGCGCGAGCGATGATGCGGTCGTGGTAGGCGCGACCATGATACGGGTTGCTGCCAGCCCTTGGATCTGAGATCAAATGGCCGCATGCTAAGTTGCTGAAAATTTGCAGAATAACCCTCCAGGATAGGATATTCACCCATAGGTCTAGAATCACGCCATGCAACCGTTCGATCTCAGATCCAAGGGCTCTCGAAGCCCGTATCATGGGAGAATGGAAAGCCACTACCCCGCTGCTCGCAAGTCGGCAGTTCGCTCCTACTCGCCCCTCGCGCCCTTCAATACTACGGCGATTCGCTCCTAGTCGTCCCGTCCTTTCACATTACGGCAGTTCCACTAATCCTAACCCTCCTCCCAAATCCATGGCATCCCAAATCTCCATGATCGGCGATGAGTACAAGGTTAGAACCATCACCGGCGATGAGTTCGACATCATCAACACCCGTTCTTCCGCGACGGTGAAAGGATGCCTTTCTCGCTTCAGACGCATGTTCGAAAACTCAGATTATGAGTGGGTCGCTGGGCTAGATGTTGAGTACACCATAGTCCTGGGACGAGAGAAGGATCTAAAGGACGAAGAGAGGAAGAAGCACGCCGTGATCCAGGTTTGCGTGCATGACTTATGATTGGTCTACCACATATGCCATGCCGACGTTGAATGCCTGGATTTTGTGAACTTCCTCGAGAGCAACCTAGTCAAATTCGCCATCAGAGACTTTACTTAACGACAAAGAAGTCTCGGTCGATAGGCCTCGTTGTAGGAAACCCTTCGACCTCCGTAAGAATTGGTCGCGCCTCTTGTCGACCTTCACGCCGACTCGGCAGAGCCATGGTTCATCCTTCAGATCAGAACCGGAGAAACCTCCATACACGTTTCATCGTTATGCATGGCAGTGGAATGTACTAGATATAGACCACATCCACTATGCTGCAATGGATGGCTACCTTTGTTTCAATATCTGCAAGGGTTGGATGAAGAGCAAGAGCTAAGTGTGCGGTTCAAGCAAAGAAGTATCAGCCAAGAGGAAGAGGGCCAAGGACGAAGTCGAGGACGTGGACGAGGACTCCGAGTAAGGTGGAAGTGTCGTTGCTCATGGTGGTTCTAATGCAGTGTCTACCAGAATAGTTGCAAAGTTTAATTTCAGGTGTGCTAAATTTAATTTGAGGGGTGTGTTGTGCTGAGCCCCCAGTAGAACTATGTTATGTTTCTTCTCGTTACTTTAACTCTTCAGTACGTACATACTAGTATTTCTTACATTTCATCTTTTAGTTGGTATAGTACTACCACTTGTTTCTTCACATTATATACGTACAATATATATGGCCAACATCATATAGCCAACAGTTTAGTTATCTAAGAATTTCAGGGTGCTTAGTTTTGTCAAAGAATTCCAGGATGCTTAGTTTTATTTGAGGGGTGGGTTGTGTTGGACACCATTATTGTGACTAGCCTTTTTAATAGTACTATATGCATAATTTGGGAATGAGCGCTCTCTATATATACCACCTTTTTTTTAATTTCAAGTTTTGCTCCATGGGGCAATCCATCGATACTACTACTGTACAAAAGTATACATTTTTTAAAAGGCTAGAGGGCGGGGCAGTCTAGCTTGGTCGATTTCACAGGAGGCGAGGGCCTTTGTGATTTGACGGCTCATTACTGCTGCAAGGCGGGGTCTTGTGATTTGACTGCTCGTATAAATGCGCCGATGACTTGAGGAGGAGCAAAGAACCGTGCGGTATACTCAAGTTTTCCACTGGAGTAGTACTACGACGGAGGAGCACGAAACACAGCAGCCCAGTGCCATATGGTGATAAAAAATTATCTAATTTGCTAGTCATCTCATGTTATCATTTTTCTATTCATTCCCTAAAAAAAGCATTTTTCTATTCATGCCTCGCAGAGAACGTGACACGTGCGGTGAAACACCTGAAGCAAAAGATGAAACACAGGAGCAAAAGAAGAAGGAAGATTATCACCCCAAATGATCTAATTCGCCGCGGAGTCGTAACTGCTTCTTCATCGCCTCCACGACCTCCATCTCCTTGTGCGTCTCCTCCGTCATCTTCTTCATTCTGTCCATGACGCGGGATTTCTTGATGCGAGCCTTCATCATCTGTTTCACGGCCGCATTACATACCTTGACAGTAGCCAGGTGCTCAATGCAGAGCTTCGCCAACTCCTCCTTCTGTTCCATGACGAGGGCCTGCATCATCTTCATCGAGGAACTACTATTCTCATGCAGCTTCTTCCAGCCGGCGTTCTTCTCCTTCAACAGGTCAATCTCATGGCAGAGCCTCCTGAAGTCGCAGGATTTCGCCGGTCGCCTTCTTCTCCGAGGCAATGCTCTTCTTCAGCAGCATCACCAAGCCGGCGGTCAACTCCCCCTGTTTATTGAGCTCAGCGGGCATGTCGTCGAGGCTCTCCTTCAGCAGCTCCACCAAGCCTTGGATGAACTCCTTCTGCTTATTGAGTGCTTATTGAGCTGATCGGGCATGCCGTCGAGGGATAACGACTCCAGCGCCGCCGGCTCGGCATGTTCGCCTCCGCGGCTAGGGCGCTCCTGGGAGCCATCGCCTGCCCGTGAGAGATCTTTCGAGGTCTCTGCGTGGCGGCGAGCCCTCTTTTTTTTCTGCAGCCTTGGTTGCCGCTCCCTTGTTACGAGTAGTTCTTGACCTAGAGCTCTGCTCACCGGCCATGGCAAGGACGGACGAAGAAGAAGCACTTATGAGGAGGAAAGGTAGAGTCATTTTCGGTTAGGTAGTTCCCCTTTTTATAACCCAAGTACTAGCACTAGTACTAATACCTGCATAGTGGGAACACGTTCAGGTTTGGTACGTACTAGTAGGTGTGAGCAAGATTTCGAATGTGATGGGAACAAGCTAAAGATTAATTGATGGTTTGGGTTTCGAGGCCCGAAACGGCTCCCGATGAGTTTAGCGGAACATAAATTTCAAGTAGACTACACTGCTCAAATGCGTTAATATTATGTTACTGTCAAAAATTGGCACAAAATACGAAGGAGACCAATGGAAGTACTACTAGCAACCCATGATTTAACTACTCGCATGCGCACAGTGGAGTAATAATGTCTTTCTTCCGCCCTCACATCCACTCAATTTGCATGCACTGTATTAATTGACCATCAATGAAGTGAACAACTTTAAATGCGTCAAATTATCACATGGGGTGGAACTTGGTACAAAATTGCGTCCACCCGTGTACCCGTGTGTGCGTGTGAGGGAATGAGTGTGTGCGTGGCGTGCATGCACATCTTTGCTTCGTGCATGTACCGCCAGTATGGCTCAAGGAGGACGAGTACATTCTTCTGGAACCAGCAGCACGTCACTGTGATCAATCCACGCAAGGAGGTCGCGACAACGCCTCCACATGTGCCACGTGGCTTCATGAACTGTAAGAGAGACACTGTGTAGCGTGCCATTGGAATTCTAATTTACGTGTTTTGCACATACTCAAGTACTAGTAAGGTACACGTGCATTGCACGCATCAGATTTTGCAACCAAATTATGAATAAATACCACACTATAGCATGTAAGCTCTGAGTCATATATGCCTGATGTAGACCTTCGTTTAATTCTTATAGTTCATCTCATTCAAAATCAATTAGTTTTTATAAAAAAGCTAGGGCTTCTTGGATTCGTAGGATTTCCAAAACGTGGGAATAGGAAAAAAATGGGATTATAGTGGAATGTCGTCTTGAATCCTACAAGATTGTACGAGTGTTTGATTGTGCATAAAAAACACATAATTCTTTCAAAGAGGTTTGAGTGGATGGGATGCTTCCTATGAAATCTAGTGCAAATGAATCATATGGAAAAATTCCTATGGTTTACAATCCTACGAATCAAACAACCAAGGTAGGAAAAATTCCTAATGATTAGAATCCTCCAAAATTCCTTTGAGAATCCTCTGAATCAAAGAAGCCCTTAATCTATTTTATGATTCATGGAATTGTGCGTTGTAAAGCATAAAGTAAAAACAAATAATGGCAATTCAACTAGAAAAAATATTTGGGCAGTTATGATATGGAAGATTCTAGAACAAAAGAGAACCACTGTTGTTTTGAGGTTTGTGCATTATGCTTAAGTTCAACCATGGAGTCTGCTAGATTGTACATGTGGCAAAATCTGGTGGGGTGCTAGAAGATGGTGCGAGGGGCCGAGTGGAGGGAGACTATGAAGGAATGCACAAGTGTGAGACCGATATTTAGAGAGAGGAGGCGAGAACGTGCGCTGTTGCGCGCAGTGGCGGAGCCATGAAAAATAAATGAGCTAGGGGGCCAAGCATTGATAATCCTTTACGAGGAGGGTCAATTCATGAACTTAAACCATTTTAGCAGCAATTGTCTAATGATCACATTCATGTTAGCCTCTATATATAGTGATGCTAGGGGGGGCATGGCCCTTACTGCCCCCTATCTTCGCCAGTGTGTGCGCGTCTGAGAGATGAAGCGGAAGGATGATGAGAGGGGGGCGTTGGATATATAATTAATGTGTGTGTATTAGCTATATATGTTAATCCTATATAGAGAGGTATAGATTGATCGATGTGGACGTGGGAAAGAGGGTGAGACCTCAATGGATATATCGATTGATCAGTTTGTGTGGAAAACTATGAAAGACCTAGCTATATACACACATACATAGAGGATCATCGATCGTTGCGCATGCACATGTGAGAGATAAAGAATGCTCGATATGATAGAGAGGGGGATGTGTGTGGGTGTGTGCCTCATGGGAGACCGACCTGAAGAAAAAGATTGCATGTGTGCGATGGATAATGCCGACTGGTAGTGTGTGTGAACGCATGCACGAGAGAAAGTTAGTGGTACAATTATAAATAGAAGATGGTTGTGTGGGTGTCAAAGACTATGTGAGGTCATAATCAATGTAATGTTGAATTCAAATATTTGAATAAGAGATCCTGATGTTTGAAACCCATGCATGCATGAATATAACGGAGATATGCGTGGTGTGGTTTGGAAACGAGCATGTTGTAATGTATACACACTGAACAAGGTCAGACTCATTTGAATTTGAGATACCGATGGCAGACATCATTCGGCCACGTCGCATCCGTGCATGGACACACTATTCCAATTGGAGATGATGGGTGGCTTTCGCATCACATATCTATATCTATACCCCTATATATATATATTCTATATTTTTTATATTGTGTGCGGGTAACTTTAACTTTGAAAGATGATCGTTAGATGAGGCGAATCCGATGGTCCAAAGATGGCAAATTTGAGCACTACTGGCCGTTGGATATCATCTAGATTCCGCCAGATTTCGCCACATGTAAAATCTAGAAGACTCCATGGTTGAACTTAAGCATAATGCACAAACATCAAAACACAAGCACTTCTTCTTTGTTCTAGAATCTTCCGTATCAGAATTTCCCAAATGTTTTTCTACATGATTTGCCATTATTTTTTTTTACTGTTGGGGAACGTAGTAATTTCGAAAAAATTCCTACGCACACGCAAGATCATGGTGATGCATAGCAACGAGAGGGGAGAGTGTTGTCTACGTACCCTCGTAGACCGAAGCGAAGCGTTGACGCAACGTAGAGGAAGTAGTCGTACGTCTTCCCGGTCCGACCGATCCAAGCACCGTTACTCCGGCACCTCCGAGTTCTTGACACACGTACAGCTCGATGACGCACCCTGAACTCCGATCCAGCAGAGGTACGGGGAGGAGTTCCGTCAGCACGACGGCGTGGTGACGATCTTGATGTTCAACCGTCGCAGGGCTTCGCCTAAGCACCGCTACAATATGACCGAGGTGTAATATCGTGGAGGGGGGCACCGCACACGGCTAAGGAACGATCACGATGATCAACTTGTGTCACTATGGGGTGCCCCCCGCCTCCGTATATAAAGGAGGGAGGGAGGAGGGGGCCGGCCTAAGGGGGAGGCGCGCCCTAGGGGGGGCAAACCTACTCCAAGAAGGTTTGGCCCCTTTTCCTATTAGGAGTAGGAGAGGAAGGAAGAGGGGAGGAAAGAAGGAAAGGGGGCCGACCCCTTCCCACCGGATTGGGCTTGGGGGCGCCTCCTTGCTCCTTCCTCCTCCCTTCCACTAAGGCCCAATAAGGCCCATATACTTACCGGGGTTCGTAACCTCCCTAACTCCTAGATAATCCTAATCTTGTCCGAACCTTCCGTGCCCAAATATATCCGTCCAAAGATATCAATGTTTATGTCTCGACCATTTCGAGACTCCTCGTCATGTCCGTGATCACATCCGGACTCAACAACCTTCGTACATCAAAATACATAAACTCATAATGGAACTGCCATCGAAACCTTAAGCGCAGCGGACCCTACGGTTCGAGAACAATGTAGACATGACCGAGACACGCCTCCGTCAATAACCAATAGCGGACCTGATGCCCATATTGGTTCCTACATATTCTACGAAGATCTTTATCGGTCGACCGCATAACAACATACGTTGTTCCTTTGTCATCGGTATAGTTACTTGCCCGAGATTTGATCGCCGGTATCCAATACCTAGTTCAATCTCGCTACCAGCAAGTCTCTTTACTCGCTCCATAATACATCATCTCACAACTAACTCATTAGTTGCAATGCTTGCAAGGCTTAAGTGATGTGCATTACCGAGAGGGCCCAGAGATACCTCTCCAACATTCGGAGGACAAATCCTAATCTCAAATACGCCAACCCAACAAGTACCTTCGAGACACCAGAGAGCACCTTTATAATCACCCGCCACGCTAGACGCTTTGGTAGCACACAAAGTGTGCCTCGTAAACGGAGCTGCATAATCTCATAATCATAGGAACATGTATAAGTCATGAAGAAAGCAATAGCAACATACTAAACGATCGGGTGCTAAGCTAACTGAATGGGTCATGTCAATCAGATCATTCAACTAATGACGTGATCCCGTTAATCAATGTCGTGCGGGGGACGAGCACCTATGGGGCAGGGGGCCCTTCCGTCCGGCAGGAGCGGGCGCTACAGAAAGCAGATTGAGGCGAACACGCGCGGGGGAGACGGGCGATTTTTACCCAGCTTCGGAGCTCTCCGGAGAGATAAAACTCCTACTGCTGCTTTGTGTTTGTATTTGCTCTTATCTGAGGGTGTGAATATGGTGTGGTGTTGAATCTCCGAACTGCGGAACCCCTTCTACGTGCACATGGGCCTCCCTTTTATAGTCCAAAGGGGGTCACCGACAGTGGCAGCGAGAGAGAGAGGGTAGAAAGGTAAAAACGCTGGTTGGTATATCACAGTATAGTGTCCCCTACCTAACTCGACGGCAGGGACAAGAGCATTTAATGCCCGTCTGTCGCCCCAACAAAGGCAAAGAAACGACTGCTAGGTGTGCCACCGATCGCCACGATGGCCTCCTTGTCAGCTCCGCCGCTACTCGCCCGCTTAAGTTGCACACATTGCACGCCACGTGCTCCAGGAGTGATCTTGTGATGACATGTCGCTGGGTGAGCTGGAGCGCAGCGAGTGGCGGTTCTCGCCGCGCAAGTGCCTTTGGTGGCCTTCCCGGCAAGCTCCTCTTGCCGGATCTTGCTCTTCCCGCAAGCCTCTTCCCGGCCTTTGTTCTTCCCGAAAGCTCCTCTTGCCGGGCTTTGTCTTCTCAACTGATACTTTGTTCTTGAATGGCGTAGAATAAGAATGACGGCGGTCTTGGCGGCGGATCTTGGCGACGCCTTGCAAGCCTTGCTGCTGGTCGCCAGAATCGTTCGGTGTTTCAAGTTCGGGTACTAAGGTACCCCTACTTTAGTACACCGACAGGAGCCCCCGGGCCTGGGCCATACACGGTGCCGAGCGCTGTTGGGCCAAACCCAAAACAGGGCACGGGCACGCGTGGCCTGGCTCGAACCAAATCCGCTCCGAACCCACCGCACCCTCCTGTAACGTCACGCGTCAATCGCGGTGTCGTGGGAGGCGTGGGTGGCGTGCGCGATTTTCAAGGCGCACACCCCCGTGTTCATGGGGCAGGGCGAGGTCACCTCATCTGTCGCCCTGGCTTAGCTTCTCCGTCACGTGGCTCCCATGCGCGTGGGGTCATGGGCGGCGGAGGTGGGAAACCGAGCCGTCATGGGCGGAGGCAGCGGGTCGGCCCCGGTTCTCTGCTCTTCTTGCGCCTTGATTGGCTGAGCAGGGCGGCCGAGCCCCCACCTCGTTCCTTTAAAAAGGGCGGAAGGGGAGCGCAGAAGCCCGCACACCCCCATCTCTTCCCTTCTTTAGTTTCTGTTCCTCTCCCTCTCATCTTCCATAGAGGGAGGGAACCCTGGTCCTTCTTCGGTGGCGGCACGGGTCGCCGCTAGGCAACGCATCCCTCCCTACCCTGTGCCAGTGGTGGCAGAGCCAGCCACAAGGGGAAGAGGGAGGGGGCGTGGTCGTGGGCGAGGTCGAGGTGCTCGAGGAAGAGGCGGACGGGGCGGTGCTGCATCTCCGCCTCCGCCGGCGTCTCCTCCCCTCGCGGCGGTCCATACAGGGAACGATCCTTGGGAGTTCTTCGCTGCTCGCTGGCACTCGTCGTCGCCTCCGCTTCCGGCCCATTCATGAGCGATGGAGCCGGACCCGCCCGATATGCTGAGATTGCACATGAGGGGCTGTGGGATCAGTGGCACGCGGGTCAGTGTTGTATCCCCAGCCCCTGGTGTGATGTATCTTGATCGAGGGTGGAAGATGTTCGCCCGTATCCACAGCTTGACGGCGGGGTTCACCCTCCATTTTAAGTTAATGGAGGGCGACCTTCTCTCCGTCAAGGCCTTCGGGGACTCCAGCATCCGGGCGAGATGCTGCATGGACAGCTCCTCCGATAGCGAAGACTCCCCCTCGAGCGAGAGTGACGAGGAGAGGAGCGACAACGACGACGAGGGTAGCGGGCGGCGGGATGACGGGTCCGACTAGGCGTCGGGCGTCGCTCCGCGTGCCACCGGCGACCCCATCATCCGTGTTGCCGGCGCCTTGAACTCCTCGGGGTCGTCTCCTTGGGCGGCTGGCGTAGGGAGGCTGCGGAAGAGGAAGAGGGTTGGAGGCAAGGCCGTCAAGTCGAGTACGGGGCGAGCGCCTCGAGAAGCGTGGCCGACGCCCCGCCGCCTGCCTCCGAGCCCCTGTTCCGGCGCCGCCATCACCATCCAGCCTCCGGACAGCCCCCGGGATGTTCTCTTGGTGTCTTCTGGCACCCGTAGCTTGCCTAGGCGCCCCTTTTGCCCTTCTCGCCTCCTTGCCCTACCTCCTGAAGAGAGGGACATAAAAAGGATTACGGGCATCTTATCTTTTTAATTTGTAAGCCTTCGGGCCTTAGCTGCATTAGAAACTTGTAATCCTCTCTTTCATGTTTTTCATCCCCTATGGACTGTATCTATGTGGGATGTTTTTTAATGAAAAAAGGGGGAATGCTTGCCGGGTAACACCCTTTGATCTGTTGTATCCCTTGTATGATCTTCCCCTACGCTTCGAGGGACCTTGCCGGGCGCAAGCACACTTGTCGAGTGCGGAACATCAAGAGTTCACGGGCGGTGTTGCTCCCGCAAGAAACCTTGTCGGGCTAGTTGCAGCAAGACTTATATCGCTGAGCGGACTCAAACTAATCAAGGGCGCAACTTAGCCACGACGCCGTCCCTCCGCCGCATGTGTCTTCCATACAAGGCACGGCAGTTTCCAGGAAGAAACGCGGTTTTGCATTCCCCAGTCCATAAGAGGATGCATGATGAGGGATGAAAAACTTATCTGATGTCGCAGCAACCGGCAACTCTGGCATGCCGCGGATGAACCTTGGTGCCCGCAGCCCCCGGCGGCACTGGCTTGTCGGGGTCCAGGTGCCGGCGCTCCTTTCTTTGCTCTTGCCGCTGTTAGATGCGTTATACGAACAATCTTTTAGAGCGCGGCAAGTTATTTACTGTAATATATACCTTTTATCCAGGCACTGCTTGCTACATTATCTCCTTTACTTGATTCTATCCCTTGTGTGTTTCTACCCTACGCTTTGAGGGAACTTGCCGGCACAAGCACACTTGCTGAGTGCGGAACATCAGCAGCCCACTGGCGGTGCTGTTTCCGGCAAGAAACCTTGTCGGGGCTAGTTGCAGCGCACTTGTATTGTTGAGCGGACTCGAAAACAAATCAAGGGCGCAACTTAGTCACGATTCGGTTCCTCCGCGCACGGGTTTTCCATACAAGGCACGGTCGTTCAAGGAGTGTAACCCATCTTCGCATCTCCCGACCCACAAGACGATGCATGATGAGGGGCAAGAAGACTTATCTGGCATCGCAGCCCCCGGTGACCCTGGCTTGCCGCGGAGGAATCTTGGTACTCGCAGCCCCCAGTAATGCTGGCTTGCCGGGGCCCAGGCGCCAGTGCGCCCATCTGCTCCTTCCTTGTAGCTGTTACTTTAGTTATGAGAACAACTCAGTCAGTGCCGCAATAAGTTACTTTTGTGATGTAACTTTATCTCGGGCAATGCTATGTTATATCCTTTACTTGACTCCATCCCTTGTATGTTTTCACCTTTACGCTTTTAGGGAACTTGCCGGCACAAGCACACTTGCTGAGTGCGGAACATCAGCAGCCCGCTGGCGGTGCTGTTGCCAGCAAGAAACCTTGTCGGGGCTAGTTGCAGCGCGCTTGTATTGTTGAGCGGACTCGAAAACAAATCAAGGGCGCAACTTAGCCGCGATTCGGTTCCTCCGCGCACGGGTTTTTTATACAAGGCACGGGCGTTCAAGGAATATAACATAAAAGTTTAAAAACGACTGTGCTCTGTACTCAAATTTTGGGCAACTTAGCTTTTCTGTCATCTGTGTTCCGGCAAGACTGCACTTCTTCCTTGATTCCCTCCCCTGTATGTTTTCACCTTTACGCTTTTTAGGGAACTTGCCGGCGCGAGCACACTTGCTGAGTGCGGAACATCAGCAGCCCGCTGGCGGTGCTGTCTCCGGCAAGAAACCTCATCGGGCTAGTTGCAGCGCGCTTTCATTGTCGAGCGGACTCGAAACAAATCAAGGGCGCAACTTAGCCACAATCATCATCTTCGGACCCCGAATCAACATCCCACCTTTTACGCTTCCGCGAAGAAGGCGGGCCTGCCTCGTTCGCCCCATCATTTGCTTTTGTGCTTTCAGGGGATCCCGTGGAATGAGCCTCCTGCTCTTCCAAAGGCGCATCGGGGTCGGGAGAATCTGGTTGACCGAGCTCGGCGCGGCGAAACCGCTTTGCCAGATTGGTGGCTATTGCAAATACACCAACATAGTCTTAGCCCTAGAACACATGGAGCTTGGAGCACTGATAATAAGTCTGTCTGATTTTCAAGGAGTTTATGAACAATCACCACATCCATATTGAGGAGAAAGCTCACTCAGGCTACTGAGCTTGTAA